>CARXXK010000003.1:34834774-35274762 GCA_949089665.1 Macrosiphum euphorbiae | reverse complement strand
TCATTGATAAGTGATAACCAAAAAAGATCATTCTTTTTAATTGAAATATCAGCCATTTGCCAAGTATTACAATTGATAAAACTGAACAAAGCTGAGAAACCTAAAGTTGTGCATATAATGTTGTCTGCATTTACACAGCATGTAGGGCATTAGGATAAATTTGTTCAATGTTATAGTTTATGGACATAATTTTTGATAACCAGAAAAATGTTCCGCTATATAAAATTATTATTATTATTATTAATAGACAAATTATTTTTATAAAATTCTAATTCTATTTAATAAAAAATAATTATAATTAATTGTAAATAATAATTTTTTCGTATAGGGGTTTGATACTAGTAGGGCACCAATTCAGTAGTTTGGAAACCGCTAGTTTGAATAAAATTAATTTATTATGGAATGTGTAACTGTTTTTTGATTGTTCATAATATATATTCATAAATTATTATTTCACAAAACTAATGTACACATTTATTCATAATATTTTATAAGCCAGATAAATTAAAACTTTTCTTCAATTTAGTGAAATTTGTCAGCAACTAAAATATCTTAATAATTATCAAGACTGTAGTGACTTGTGTATCTTTAATTAATATTATGTTATGTTACAAATAAATGAACAATAACATATTCAATTTATTATTAAATAAATAGTCAAATAACTAATGTAGAATTGTATGTATGATTTGAGGAGAGGGGGCTTTACAAAACCAATATATTTATAAACTGAATGATACTATATTAAAATTGTACAAAGATTTGTGACATTTTAACATTTATGACGTTATTACTCAAAATTGTAAATATGTTGATATAAATACAATTAACATATTTTGGTTGTTTAAAGTTGAACAAAATATTCAATAAAAAATTGTATTAACCAACTAAGCATTAAAAATTAAAAAAATAGAAAAGGTAACACATTAAAAACCATACTTTGATATAATATTAAGATAAAATAAACAAGTGAGATTCTATAATATAATGTTTTTTATAATATATTTTGAAAGAAGTTTTTTAATGTTACTTAAATCACATTAATTAAATATTAATTAAATGTACCAATTACATAAAAAAGGATTTATCTTACATAGTTAAGTGAAGTGAATCATCTTAAACTTGAATAATATAAAAAATAAAGAGGATTATTGTGATATGCAAAAATAAAGTTGATCATTTACGCATTATTAGAAAATAGTTATTACAAAGAAGTAACTAATAATACTGAGTTATATACCAATTCAAAATATAGAATACAAAACTATAAAATTGTTTTTATAAAACTTAATTTACCAAAAATATATGTATACTTTAATTTTAAGGTTGTAATAAATAATTCTAAATAATTGTTCACAAAATAATTAAAAAATACTCATAGTACAAATATTAAAAAAAAAATTACCAACTATATTTTTAATACAAATATTATTTTATAGTTAAATATTATGTTTTAAAAATGGACGGATCAGTTACACTTTTCAGTTTATTAATCACAACAAAATATATCATAACAAGTTGAACAATTTCAAATGGCTTTAAAAATAAAATAGTTAACATTATTGTTGTCTTAAAATAAATGATTAGATATCTGATGAAAACTATATTTTTTAATCTTAAAAAGTTATTCAAATATCAACTACTTTTATTGTTTGATGAACACATTACAGCAGTCTTCTGTAAATAATAAGAGCTGGTGCTAACGATATGCTTAAAAGTGAAAAAGAAATGCCAGATGCACCATTGCATCCATCTCTAGAATTGCAAGTACAATATTCAGTAAATATATTATGTGTGCCTGTCCTCATTAAACAATAACGTTCGTCACCACCAATGCCAGGTTCGCCAAGAAAAGCACAACTCCGGTAAAATCGCCATTTTCCATACACTAAAAAATAATTTAAATCAATAAACTACTTAGGTAGGCGATTATTTAATTTTGTTTTGCACAATTGTGTATACCTTTTTGACGGATTTTGCGGCACATTGTACCTCGCACACCAGGATATGTGTCCAGTTTTTCCAGTTTGCAATCTTTCATTGGCATCGAGGTATTATCAAATGGATCCACGCATTTTGGGTCATGGAGCGAATCGCAATGCCAACACATTAGACCACATACTAAAAAATTCAAATAATTCATTATCTGATTTACTGCAATTGTCATATTATGGCATCAACATAAACATGTTTCGATTGTTATTTTTACCAGAATAAACGCTGTACAAAACAATGAAGCTCATACAAAACACACAAAGAGCGGACGGCATCGTAACGAGATTTGTATTTTGACAAATTAATTAAAAGGACTCAATTTAAAAGTTTACATTATTGGATAGATAAACATGCTTATATTTATTATGATTTAATGTATAATACTATAATTTTTTAATTCTTGCGAAAATGCGAACAATTTCAGTTTAACAGGTTTAACTTTAAATCACACGCCCAAAATATTTTGTAAATTGTAATCAAATCAAACAAGTGTTGTTATACACAGACAAACAGTGCATCCAACTGATGGGATATAAATATTGTATACGTCAACCACAGGCTGTAGTTGTGGACCATAGACATAACATAATATTATACTACAGTCATAGGCGCAAATAGCCAATAGGTGGGGGGAGGCTTAGCCCCCCTTGGAATTTCCATAGCCCCCCCCCAAAACTAATGATTTCATCATTATAATTTAAAAGCATCACAAGAGTATCAAGTATAGACCTGAGCTACATTAATGGGAAATATAGAAAAAATAATATGCAACTAATAACTATATATAATTATTTAAAAAAAATGAAACTCCTAGTTTTATTCTGATATATTTATAAATCTACAAATAATCATGGAACATAAATGCAAATATATCTGGTTTGTCGGTATTTAAATAGATAAATAATCTAACTTTTTTCAGTTGGCATAGTATAGCAAAATAATTAAAATTAAGTAAAATAACTAATATTAAGGAAGAAGAGCCCTAGTTTTAAATCCAAAATAGAAATATTTTTAATACTTATTAGTTATTATCATTGCTAACAACTTTTATTTTTATTACCACAGAAGTCTTCAAATCAGTGTATCAATCGTCTGTTGAAGAAACTTTTCTCCAGCCACCGTAAACGTATATTTGTCGAGAATCGGCAAATCACGCATGTTAGTGGGGCAAGACATTTCTCCCTCTGCCTTTTGCCTTGTTGTAAGGATTGTATCGTTTTATCCCGGCAACCGGTGGAAGAATACCACCTGTTATCAATACCATATTGAGCCAATGGTAATTTGAAACACTCATTATTCAGACTGAATGCTGATATAAAAATTAATCAGGGAGAGAAAAGTTGTCCAGAAATTTTGTGTCTCGTGTCTGAAAATGGTTTTGATTTTTTTTATGGGTACCCGGTTCCAAACTATTTTTACTCGAATTTAATTAATTAAAAATATTTTTAGTTAAACAAATGTTTTATTTCAATTCAAAATTCAAAACAAATAAACTATTGTCAAAACTTTTAAAAATATAATGTCAATAATTCTTTTAGTTTTATTATTTTTAACTACCCATTTATTGATATATGCCATGTTATTTTTTGACATTAACATTTCTAGCATCTAGTTAGAGTAGCATTTTCTGAAAATTGGAATTCTCAACGATATCTTCTTTCAAATTTTCAATAAATCACCAAAATCAATTTTCTGGTGTTACGCAATTATTTCTGTTTTATGAGTAGGTATTTACATTTTACAGATAATTGAGGAAAGTACTTGAAATTTAATTATATTATGCACACATACAGAAATAATTGTGCATTTGTGCATCAATTTTATGATTCTTCGTCGTTTTTTATATTATAAAATATACTGGCCAGAGGTGTGCTCATGAATTTTGAATGAGGGGGAGGAGCTAAAAAGTGGCAAATTGCCTTATCTAAAATTGAGAAATACCATAATTTTAATTACTAAGTACCTATCCAGTGGAATGGGGGAACCCCCTAAACCCCCTTGATAAATACACACACTTAAAAGAAATAACAATTTAAGTCATTTTTCGAAGATCGATAATTTGAGTTTTCACTTAAACCTGACAGGATTTGAAATAAGAACAATTGATATTATTCTCATAGCAGTACTTAGGTAATACCTCAATCAAAATAAATAAATGTGACACAATTGTTATTGTACATAACGCACATTATTATAATATTATAGATATATTGCTTGTTGATAAAAGGTACCTACCTACCCACTAAGTAGGTACTATAAATTCAACCAAAATGAATGGTAGCAATAACTTAAAATTGGTTGATCAAAATCTTAATTTTCACTCAATCGTATTATACATTCAACCACAGTAAAAAGTACCTAACAACTAAATTGGTTGATCTAACAATAAAGTTTTTGTTCAATAACATCACAATAAATTCAACCACAAATAATTGAATGATCTTAAATTTTCACTCAATTTTACTATAAATTTAACCAAAATAAATAGACTAAAAATTGGTCTGGTTGTCACATATTATATATACCTATAGAATTTGAAGTTGAAAAAACTTTAAAAATGGTGAATAAGACAAAATATTATTTTCTTTATATACTATAGGTAGATTATAGGTACAGATATAAGGATATAAACAGAGAATATTTTAATAGATACAATATTTAATTTAATATCAATATGTACCATATTTTGGTAGCTTATATCTGACAGTAGTGGGCCCGACTAAGTTCCAGCAATGCCACGACCGTCTAAGAATACTTTGTATAGGCCAGACTTGGCAGTTTGCAACTATTCTAACTAAAAAGTCTCGACGACGAAAAATAAAAGATCGTACTTGGCTATCTTTGCCTGGTATTGACAACGCACAAGAGTCCAATATTTCAACTCCTCAACAGACCCCCAAACGGTCATGCAAAAAAAAAAATCTACGACGTATTAAAAAAAAAATTAAAAAATAAAAATAAAATAACACGTCAGCCACGACGATAGGGCACGCAAAAATAAATGATATCACCAAAAAAAACTTAACTGTGAAAAAGGCCAAGTTCCAAACTACCTCCCAAAAAAGGCGGCCTATCAAGTAGTGAAATCTACATTGTAGCCAAGTCTGCTATTTTTTAATCCATAACCTCACTGCACTCCTACATTAAAGAGCAACACTCCTCTTTTATTTGTATTGTTTAACACTTGGTCAGTTTCTGAATGAAGCATAAAACATCATTATCGAGTATACCCACTTATGATTTACGTGGGTGATGGGGAGAAGAGAACTCAGAAGAAAGAAAAAGGTTTAGATTTCTTCTCAAAAAGACAGCAAATCATAGTATTGGTATCTACATTGCGGCCAAGTCTAGTTATTATGCCTCATTAAGAAACTAACCCAGTGTTAAACAATACAAATAAAAGAGGAGTGTTGCTCTTTAATGTATGAGTGCAGTGAGGTTATGAATTAAAAAAGGTGGGTAAGTGGATGTCGCTCTGCTGTACAGTAGGTTACAAGTGGGTCACTGTATAATGGATGCTATTAAATTTGAATTCAATGATACAATATCATTGTATAAGAAAAACGATTCTGAGCGAAGACGGTATGTCAGTCTAGGTTTAATACAAATTATATACATATCTATGGTATTAAAAAAAAAATTGACCTATAATAAATTCCAAATTAATCATATCACATTATCACAATATCCATTAGGTACTTATAACACGTTATACATCAACATCAACAACAAACCCTGATACTATCATATATATATAATAGTACACTTTAGAAGTTTCAAGTAGGTACCCACGAATAATATTATATAATCACAACAAAATAACTAGGTTTTTTAATATGTAATTTCGTCCAAATTTGAACATAAAATGACTATAAAAGTAAACTGTGATTGTATATTTTTTAGATTTTTCGGTAAGAGAATTAACTACTTACTTAATCTTGTTTTAAATTTTCAATCCTTAGCTATAAAAACTGAACATTTTATAATTTATTAATTACGATGATTAATAATTTTCGAGATTTTGAAAAATTCTATCAAAATTCGATGTTAAAATGCTTATAAAAAAAAATTGTGCCTATGTATTTTTAATATTTTTCAACTGATATTGTAACAATATATCAGGAGCCTTGTATTAAATTTTTACACTTTTTGGCCCAACAGATAAAACTTAATTGATATTTATAGAAAAAAAAAACTAAAAAAATTGAAAACTGAAAATGTCCGTAAACGGCTCAAAAAGTGTCAAAATATTTTCAAAATTGTAGGGTGTATAGGAAATGCTAATATAAACATTCAGTGAAATTTTCATGTATCTACAGTAATTCGTTTTTTAATTACAACAAAAAAAGGAAATTGCCACATGAGAAATCGAGTGAATATCCAATGTTGTAAAAATTTGAATTTCAAACGCTCATAAAAATTTAATTTGACTTTCCGGTAGAAATTTTTTTATTGATAAAGGTAGACAATCTTATGAGTAATCTTGTATTAGATTTTCAAATCTTAGATTTAAAAAGAAAAATTTTTACGAATTCTTAACTCAAAATAATTTGCTAATTTTCGTGATTTTTCCATATTTTGTCAATTTTTGAACTTTAAATGCTTATAAAAAAAAATTGTGACTAAGGATTTTTAATATTTTTCATCTGCCTTTGAAACAACATATTAGGAGCCTTCTATTAAATTTTCAAGCTTTCGCAACCAACAAATAAAATTTTATTGATATTTCTAGAAAAAAAACTAAAAAAAAACTAAAAATGAAAATGTCCCTAAACTGTTCAAAATAAATCAAAATATTTTGAAAATGTTATCGTGTATAGAAAATGCAAATATAAACAACCACTGAAAATTTCATGTATCTACGGTTATTTGTTTTAAAGTTACACCAAAAACCAAAATCGATTTTTTGGAAAACCGATTTTGCGTAAAAATTCCCGTTTTTCCTTAATTTTTATGTTGTTTTTCCCGGCGCTCTTGAAAACTACTGGGAAATTTAAATTTTGACCTCCCCAATGCACCAACGATATTCACTTTCCAGTCGAACAAGATACTGAAGTCGAAAATCGAAGCATTATTTCGACTACTTATCGTGTACACAGACACAAAAATAAAAAAATAAAAAAAAAAAAAAACACACATCATTGTAAAATCAATACATTCATCGTTTCACTCAGAATCTAAAATAACAGACTTGGCCACAATGTAGATTTCCCTACTTTGATAGGCCGTACCTAAATTCTTTCAGTCTATTATACAGATATAATTTCTGTAATAAATAATAAATTAGGTCTACGGTTGACTGTTGAGTATTGAATTTTTAAGTCAAATGTGAATGTGGTATTGATTTATTCAATGTATACCTATATAGAACTAGGTGATGATTCTAATAATGTTGGAATATAAAAAAAAACAAACAAAATTAAGTCATAGCTCTAAATTTATACATGTGTATATATTTTTTTAATTCAATTTCTTATACATTTATATTATTAAATGTTTGTGCAAATAGTAATAACTGAATAATTTACTAAATGAAAACAAATAATAGTAGAAATTACATCTATAATAAACAACAACAAATATAAAATAATAATCATAATTAAAATAATTAAAATAATAGTAGAATGAGATATACATTTAAAAATAATACTAAAAATGTAGTTTGGTAAATATAAAACATACATCAACATAAAATGAACAATTAATAAATGTGAATAAAAAATGTATTATTATTTTCAGAAAATGTATACTATTTCACATTCAATATATTTAATACCACATTTAGAACTTAAATCAAGGAATATAAAATAATGCACAACGCTTCAAAAATTAATTGCAATTTTTTTTATACTCAAAAACAAATATGAACATAATATTTTGAAATATTGAGCAATGTTGAGAATGTGTTGCATACTTGCATATGTTTTTATTTTATTTAGGTAGCAATATACAAAGACACTAGTTACCTAACTATATGACAAAACTAATTTGTAAAAGCTATGTAAATGTAAATATAATTGCTAAGTAGAGCAAAAAGATAGTTAGTGTTTTTTAAAAATAAAATAAAAATTCTCAAATATAATTTTTAAAAGCGTTGCTAATGAACAAACAAAAGAAAAAGAGATCAATTTTTTTGGGGGAAAAACCTAGAAGCACCAAATACAAATGACATTGTGTTTAGTAACATGTCATACCTAATATTAGATAGTTATTAAGTTTACATAAGCAAATTGTATAATCATACGATTAAGCATTAACATCAAAAACCAATACAAAATGCTAAGTACCTTTTTTCTTTTCAACTAACATTTATGAATAATATATTGTAGAATTGAAATACCTATTTGCAAAAAAAAATTACTGTTATTATCATATTTCATAAATAGCAAAAACAGCCATAAACCAAAATAAAATAATCAACTGCATTATAGTAAAGTTAATATTGAATACACATTTTTATCAACATTCAAGCAAACATTAATTTGAAAGATATAATATAGTAAGAGTAAATTTTAAATAAAAATTCCAAATAAAATAAACCTCCAGTAGTTGTGTAGGTACTACATTGATCTAAATATTATATAAACGTTTAAAGTTTCATATATTATAGACTATCTACTAATCTATAGACTATATTGCATACAATATAATAGGGATGAACACTTGCTAACTAATACTAATACTGGTAATAGGCATTTATAGTGTTGGTACTATGTCATTAAGGTCAAAATCCCATGCATATGTCAACAGGTCAAGATCACTCAATTGTTGTGACATGCCTCCAATAGAAGCAAGATCATCACTTATTTCTGCAACATTTGTCTTCAACAGCGGTACAGCCGGCCGTAATAAATCAGTTACTTTTACGTTTACTCGTTTCACCTATAAAATATATTAAATTAAAATCAATACTTAATGATAAATTATTATTAGTATAACCATGGACCCCCTAACTCGGTCTGCATACCACCTATTTTTAGTTTTGTCAATTTTAATATGAGAGTGAATTGACTATTACCAAATTTAGGTAACAAAATTGTCTATATTCTGGTGGCATTTAATTTTTTCTATTTTTATTTTAAAACAAGTTAGTATGTAAAATGTTACAATTTAAAAATTATTATAACTTGTTTCAAAGAGTTAAAATATTGAAAAAATAACTTCAAACAGAACACAGACAATGAATAAAATATGTAGGCGTGAAGTTTGTATATTTAATTATAGTAAAGTCTTCATATTTATATGTACACAAATACATACTAGACCTGCTTAAATTAAGTTAAGACCCAATATAAATGTACATTTTTACATATTCAAATTTAAATATTACTAACAAAATTATTGGGTAATAATATCTACTTTATATTTATGTTTTATGTCTATGTGTGTTTACTTGGTTATAATTTTTTATTATTGTTATTTTATTAGGCAAGTTAAGAATTTAGGAATTATTTGCCCAAATTGTATCACTTAGACCTAATTTAATGTTTTAACTACATAACTAATTCTTCTACAAATTGCTTTTAATATATTCTGAATTATATGAATAAAAGTTTTTAAGTATCTTGGGATACTTTGATTTTATACGGTATATAGAATTTTATAGTTGTAAATATTAAATAATTATGTTATATAAAAAAAATGACTACATAAAATTATATATGTATACAGCGCCACATTTAGACATTTTGTGCCCCGGTGGTAAAAAAAAATTGGCGCTCCCTAGGCCGGGTGAAAATATTGCTCCCCTCTAAGGGGCCTACCCACGGAAAATATGGATAGATCCTCATTAACATTTTAGATTTTAAGCATAGAAAAGAATATTTGTTTTACAATGTGTGCTTTTTTTAAAATTATTGTTTAGTAATTGCTTGATCCTCTCTCATATGAATTTATGTAACTTAAACCTTCCTTATAATTAATCATATAATTATTTTTTTTTTAACATATTTAAGTAGGTACTTCATGAATAAATAAAATAAAATTATATAAAACTATGCAAATTAATATTGATTAAAAAAATTTAAAATAGCATAATACTATTATACCAAACTATATTATATAATACTGTTATTAAAATAATTAAAATTATAAAATTTTAATAATTCACAAGTAAACAAATTTCTGACCACAAAATTTTGGGGCCCCTAAAATGCTGGCGCCCAGGGCAGTTGTACTCAGCGCCTACCCTAAATGTGGCCCTGTATGTATAGGTCATATAAAAAAAAATATGCAGACTTGAGACACACTTGTTTAGTAAAAGTATGAGCCAACAAATTGGGCGCAGAAGGTCTACTTTCTGGATCTCGTTGACAACACAATTCAACAAGATTGTGAAACTCCTCCGTAAACATCCTTGTATAAACATTGCTCACAGGTGTTGCATTCACCCCAATTGTTTCTTCGGATTGGTATCCATTATCAGCTGCATTATCTTCATATGGATAGCATGTAGTGCAGTCTAACAAGTGTGGAATTAGACCTTTAACTTTTTGTGTTAGCATAAACGTGGTATCGGTTTCAGCAAAAGGAACGAAACCATTTGCCAGTTCACATGATGTTATGCCTATACTGTAAATGTCAGATTTTTCGTTGTACCCAAGCAAATTTTGTTCAAGCATCTCGGGACTAGACCAATTCAAGTTGTTAGCTGATTGCAGTGGCAAGGAATGTAAATTTGACCGTTTATCAATTGGACACATGCTACGCAAGCCCGATAAACTTGCATGTCCATCCGCGCGTATCAATATATGACCTGCCTTTATAGCCCTGTAGAAAAAAAAAATTATAAAAAAGTTATCAATACTGGCAGTGGGAAAACACTACTAACCTATGCACGAGCCCTTTATTGTGTATGTACTCAAGTCCCTGCAGAACGTCCCTGAGCACAAATGCTATAACTGTTTCCGGCAATCCTTCCACGAAATGATTGCGCAACAAGTCTCTGCACGAACCATACCCCATGAGCGGGAACACAACATACAGCTGACTTTTGTCCAAAAAGGAAGTCACGTACGGTATGAGGTTCGGGTGCATCAGTTGCCTAGTGTTGTAGATCTCGTCCTGTATGAGCTGGCAGTCAGTTTTCGACATACTGTCCAAGTTGAAGTTCTTCATTGCCACCAAGTTGCCGCTCTTGTTGTGCTTGCCCAGGAACACAACCGCCCGGTCCGAGAAACACGAGCCCAATACCGAGCACATGGTGTACTGCTTCAAGTCCGGTTCGAAGTTCATCTTATGACAAGGGTGTCGGATACTAGGAGAACGACAACCTAAGCGTCGCCGGTGTGGTTATATGTACTTAAGTATTGCTTGATGTTATTGGTCGCGTAAGCGCACGGAGACAAAACTCGAACAACTATAACAACACGAAATTGAATTTAATTTAAAATTCCATTTAAAATATTTAATAGGTACTTAATAATATTCTTATAAGTACAGTTTACGGCCATACGGGAAAAGCGTTTTGATAACAATATGTTCGAGTGTTCGACTGTGTGATAACGGATGAGTCGTAGTAGTAGTAGTAGTCCTAGGCATGAACATTAGATCTCTAATGTTCATGGTCCTAGGATAGCCGGATCGTTATCACTTATCACCAGTCACCACCAGCGCAATCAGGTGTTTTTATTTAGGCATGGAGGTTCATTATAAATTTGCCTTATAATTTATACCTGCCTATTTCAAATACTTGTATAATTAATAAATAATAATCAATGGTAGACGGTAGTCGGTAAGACACTTCGACACTAGACACTATTATAGGTACCTACCAGTGGCGGATAAGAGGGGGGGGGGGGCGGCGAAGGGGCGTTCGCCCCTTGGGCTGTCTTTTTAATGTTAGGCATTTTCTTTTATAATATTTGGCTAAACAAAAAGACAATTTAATTTTTGAAAATTCGCCTCCCCCCTTGGGTGACTTTTGGATCCACTACTGTACTTACTTCATAGGTTAGTGGCGTATCTACGGGGGTCTAAGTAATATAATAGACATTAATACATTGTATATTAGGTACCCAAACAATTATTGTAAAAGTACCGTTAGTAGAGTCCCTACCCATGGGCCATGAGAAGAATTATTCAATCCTACAAATATATTTTACGTTCATAAATTATACATTAGACAAATTTAAAATAAATCCATACAAAACCACACACTCAATGCTACAGAAATAATAGACAGCTGACTGAAGAACATGAAAATGCATTACACCGTCATATACATTAATACATTAGTAACAATTACAAGAAATTCTCCCTGCAATCACATGGGAAAAACTATATTCAACAATTAAAATAATAATGAAGTAAAGAGTCTAATAAAAAGTTAATCTGAAAAGTGAAAGTCAATACAATAATACTAATGATATAATTAATACAAATCAATTAAAAAAGGAAATAAATACAATAATTAGTTATCTTGATGATAATATGTGTATATCAATAAAATTATAAAAAGTCAATAGGTATGTCTAAATATAATATCATATATGTACCTATATGCAAAGGTGGACATTAACTTGGTAAAAAGTTAAAGTTAAGTTAAAAAGTTAATTTTTTTTATTTTTTGAACTTAACTAGGTAATTATTTTTGTTTTTAACTTATTAACTTATTCAGTTAACATTTTTATTGTTGTAACTTAACTTTTAGATTCTGAGTGGAAACGATGAATTTATTGATTTTACAATGATGTGTTTTTTTTTATTTTTTTATTTTTTTTTTGTGTCTGTCATCACCTCTTAGGACAGTAAACGTGCTTGGATTTTCTTCAACAGTATTTTTTCTGATAGGAAAGTGAATCTAGTTGGCACTTTGGGGGGTCAAAAGTAACATTTTTCCAGTAGCTTTTGAAAGCGCCGTGAAAAACAAAAGAAAAATTAAGGAAAAACGGGAATTTTTTACGCTAAATCGATTTTATACAAAATCGATTTTTGTTTTTGTTGTTACTCTAAAACAAATGAATGTATATACATGAAAATTTCACTGGTTGTTTATATTTTTCCATTTTCTATACATGATACAATTTTCCAAATATTTTGAGTTATTTTGAGCTCTTTACGGACATTTTCAGTTTCCATTTTTTTAAAATTTTATTCTATAAATATCAATAAAATGTTATTTGTTGGGTACAAAAGCTTAACAATTTAATAGAAGGCTCCTAATATATTATTTCAAAGACAGATGAAAAATATTAAAAATCCTTAGTCACGGTTTTTTGTTATAAGCATTTAAAGTTCAAATATTGACAAAATACGTAAAAATGACGAACATTTGCAAATTATTTCGAGTTAGAGATTCATAAAAATTTTTCTTTTTAAATCTAAGATATGAAAATATAATACAAGATTCCTCATAAGTTTGTATACCTTTATCAAAAAAAGAAAGGTCTACAAGAAACTCAAATGAAATTTTTATGAGCGTTTGAAGTTCATATTTTTACAACATTCACTCAATTTCTCATGTAACAATTTTCTAAATTTTTTTCTTTTATTAAATAAAAAAATAATTAATGAAATCTGACTATTCTACAGGGTGTGAGGGTTTCTCTTGTAACTTGTAAGACATGTTTTTGTACTAATAAAGCACCAGCTCAGACACCCCTAATAAAAAAAAATAATATATTTGCGCAGAATAAGTAAATGAAAGTGAAAATTATTTAATCATAAATGTAAATATATTATTAACAATTCGACTTGGTATGAAAACAATTAAATAGATAATACCTAATTCACAGATAAATGGTATAGGTACTTAAAGTCTTTAATTAGGCCTAGGTATAACTGCATCGTCGTTTAATACGCTTTAATTTTCAATACATTAAATTATTTGTAAATGAAGTTAATACTGTAGCTTGTTAGCTATATTAGGAAACAATAAGTATACGTTTTGGTTACCAAATTATTTAAATTATTAGGTATAAATGTATAGTGTTTTATATACATTTTCAATGTTTTAACTTTAAAAGGCTCTTATTGTGAAAAAATAATAAATGTGTCGTAAAAACAAATTATACAAAATTAATTTAAGAAACGATCAATATTTAGGAATACAAATATCTACAATGTTTAAATAATTTATTAAGTATCGACATTCGACATCTAGAATTAATTAAATAACATTAAATGTTATTTTCAACTTTCAATTTTAACATTCGAAGAAAAGTCACTTTCGTTGTATCATTCAATGCGTTTCTTTCTGAATTAGTCTTTACGTTTTATTTATTTTATTCGTAAAAAAAAATCATTCCTTCCACTTATTCTATACATTTATTTTTTTGTTCCTGAAGGTGCATTTATTATTTATTATTGTAGTTATAAGTTATTACCTACGAGATATAATAAAATTGTATATTTGTATGTATATAAGAATTAGGAACAATTTGGATTACACCTATGATGGCTATAGCTATTGTCCTGATTGATAACTAGGCAGGTAGTTACTTAGTTATCAATAATATATTATTAATATTATTTACTATTTAGTATAAAATAATGTATAATATAGGTACTTAACTCATTAATAATATTATATTTTGTTGTTACGTACTTCAAGGAATAAATTATAAAAACAATAATTATTAAATTATTTCATAAAGGAAAAATATGGTTACCTGATAGGTATATCTATAATTTAGGTATAACATTTTCGTGTCACAAGGTTTGTGGTCGCACTCCTCCGTAACGGCTTGCCCGATTCTTATGAAATTTTGTGTGTATATTCAGTAGGTCTGAGAATGTGTAAAGTATTTTTCACCCCACTACCACCCATAAAATAATGTGTAAAAATTAGTATTTATTATTTCATATTTGGTTGTCATTGGTTAATCGGGCAGATCAGGTGCAAGCAAATATCTAATCAAATTTTCGCACATTGCCTACTTGATATGCTGTTGCAGTTGAACATGTCCACGATCCGACGTATTAAGATTGCCTACCAAGGAGGTAGAGTTGCACCCAAAAGCAGTTGAACAATCACAATTTTTTTTAAAGTTGTAATTTTTACGGGCAACGAAGATGTGCTCGAGATCAGCTAGGTAGGTACTAGGTATAGACTTTTTTCTATGAGCGATTTCAAAAAAGTATATAAATAATAGAGTCAACTTATGGGTCGGTGAGTGAGAGGAATAAGAAATGATTGCATTGCGGTTTCTGAATCAAAACTATCGCACGTGTTTCGAACGTCAATGCGTAGTTATTCAAAAGCTCATCGGTCATTTTAACACCCGACAGGTTTTGTGTACTCTTTGTATTTTGAAGTCAAAACAAAATCTTAAACAAATCTTAACTACAGTTTTCAAACCCTCTATATATAAGTTCCTTCCTATTTTCCTTAAGTTCCTTTAAATTATAATATATTATTAAACCAAACCAAACCAACCCTACAATATGGCATAATATAACGTACAAACTTGCATAAACATGCCCATGTTTTTCTAAAAGCGTTTTTTTGATTTATTTCATATTATTTGTTTTCATCAAAGTTCATAGTGATTTAAAGTTCATTATATATTCAAGAATTAAAAATATCAATCTTCTATTGATTTCATTTTCAGCGTTTTTAATAACTTATTTTCACGAAACTATTTTATTTTTATATGACTTTTACGTCAATTTTATAAAGCCACCGCTCATGCCAAATATCTATTTATTACAGGTTAGTTATTTCATTACCTATATCAAGTCATTTTGTATTCAAACGAGACCTTTTATCATCTCAACTGAATCACGCCATATTCTTACGAATTTGATTATTATTATTCTGCTGTAAGACATAAGGGCTAGATTTATATTAATTATTGTTATACTGTTATATTATTTTATTTTTCAGAGTATTTAACTTTAATTTCCACATAGTTAATAATTGGTATTCTGAAAAAAAAGCCCTGAAGTTAAAAAGCCAAGGAAACTTACCCTTTGCTCCTTGACAACTACTAGGAAATGATGCTCAAGAACGTACTTTGAAGATTGGAGCTATACTTGAATATTATATATATCTTAATTTACTTAATAATTATTTACTAAAGGGTTTTTTCCCTAGATTCCTAATATTCATCATATTAAAGTACAATAATATAATTGTATTGGTTATGGTCGTTAAAATGTTTTGTTTATTATAATTCATATACAAGCGTTTTAATCCAAGTACATTGGCCCAGAATTTTAATACGGGAACTTTCCTGGTATCGCGGTGGGCGACGCTGCCTACTGTATATGGTTGTAATTTGTCATTGAGACTCATTATAATATGAACCAACATTGTTTGAAATAAATTCAATACGTTGGCACGGTGCAACTTGTAAGTCGACCTATTTATCACAGTTGTATCAAATATATTAACTCCAATTTTATTATTGATAACTATTACAACTGAAATTTATTTTTTCAACTATAATTAAAATGGAAATTCAACGATAAGCGTATAAACAAAATGTGAATCGTGTTGACATTAAAATGTCAGAATAAAGGTAGGTGCCCAATTATTGCAGTGCTTAAAACTATTGATTACCTCAGGGGTCTCCAAACATTTTTATTCAAGGGCCACAAAAAAAATTAAATGCTCTTAGCGGGCTAAAAGTTTATTAACACATATAATTTTTAATTTTATGATAATATATTAGGTACCTACCTATATAAATAATATGTTTACTTTATATTTTTGTATAAAATATTGCTTACTTTACAATATACTTAAATAAAAATAAATAGGTATAAATATAATGTAATATAAATACATTTTTGAAATAATTTTTTTTATCTATATTTACCTATGCGTCCTATGCGGGCCACGGGCCGGTTAAAACTTGTTCGCGTTAGTTTGGAGACCCCTGGACTGGCTGGACTACCAAATTACTATATCATAATCATTAATCACATATAATACTGCTTAGGTAGGTACTATATGGAGATTCCACCCAGTGATTTTTTGTCTTTGTCGAACACTAGCGCGACGGGTTCTTTGCCAAACATATCAATTTATCTAATAAAGGTGGCTATGAAGCGATAAGAATTCTGAAAACAGATTTGAATTTGTCATCAAGCCTAATTGAAATCGACTTTCCCACATTTATTATATTATCCCCCAAATTTATAAAACCGTTATATTAAAAAGAGTAATTAAAAAATTGTCTTATTTCAAATTTTGGAATAGTTAAAATAAAAAATAAAAAATGTGGGACATTCGATTTCTAGTAGACTTGACGATAAATTAAAATCTGTTTTTAGAATTCTTTATTAGATCAATTGTTTATGATTGGCAAAAGAACAGGTCTAAAATCCTATGTTGCGCGTATGTTAGACAAAGAAAATTAAGGTATTGATCCCTTTAAGTAACTACAGTACAATTAGTTTATATAGAAAAAAGTAGTTAAATTAATATTTGAAAAAGTCAGACAGGGTATTCAGATCCAGTAGGTACTTATTGTCTTATAAGATCATCTCGCTCATGTTGTATATAACTATATAAGACTATTTAAGTCTATCTATTATTTAATATACATAATACATTAATAATAAATCATCGTATTCGAAAAACGATTCTGAACAATCTAATTAGAACTATATGGTAATCTCACACTCAGGGACGGGGCTAGAGGGGCCCAGGGGCCATTGTGCAAAATTTCAAGTATCTAGGATTATTTGTTTTTTAATTACAACAAAATGTCAAAAGTTGATAAATCGATCTATATATATCGATAAAAATCCAATATTGTAAAAATTTTAAATTCAAACGCTCATAAAAAATTAAAATTACTCTCCGATAAACTTTTTTTTTCATTATCAACATTTCTAATGTTAGCTATTAAAGGAAAATCTTTTATGATATAAGTATATAGCTATTATTGTCAAAATATGAACTTTAAACGTATAGAAAAAAATAATTGGGTCTACGTATCTTTGAACTTCTTTAATTAAATTTATAGAACTACCTAGCATTACATTTTCAATCTTTTTTACTAAGTGACAAAGTTTTTATCGAGAGTAGTAAGTTTCAAAACCATTTACCTTAAAAGAAGTCAAAATATTTAGCAAATTTTACCATTAATTATGGGAAATGCTAACATAAATATTTGGTAAAAATATAATGGTCTACGGTTATTAATTTTTGAGTTACACCAAAACATTAATATTGATTTTTTCGAAAAATGGTTTTTGCCTAAAAATTATTACTATTTTTATGTTTTTCTTGACGCTTTCTAAAACTACTTGGAATTTATCAGTTAGATTCACTTTTCTATTAGAAAAATGCTGATCTCAAAAATCGGAGCATTTTTACTGTCCAATATGTTGTTAACAGATAGAAAAAAAACACATCTTTGTAAAATTAATACATTCTTTCGCTATCCAGCTCTGAATTTAAAATAATATATTAATAATTGTAATAAGTACCTATATTTTAATTTTAATAACACCTAATGAATTGTATCTATTTAAATAAATCGTAAATTAGAAATAATAAAATATATGATGTTAAAATAATTATGGTTGTATTAAAATTTAATAAATGCAATGAAAACAGTTATATAGAATGAATTTGTTTTTTTGTTTATTATACAAACCAGAGAACAAATATTTCTTGGTTTCAATCATTAAATAAGAAAAATATATCAATAGGGGAATAACCCCCTATTGAAATTTTCTCCTGCATCCGGTATTAAAAATGAATTCAATTACCCAACATAACAACTACAACCACTATTTGTATTCATAAATTATTTTATTTTCAGATAAATTACCTACTCTAACGGTAGTTATAGAATTGCATTAATTTTATACGTTTTTAATATCCAAGTATTCTTTTATTATTGATATTTTATTATAAAAATGCTTTCATATTATTTTATTTGATCGTGGTTTTTTTTTAGTATTAGGTATAGGTTTCATGTATTGTCTAGACGATCACACTCCATTCGTTATAATAATAATACATAATTACATAAATACAAATTACAATCGATTCATAAGAACTAGGTAATCTTAGTCTTACACACAATTAATAATGACTAATATCATAAATTATTACCCGATCCCTATATAGGTATTAGTTATTAATAATATATCGAATATTAAATGGAATTAAGTATCAATCTATTTTAAAATAAAATAAATGGATTGGTAAATAAAATTAATATTTGTCTATTATTTTATTTAAATTTAACACTGTTATAGAAATTATAAGTATTTATTTATTTATTTTTATTTATATTGACTTGTGTATTAATTAAATAATAATTTATGTATATTCAAATATTATTTTATTATTTTAAAGCAGTTACTTTGAATAAGAAATGAGTATCTACCTATACTAAAAATTTATTTTTTCCAGACTTGAGGCATTTGTACTGAAATACATAGAAACCAATAGCAACCATTCATAAATAACAATAAAATTTCCATCTTAAATCTCAAAAACCCTGTTGAGCACCTCCTCGGGTTGGACCTCTAATTTACTCTTTTTAAGTAGCCTATATTCTTCTCAAAGCTCTAATCTATCTCTGTACCAAATTTCATCGCAATTGGATGAACGGTTTAGGAATGCATAAAGGACACACAGACAAACATTAAGTTAAATATTATAATAATATATAAATTATTATATTATCATCACACGTACATTGTACAAACGTATAGATATTTATTATTTGTAATTTGTATTATATAGTTTATCCTCTATAACATATCAGGTGTAAGCTATAAAAGCTTGACAATTAAATTAACAATTTTTTTCGAGACGTATTGGTTATGACTTTATGAGTTTAAGGCATACTTATACCTGTGTGGGCCGAACGCCCTAACCAGGTACTGAATATTGATTTATAACTTAAAAATGAATGTGTAGTACTGTAATTACTAATTTATTTTAATATTTTTGGTGGAGGAAGTATTTTAGTTATTGACGTAGAGATTATAAAACGTAAATTTAATTAACGAATACCAGCAGGTGGCATTTGATACAAACCTTAAAAAATGTAAAGCCAGTCAGATTTTTTTGTGTTCTATAAGCCTTTAAATGGAACACTTGAAAGCTTTGCTTTGATGAATTATAATTCGTTTTTATGATATCTATAATGAAAAAAATCTTTAATCAGCAACGCTTTAAATTCAATTACGACAGGGTTAATTATGTATTTATGTCCCACTCTCACCCCTGGCATACCAGACCAATCAGTAGCACGTGTTTGATCGCCATTCGCCATTATTTCTCATTTACAACAAAGGTCTATTTATGTTTCGGTAAGAAAAATATTAATTTTGATTTTAATGGAATTCATTCGTGTTATAACTTATAATAATATTATAATACTATACACTGCTGATTTTAAATATCACCACAGCACGAATTAGCTTTGAACATTTTCCTTCGATCATATTAATATTAAATTATTGTTTGATGTACAAACCTATCATATTATACCATGTCATATTCATATCAATAATATGGCATGCGTATGTTTATGACGATTGCATGAACATAATAGCACACTGACGAAATAACCGATTCATTAAAGATAACAAATCATTAGCAAGGTAAACATAAAAATAATAATTTAATAATTTAATATCCGATATTACAGGTTTGCATGCAAAATGCACGCGGTACGTATAGGTTATAACTTATAAGACTCACCACTTCGTAAACCCAAATTTCGTAAAAAAAAAAAATGGTAAAACATAAATATCTTTGGTTAAAATTAAAAATACATTCATCGTTCCACTCAGAATCTAAAATTAATTATTTTTAAAAATTTACATCTTTTTTGGGTTATTTCTTGTTTCATATCATGCTCTACAATGTGTGTATGTACAACATATTTTATCGCATTTCACATACTTGGCAATTATCGTTATTGTAGTGTGAGTTCTAAATACACTCCCGATTACCTGTCACAGTTATTGTAATCGATAAGGTCGACGGCATAATCGTTGTATAATGTACAATCGTCATTCAGTTGTCTTTCGAGTTTCAAAGCCATATTTTTTTGTTGTTATCATGAGTGCTAATGTAACTCGACGTGCTCTTAGTTTGAGTGACAAAATAGACATTTTAGAAAAGTACGACTGTCTTCCCAAGATGGGATAACGTGAAGCAGCGAGTAAACTAAACCTTGCATAATCGGTATTGGGCAGAATATTAAAAAATATGGAAGACATAGAATGTGAAGCATTACATAAAGAGTCTCAAAATCGAAAAAGAAAAAGGTGTGGAAAGGATAATACAGTTGAACGCGCGTTGAAAGAATGGTTCGTAAAAGTTAGAAATAAACTATAAAGATGATATCGTGTCAGGCTCTCTGCTTCTCCAAAAAGCTAAAGAACTGTATATATATCCTATAATGTACCTACGCATATGACGACGATGCATTGATAGAAATTGGAGGGGGTGGTCTTACCCCCCCCCCACCCAAACAGACAGCTTATTAGTCGTGTGTAATCGAAGCCCACTTGCTCATATTGACCTTAAAAATGTAATTCCCTCTTGAAATTGTAACGGATTTTCGCCTATGCGACTATGTTAAGTTTGTAAACCTATTAAATACCTATAGCTTATAGGAAAGTACCAGCAATTTAATAATGACAGCCGATAGGTTTTCTTTCGCGGCACGGATGACGACGTATTATATTATTTAATTATTATAATAATAAAATGATTAGCAGGACCGTCAGCGATGACGGCCGATGCCAAAATGTGCGGTCATACGCTTGTGGCCCATCTGCAAAGGATCTCTGATTCGGAGTTAGTGGTGCAGTTATGTTAATTTAAGTAATTTAAGTAATTATATATCACAGCGGATGGTGAGAGAATTACGCATTTTCTTAAACGATACAGTTTTTGTTTCCATGCTAAACTTGTGATCATTGGTTGTAAATGTTGTAATTTATAATATGTAAGTATCTATATATATATACCTACTAATTATTAATTACTAATTATAATACTAGATACAATATTATTTTATTTATAATTAACTATATATTATATTACTTAGGTATATTACTAATTACATATTACTTTATCAAGTCTAATTATTTAAAATTAAAATTTTATTTTTACAATAAATAAGTACCTTCCTAAAGATTAATATTTATTTTTAAAGAAAAATCTTTTAAACTAACAAATATTCTAAACTTCTAAATCTATTTAATGTGTCTCATAGTAGGTATATAAAATATAAATACTTATTTTTGGAAAAAATCATTATTTTAATTTAGACCCATATACCATATAACTGGTATACCATTTTGATATTATTTTTTGAACCTTTTTTTTTTTGCGGCAAATGATTTCAAGCTTTTCTTTGTACAGTGATGGCAATAAGTGAAAAAAAAAATATTAAATAAAAACATGTAGACAAAAGTGCACAATAAAAGGCAAATATAAAATGTGTTGTGGGCATAAAAAAAAAATGGAACTGCAACTACTGGCGTCGCCAAGTCGGGTGTAATCCATTCAAATGGCCACACTATCGACTAGGAAAAAAATATATTGGTTTGTTTTTTTCCTAAACAGGCGAAAGAAGAAAACATTCTCCGGAAGTTGACAAAGAGGAAACGTCAGGATGAAAAATACGAATCGAATCCAAATAAAAAACCTATGCTGATCCTGACTTTTGCATTGTGTCTTATCGAGATGGTGCCGTAGAGGATCAATAAAAATAAAATAAAGATATTATTATTTATTATTGAACTATTGAAAAGTTATTCAATTTTAGTTTTGTATAAAAATTGCCATATTGAACTAGTTAAATTAAATTTAATATTGTGAAGACGCCAACAGCATTTTATAAAACAACAATTTATTATAAAAATATAATATTATTTAATAACATAGGTACATGCTATAATGCTACATCGAATAAAATTATTGTATTACAACTTAGGATACGGTAATAATAATAAACTTGCAGTACAAAATGTACACTGTAATACAAATACAACACATTTGAGTAAACATAACCATTCTTAGATAAATTAGCAGCCCGGGCTACCGAAATTTTATGGTGCCTTTCTTGTTAAAAGGTTCATTATTTATTACCTTAGCTGAATTTTTAGTAAAACTGTCCAACCAATTTGATTATACCTACACGATTTATCATATTATTATGTTGAACACTACATGTATGAGCTAGTGCCTAGTAATTTATTAGTATCTACAAAGCTAGTGCTATAAACTACAATAATCGGTGTAGGTATGTATATGCTATTAGAATGCACGTAAAGTGGGTGACTACTGACTTTCTATATAGTAATCGTTTGTACGCCTATAAAAATATATCTACTGGTAGGTATTTTTCTGTGATAAAAATACGATGTAAGTAATTATAACAAGCATTAACGCATAAGATGTATGTGTTAAAAATGTTCGCAACATAAAATCCAGTTAAATATCTATTCGTTTTGATTGTTTAACTTTTATAAAAAGTTAATCAAATATTTACTGAAATACAACAATACATTATTAAAAAATATATTAAAAACAAATTAACTTCCCTACAACTTATTTTTTTCCATGCCTAAATATAGATATAAAATGTAATTTATGTTTACAACTAAATAATTAAAATAGAAATACCTACGTTACAATTAATAATGGAATTTCACGAAACAAATATTTAATCTCGGGCTATGTTGATTTTACTCTTTTTATATTATTATAATGGTAATAATAATACAATCAACTTAATACCATCACATTTAAAAACTCAACAATAAAATTACTTTGGTATTTCTTAAGCTTATAAAATATTAGTTTTTCAAATTCAAATTTCCTATTACCAAAATAATATTTTATGGGTGCACAATCATTTTCGAATTTAAGAAAAACCTACCTGGCTACCTATTTTAAGTGTTTTTATTTTCAGAGGCATATGTAGGGTTTTGACACCTTAGGTAAAGCTTTTTACTACCCTACCCCTTACCAAATTAAATAATGAGCCACTAGAAATTATTAAACACAAAAAGGTTTGAAAAAGGTCAACATTTAATCAAAAATAGGTTAAGAGGACCCTACCAATGTATTTATTGTCTTCATCTTACACACGATTATGACACGGCAAATTTTCATTCTCTAGTTTCAATAGCATGCTAACAAGGTTTGATATTAGAGTGAATTGACCTACTTTCAAACCTTTAGTTAAAAACTTTATCTGTGCCTCGGTGTTTTTTAAAATATTTTAATTTTCAAGCAAGTTATGGGTTTGTGAAATATAACAAATTAAAAATACTCTAAAGTACAGATAATGTTCTTATCTAAAAATTTGATGATAGGTCTGTTCAGAGTGATATTAGGGTAATGTCAAAATAAACAGCACACTATTGAAACTAGTGAACGAAAATTTGTCATGTCGTAAATTTGTAAGACGAAGACAACAAATGAATGGCCAACTACCCAGGTAGCGTCCTCCTAAGTCTTCGAGTTTCTTTAAAAATAATTGTCTAATTTATGAATTTTTTAAACTGTTTTCTATGACTACATTTTTAGAAGCTGCGCCACCTGCAGTAATGCTGCCATCCCTATAAGCTAAAAAAGTTCCCTACTTGGGGTGAGTATTCAATTCCCTTACTACACAAGTCCCTGGTTATTTTTAATATACATTTATATTTAGTTCAACCAGGTAAATTAAAAATCAAACAATAAATCACTCATCAGCTAAACTTATTCACCCATAATATTAATATTGTAAAAATAAACGCTAAAAATTAAACGATACTACAAAATAATTGTATTTATATGACATATAAACCTTATTATTTACTTACTTTTTTATGTTCTTTTTAGATAATGATATAAAATTTATTTTTAAATTCTTTCTGCAGATATTATCTTGTCAGGTAAGTCTGTTTTTTTTGTTGTAATTTCCAGTAATTTTCCAAAAATGGCTTATCAATTTATCGTCATTGATTTAAAACTCAATATAATTACATATTTACATTACTATATTGAATATTACCTACTTCCTATATATTTTTACTACCTATGTAATAAACTATTTTTACAAGACCGATGGAGAACGATAATGTATAGTGTAATAGGTTATAGGTCTATATTACAAGAATTAGTAATGAAAATAAATAATATTGTAAAATTGGTTTATATAATATATAATTTTCTATACACGATAACATTTTCAAAATATTTTGACTCGTTTTGAAGTGTTTACGGACATTTTCAATTTAACAACAATATAAATATAATATAAAATATTCACACTGACAAACCGTCTCCGCTCAAAAACGTTTTTCGTATACAATGATACTATATCATTGAATCAAAATTTAATACCATTATACAGTAACCTACTGTACTGCAGAGCAACATCCACTTATACTCTTTTTTTTTGGTTGACATTCATATTTTTTTTTCTTATTTTAAATAATGATTAAGGAGGCTTGTTTTTTGAAAAATGTTCATGGATTAGTTCTTATTAAAATATATATTTAATCCTTTTTAATGGCATTTTTATTTCACCTGTTTTATTATACCTACTACAACTGAGTTTGACTTAAACGTATTTAAAAATAAATTACAACTTTTAATGATGAAAACCATTAAGTATAACGTTTAAGTAGGTGTAAAATATATAGGGGATTGAATATAAGCGTTGCACTTACTTGAATGCCCAAATTCAAGAAAAAAATTAAATACTAAAAAATTAATATACAGATTCTTTGACAGTAGTTCTACGGTATAATATTGAAGGATTTTACTTATTTATTATAGTACATTAGTACCTACCTATAGCATTCACTAAATAGAATGGAAACATTAATTAAAATTGGTTCGGGATTGTTACGGGTGAAACCTTTTATTTTTAAAATTAATGGAAATGAGTTATAAGAAATTACACGTTTGCCATGTAAATAAATGTAAATCATTTTGTGATTGAGTGCAACAATTGTTTTACATTTTGGTCTGAAAAATTATCGAAAAAAAGAACTAGGGGCTTTTGGGAACAATCACTTCACTGTGGGACAATTACCCGTTGTCTAATTTACAACATCACGGGAGGTTAAATCCTGAAAGGCTCTCGAACATTACCCCTAAATAATTTGTGTATTCACTACCAATCAATAATATGGGATATCGTGAAATAACGAGCACTCGACCACGAGCAAATTGCATCAAACAACCTTTTTATAAGGAATTCGAGTGAAATGAAAATATAAATCAAAAATTGCGCTTTACCAATTACCTATCAGAATATGATAAAATAAGTATTAAATTAAGGAATTAGGTTTTAGGTGGATCATTTTCTGCACAATATTCTAACTCACTTTGTACTCAAGCGTATGGATATATAGGTAATTCAATTCTTTATTTTTCTTCAGGAATTAATAGCTGCATGACAAATAATAAGTTCACATGAGGTTCAGATATTACCTATATAATATAATACAATAATACATATTATTATATTATGCGATACTACTGCAGCAGTATAATATGTGCCTAAATAAATAATAATGCGTAGGACGCTTAAATGGGTCAGATATCTGATTTACCGCATAATAATTATAGCATACTTAACCTTGAGTAAATAGATATGTATATTTTCAAGACTTTAATCTTTTGAAGTATGAGTTTGGAACAAAATATTAGTTTTCATTTTTAATGTGCGCAATCTTCAGGAGAAAACGACATGAATACCAAATGGGTGTACAATTTGATTAGGGCCACGAATAAAAGTTTGACTTTTGTTAATGGTCTGACGCGTTAGAGTAATAAAACCGCGAGAACTACACGATAATAGTACCTAACGCGGACGTTGATCATAATATTTTGATAAGAAAAAATTAATTTTATTTCAAACACGTTTACCGCTGAAAATCGTAACCGATTATAAAAACGAGAACGACGGTTGGATTTCATTGCGGTGGATAGTGACTATATTACACTATAATACAGTATTATAGTGACTGTTGTATACAACCGAGGTTTCCACGCGTTGTTCCGAATCGTCTTATTCTCTCGTCACTCGTCAGCTGTATATTATGTACCTATGCTGTGTTTAATATGCTGTTTTGCTACAACACGCAGTAACAGTTGAGGTGGCACTTGGGGTGTAAAATCACAATGTATTTTGGAATTACGAAGTCCACCCCATGCATTGCATCGCTTAAAAAATAAATAAAATCTCCGACAATAATGCACTTCAAAAATAATATTATACTCTTTTGTGTCGATGACGTCATTTACTGCTGTATTTCTGATTGAGTCGTCTGTTTGTTTTGGCTTGGGAATCTGGTGAAGGGGATCGGCTTCCATTATAACAATATGGATTGGGTTCCGGACGTGATTAATGATGTTCGAATGCAAATTTATATCGGAAGAGCACAATGGCCAATGGGACAATATCATTGCGATTGTTGTTGTTGGCAGACGGCAATAATATTAACTAGTAAAATCTATGTGTTTTCATTTACACAACTTTTACTATTCGTATGACATGACGGCATGATAGGTATGCGTATTGCCTAAGATTAATAGCGGGCCTGGCGCATAATCGAGTTAAAAAGTTAAAGTTAAGTTAATTTTAACTTGTATTATTATTTTTTGATTTGTACAATACAACTTAAAATCTGTTACCAACTAGGTTACAACAATACGTAAAAAATATGGATGAATTTATGACTTGAAAAAGACTGATTAAAGAAGCTTTCCAATAAAAGCACTTTGCCAGTTATATTTTTACTAGTTTTTATTTTATCTTTTCAACTTAACTTTATAGAATTCAATTTTTATTAACTGATTTTTATTGATATAAACTTAATAAATAACGATATTATTATTGATGATGTATAAGCATTTACTAAAGTAGAAATTTATAAATTTAACTATATTTAATTCTTATTCTTGTTCAATAAAAATAACTTGATTAAACACATATATACCATACCAATATACAATACTGCGGCATACAAGCATATTTTAATAATAATATTAATAATGCATAATATTCCATGTTTATAAAAATAAATATTCAATATCTACTAATATTATGTAGGATATAGGTACAACTGTATATTGTACAACTCTCAATAACATTAGAAAATATCATCGTCACAATTAAATATATATACCTATTAAAAAAAAATTTTACTTCAGTATTAATACGTTAATTTAGTTAATTGTAAGTTTCCATATAACTTTTAACTTGTTTGAGTTTAAGCAAAAATTAAAATAACTATTAACATTAAACTTTTTTAAGTATTTTCTATCAACTCAATATTATACCTATTTAGTAGTTATTAATTTTACTAGACGAACACGCGCAAATCGGTATGAAACCATTCATTTAGTATATCTATACTATAGTATTATATCACTGGAGTTATGTGCAATTTATGTGAATATTTGTCAATATGAGTTCATTAATTATACGAATGTAACTAAATAAGTAACATAAATACAAATATCATTCCGTAAATTAATTGACTAGGTACCATAGATTTCCAATTCCAAATGTTTAAGCTAGAGTTTATGTAAACATGTTATAATGTATATTAGGTATACTATATTATATACTTTGAAAATTAATACATTTGCTATTCGAAGAAAGTAGAAACTATTGGGATTAATTAAATACTGGGATGACTAATGATTTTATGACTGAAAAGTTCTTAAATAGCTAACTAAAGCTTTGCCTCTATTTGTAAGATAGAATATTAAGTATAAATCAATGAAATTAGGTACATAGCATACTATTTTCAAAATAATTCAAAATTCAAAATTTAATTTAATGTTTTTATAATATTTTGAGTTTATAATTATGCAGTCATTTTTTCAATAGAATTCAATTCTAATGCAATAGAATAATTGATAGGAGAAATACAGTGGTGTAAACATGTGCTGAAGGGGTATAGCGTATAGGTGTTCAAACCCCTGATGTTTTTCAATATTATATAAAATACCCGATATATATTTGTATGTATTTAATATAACCCTCCCTCTTATTGGAAATTGTTGTGTACGTCACTGGATTCCTATCTATATATAATTTAAACATAGATAGCTATTTAATTTTTATGGAATATAAAAAATTAATAATTATGTATAATATTTTATAAGTATTAGTACTGAGTACTGTATGGTGTATAATATAGTACCTATTTATACAGTAAAAAGTCATCTAAAACGATGAAGTATACCTACTTTTTAATATTTTGAAGTTAAGAGAATTAAAAGAAAATTGTATTCTTATTATCTTGAAAGTACTCTATTTTACTACCACAGTATAACATAATGTACTCGTAAATATATGCTATAAATATAACTAAATCATGACGTTATCCATAGTTCTATTAATATTGAACTAAACAAATTTTAACAAATTTTTACCATGTATATAACAGTTTGGTTTTGGGTTTATACTATTTATGTAAATGAATAATAATAATATTGGGGGACAGAGAGGAAGAGGGGACTAAGGCGTCGGCTGCGACGCAGCCGACCCGAGTTCGATTCCTTGGCCACGGACGGCATTTTTCTTCGAACAAGTCACGGTGTCCGGAGAACAAGTGCCTCCATCCGCCACCCGGGCATGGCAGATACTTACGGGTGCCCACTGCCCAATCAAAAATTCTACCAAATACAACACACACGTGTAAAAACCCTACCATTACAAACCCTAATACCTACAATCATACAACCCCACAATCAGCTAATTGCCACAGTCGCCGGGCTTTAAAGATCAATAAAAAAAATAATAATAATATTAATAAATAGGATAAAAGTATACACATAATATGTAATATAATAATAATAAATTATTCATTAAATTACTGTTGTGTATCACGCAGAACTTAAGACACATTAAAAAAAATAATTACTATGTTTATTGTTAAACAATACCTAATTGTAATTATAATAATTTATTGCCATCTTAGATAAAAACAACTCAAGAACAAAATATAATGGTTAGGGTTTTTCAATAAAATATATACATTAATACATTATACAATATGCCTAAATGCACTAAGCTTCACATTACTGGTATATTTACTATATTTAAATATTGGCCATTATTACAAACCTTCGAACTATATGTGATACATTATTTACTCTTGAATACACAAAATGAAAAGTTATCCTTATATATTACAAGTAGATCTGTCACATACAGATATGGTGATTTTCAATTAAAACTTTATGTAGACGCGTTACGTTGGTTAAGGGGTGCGTTTCGTAGCAAATCAAATATTAGTCAATGTTGCCAAAAAGAAACATTAACAACGGAAATCATGTATTATTCATGTGCTCTTTGTGATGTTTATTGTATTTTTTTCTCCCTGTTCTCAATCTCTATGTACATTACTTTCTGCCTAATATGAAACCAAGTGAATCGATAAACAGAAAACTAAAGGACATGCAAGTTTTTTTATTAGAATGTAAAGAAGAAATATTTTTGTCGAGGATTATATTTATCTACTGTTGAATTCACGACTGAGAGAGGGTTTCGTGTTTCCTCGATCTGTCAGCTGGGTGTTTATTATTATACACCCTTACACACAGGCCGATGTGGTGTCGTTTTCGTTTTCAATTTGTACCCTTTTGTTTACGCGAAGGGCTGAAAAAATCTCTTTCTCAAAGTCCGTGTCGCATTTCCAGGAGATATCCTCTTTTGTAGATCAAAAGTCGTTATTAATTTTGCGTTTCTGGTTTGCGAAACTGCCAAAGAATACCTCAAGTTTTCCAATTAAATTCAGAACAATAACACCTGCAATCAATAAAGTCACACAAAAGTTTTGTTGGCAGTGTAAGATTACTCGTCTTCTGAAAAGGCTTACAGATTTAAAATACAATTAGTACCTACTCTATGGCAATGTCTTTGTATAAGTGGATTCTAGACGCTTATAATATACGCATTTTGTTTAAATTGTTATATATCTGTATTATAAGAATATATTTGTACTTGTAGTTTTGTATGGGTTGTATGAGTTTTAATAGCCAATAGGTAGGTAGGTATAATAAGTATTATAATAAGTATTTGTTATCCTTTATCTGAATAACTTGTAGATCGTTTTCAAATGATTTTACAATAAGAAATGTTAACTAAACTATTGATTCAGGTTCTTGAGTTACAAAAACAAAAGCAAATTTTTAATAAATTACTTTTGAATAACTTTTCATTACGAAGTGAACGAATTAATATAGGTAGGTACTGTTTTAAATGTAAAAATTAGTATGTACATAATTCAGGAATAAAGTAATTATAATGGTCACATATGTGATATATTGTGTTGTAATTAATATTCTTGTTATTTATTGAAATTACAATATATTATATAAGAAAATATTCATCGTTAGTTATTTTCTATAATCTCAAAATTATTTTTATATTTGTAACATTTTCATAACGAGCAAAGAAAAGTAGGTATTTCTAATCATTTTTGGGGATGAAAAAACAAATAAAATAACCATTTTTTTGTACAGAAAAACACTAATAAAACATTTGAAGGGGAAAAAAATGTAAAAACTTTAGTCTAATTGGTTCAGTGTATTTTTTGCTTGTCCGTGGGCGATTATCATCGTAGTTTCTTTGTGGCACCCCATCCGAGGGAGGTGATGTCGTTGTGAAAAATGGGGTGGACGCCCGTTTTTGCAAAGTGTACTTCGGAGAATACGATCACAATAGTGAAAACGAGGGAAAAATATCGAATCATGAGCGACGAGGACCCTCTGGGAAAAACGTCGCCCTGTTGAATAATACCCTCGCCGAATATTCGCTGTTTAAAATGATTTTCTGTCCCCAAAAAGGTGTACCTAACAAAGTTCCCATCCTCCGTCTACCATATAAAGCCCCAGGGAACGAAAATCCAGTCGAACGTTCAAAAAGCGATTTTCACCCTCTCCACACACGGAAAATGTACTGTTTCATGACTCACAGGAGATACTCTTAATTGTGTCAGATCTTATGACGTATATATAGGATGTACCTACAGCATAACATTGAAAAGTGGGTAGGAAGTACACAAAAAGAATATAAGGTATAGTTTAGTAGGGTGAAATGCCGATGACGGTATATAAGTTGCCAGAGGCGGTTTTTCATTCCGGAAGTAAGTAGTATATAAGGAGCTCAGGATCAGGAAGTCAGTATAAATCATGAAATGAAAAAAAAAACAAATTTGATATCTTTTCCTGTTTAGAATGGCCACAATCCAGGAAGCACTTTGACGGTAGTTCTTTCCTTTTACCACATGGGAACACGCCCTTTAAGTCGTTATAACTTTAATAAATAAATACGCAAAATGAGTTCATAACTATGGCATAAAACTCAAGAGAAGCTTTCATATTTGATATTATATGCGTGCTTTACTTAATGACTTAAATAACATTTGTTATGCATAAATATAATATACAGTGTTCGCGTATATTGAATTGGGCAGTATTTAAAATAAAGTATTTTGTGGAAAAAATATGTGATGAAATATATTTTCTAAATCAAATACATATTGTCTAGGTACTTTAATTTTTATATGGTTACAGTCTTACAGATATCAGCTATGTTCATTATTTCCATAATATTCTATTTCATATTGTTACAGATGTTTCAGTGTATGACATATGGTGGATTGAATATATTTTATTATCAGCTGTGTCTAATAGAAAAGTTTAATGTTTTTATCCATGTGGTACTGTGGTAGGTATTATGTTTCATACACCATAAGATTTTTTTTGTTAGTACCTAATATACGTATATCTATATTATAAAAACTTAATAAATATTTAGTATTATGATTATAAAAACAAAAATAATAAACATTTATTCTGTTTAATCTATAAAATATAATTATTATACCAAATATTATTTTTCAATCTTGGAGTACTTACAACAAAAGAACTGTTATATACACATAATTTTAAATTTACAATTTCACTATAAAAATTATTTAGTAGTTATTTAGTTAAGTATTTTTCTAGTAATTAATAACAAAAAACATAACAAGATTTTAAAGCTTTGTTTTATTACACTGAACAATTTCAACATACATATAGAAGATATTTTTAATTATTTTTAATACAGTAAACAATTGTTTCATATTAAAAACTTTAAATTTTGTTAAATATATATTATTTTATTTTTGTTAACAGTCAAACAAGAAAAATATTTTAATAAAAATAAGTAATAACAGTGAAAGAATTTAGTTTTCATTACATGAAGTTCTATTGACAAATATAAATAATAATAGTTTTTTATTAAAAAAAACATAGTTATTATTAATTTATTTATTGCATCCTCGTTCCTAACAATGACTCATTACACATAATAACTGTATCTAAAGCTTTCATATTATATAGGCATCTACTATTATAATTATAAAAAATAAAAAAAATTGGAAAGTATACAATACAAATGAAGTGTAAGTTCTATACTAAAGATATTTTTTAAATATCAAATAGACTAAAAGAGATATTTTCGTTGAACAAGCACCTGTAGTCACATGGTGCCATGGTGGTGACTGCTTGGGTTACAGAGGCGTACGTAACGAAAATTACGTTTATAAGATTTTAAATATTTCAAAAAAAATAAACGCTTTAGAAAAATCCTGGTTCCACTAAAGTCTCCAGTGTATAAAAACGAATCACATACGTACAACAAAAATTCCCAAATATAATTTCAAATTTAAACGTAGGTAAATTATTGTGTGAACCGAGCAAATTGTACACGTATAAAATAGGCAATTACTGCTAGCACGACCCACACGTCTTTTTCAATTCCTCATAGCTCATTGAATGTTAGTAGAAACGTTAAAACTAAATCATTTTTCTCAGATTTGAGATACATTTTTTCAATTAAAAATAAACTTATTTTTCGTGTTTTCTTTCACGTGTTCTATCTAAGTAGTTGGTAGGTACTACGTAATATTATGAAATTAGTTTTATCGTATTACAAGTTGTTGTATGTACAATATTCATTAAGTTTTATATTTGTATTTATTTCATCTATTATTGACCAATTTTACGTTTCCGTTTTTGTTTGAAGAAGGTAGATTTTGTAAATGTCAATAATTAAAATCAAAGGTATTCATTTTAAGAAGCTTTTACAACATTGTGTATGTTAGTTTATGAAAAATGCAGGTTATTTATGTAGCCCTTAACTGTTAAATTTTTTTGTTAACCAAAGCAGCTTGTTCTTTTCGTTATATATATCATAATTTGTGCACTAAAAGATATATTCTATGAATAATTAAAATATTTTTCTAAGTTGTTTGAGTAACATCGTTAGTCGTTTGATGATCATTTCTGCTAGAATAATAATCAATAGAATACCCTTTTTTTAAATCAGTAAACAAAATTATGTATCTCTAATTGTGTACTTAGTTTTTATTTTGCCTAAAAGACTGATTTTGTTGTTATAATTTATTATTAGTAAGTAATAGGTACCTAACATAATTAATTCGATCTTTTCAAATATTGAACTAAACTTTCGTTTAATTAAAAGCTAAAGGTCTAAAAGTTCTACACTGTGTAAGTTAATTCCTCCCACTAAAACTTCTATAAACATATTGTAATAGTAGTAGTTATTAAGGAGTTAGGCGCAGAAGTAAAAGATTTTTTTTACGTAGCAGTCTCTCATTAAAAATGCAGTTTGAAAGTCATATTGCAAAAACAATTATAAATATAGGTAGTAGGTAAACCTGTAGGTTTTTTCAAAAGTAAAAAATTAAAGTTTTATTCTGTCATCAACGAAGTATATGTTCGTTGAAAGGTATTAAAGCCATCGAGGTTTGCTTAATGAAGGGTTGAATGCAAACTAGGGGATAAGTCCCTTCAAGTTCACTTACCCGCATGTGTGCGTATAAAGTGATGGCGATAATGAAGGGAAGCGTACACATGGGAAATGTATAACGGAAATTAGATAAAAAAAAATTGATGAAGAAATGTACATTGCGCTTGTAGGTCCTACAAACCTGTCAAAACTTTGTACTTGATTAGTTTAAAATGAAACATAAATTACATAATTCAAAATAGATCTAATTTTTGGTTGAATATTGAGAATTACTGAACTTAAATTTTAAATTGTGAAAAGTCATAGATAGGACTCTGGCTAAAGGGCTACATTGATCAGACATATATTGTAGTAGGTACAATAATATTGTAGTATAGTGTTAACCATGTTAAAATGTCAAATTATAATATTTAAAATAATAATACATTTCAAATACTTATAACAATATAATAATATTGCACGTTGAAGAATTTAATGAATTTTAGTATGAGTACCTAGTAACTACATATTAATAAATTGTAGTACCTAAGTGTACCAAAATAGAATATAGAAAAATAAGTCCGAATGATTTAATAAAAATAACCCATTAAAAATATATAGGTACAAAATATATATCTCACCAAGAACATACCTAACAAGTTACACAAATTAATGCATACGTTGTACAACATAATATAGATGCAAACAATTATTATATAACTTGGTGACTGCAGGAAAATAAGACCATCCCTATACAATTCACTATTAGTTCTTATAATGGTTATATGAATACCTATATGGCTATATGAATAATTCATCAAAGTATTTTAGTATTTTTAAATTCAAGAATGTTTTTTTATATAACTGTATTATTATTATACATTATTATTATGATATGTCCATACTTTGTGTTATACATTTTTCCCATGGTTATAATATTTAGTAGACATTGAAATAAAAAAAAAAAATAAATTATATAGTTACCTACTGCAGCGCATTTCATCTTAATGTGTTCTTAAATTATGCAAATATCATACGAATTCGTACAATATCCTTTGTCTGGATTTGGTTGAGATGTTATGTACATACAAAACCGTTGACTAGCTTACCTTTCATTTGGGATTCACTCCCCCCTCACCCACCCTTAGTTGATGTTTGTGATTTCCGACACACAATTTCCTATTTCCCAGCTTTGTGTCAATTTGGGGGTTCACTGTGCTATTTCCTGTCCAAATTATAGATTTTTTTACTTACGAAGTCGTACAATATCCTTTTTTCATTCTTCCCACAGGTCATTATTAAAATAATAAAACAATTTGTAGTACCGATTTTTCTTACAAGATGGTGGTTATGTGTACCTACATCCTACAGTATTGTTTAGCTAAATATTATAATTGATAAAAGGATACAAGAAAAAATACAAACAAATTAATCAGAAAAAGAAACACAAACAATGGACTCCGTCTGAAGTAAATGTCAATAATAAGAATAATATGCACCAGGAAGTGTATAAAAGAATTATGAGTGGGAATAACAGGTGTTATTATATAGTATTGTACTATTGTCAAACAAATAAAATCAAAATTACTCTCATAAACATCGAAAATACGCCTTTATCATAGCTACTAGCGCCCAATTATAACATATGCATGCGACACATGGTTGTTGATAAAAGGAGATGAGAGAAAATTAATAATATTTGAGAGAAAAATACTCCGGAACATCCATGGGCCACGAATCAACCAAGAAACAAATATGTATGAAAGAAAAAGAAACGAGGAATTACAGAAATTGTACAACAAACCAAATATCTAAGCGTTTTTTAGGAATAATCGACTAGAGTGGTTCGGACACACTTGAAGAGCAGATGGGCAACTAACAAAAAAAGTACTCGTTGGAAAAATATACAAAACAAGACTCTTAGGAAGACCCATAACCCGGTGGATCGATGTAATAACCAGAGATTTGAAAGACATAGACCGGAATGTGACCTTTGAGTCGACTTACAACAGAGATGGATGACGAGACCTCTTGAAGGCATCAATGGTTCCTAACGGACCAGTAAGTTGATAAGAAAAAGAAAGATTATAATTCTTATAATAATAAAAAAGTATAAAATAAATATAGATATTTATGATACCCACTAAAAATTAATGTAAGTATTATTATTATTATTATTCGTTAAAATATGACGATCTCATAACATTGACAAGTTGACAAGCTAAATACTATATAATTTATACATAATTTCAAATCGATATATTTTACTTAAATGGTTAAATTAATTTATTATACATAATAGTGATAATACCTAATGTAGTTTTTTTTTTTATTTAGAAATATACAATCTATAGTCTATACTCTATACAGGCATTTCTCATAGTAAGTATACTTATGTGTGGTTCATTAACTTACAAGGTATGCAAAATTGTGAAGACAAGTAAGTAAAACCCCCCGTTTACAAAATAAGGGAGCTTAAGTTAGTTTGCATTATTATTAATACCTTAATTAATAATACATATTATACATTATTTATAAATTTTAGATTTTAAGAGTTAAGAAAGTGTTACCAACGGTTGATTTACTCATCATGATATTGTTAATGCAATCATGTCGTATGTATTATAAAATACCAATAATTAAACAAAATTACACATTTTCATATTATTGTACAGATTTCAAAACTAAATCAAAACTGCTTCGCTTTAAAATTGAAATAGTTTAGGAACTATTATATATATAAATGGGAACTTAATTCTATAATAAGTAGATTTGCGTGATTTTGGAGTCGATTTCTGAGTCTTTTATATTGCGAGTTGTGACTAATAAATTATTATTGTAACAATACAATTTAAAGTTTTTTTTTTATAAATTGTTATCTTAAATTAAATATTACATAGGAAATAGGTCCATGAACTATAAATAATTTAACCATGCATATGATTTTTTTCAGGTCTATATAGACGGTACCTAATTAAAGTATGATTTAAATTAGTTGTTGAAACATTTGTTTTAAATGCGTTCTGCATGTATTATATTAATATGCTCTATAGTGTATATGGCGTAAATACCTTTTTTAATTTGTTGCAATTGTGTACGAGTATAACAATTCGATACATTGTAGTCTACCTCTAGTTATTAAAGTTTAAAAATGTGTTGTAAGTAGACATGCTAGACATGTACTGTAAGTATTGTTAGGTTTTTAAGCTTGTATATTCCTGCATTAAAAAATTGATTTATATTAGATGCATTCTGTTGGGGTAGAGTTAATAATAAATAATTTAACAATGTTAAGGTATTCCTTTTGTTGCTAATATTTTAGCATTATATATGAACTTTTTACGTACTTGCATATAAGTAAAAGTATATATACCTCTGTTGAACTGTAGTGTGGCGATATATATACATATAATAAAATATCGTGTATAATGAATGTGCATAAAATAAAATATTATATTATGATGAATCGGCGTATCGCGTATACATAAATACATAATTGATTAAATTTGTATGCGCTAGTTAAATTATTAATTAAATACAAATGAAGTACGGTACCTATTGTTTGTTTGTTATACCGTTGTTAATAAATCAGGCCTTTTCCTTTTTGTTCCGGGCCGTTAAAGGAGGAGCATAACAAAACTTTTTCACGTTTAATTTATTGCCTTTTATAAAGCATCTCGAAAGTCTCAACATTGCAACCTATGGCCAACAACAGTCTGGATTTTATCCAATTTTCCTTCCCAATATCCCGTTGATGCTCATGGTGAGGTAGGTAGAGACAAACTTCCGGGACATAGCCGGAAATGAGTTTCGAGTAAGTGAATATTTGACGTTGTGTTTGAAACATTTAGAAATTGTGTATATATGACGTTAAGGTTTTATAAATACATATATCTTGATATACCTACACAATCTACCCATGTCCGATAAGAGGAAGTCAATCAGTATTCAGTTTCTACATATAGTTCAATTAACATTTTGTAAAATGATTCCTATCAAACTAATAACATTTTTTTTTGTAAGCAATTACTTTTTAATAATTTCGATAAGCCTTTTAGTTGCCTCATAAAAAGTATATCACCTAAAATAATATACTTTTAATAATACTATTTAAAATAATGATAAATGATAAATTATAACTGTTATTTCTCTCAACACACGGTTAAGTATTAATTTATGCCATTGTATATAAATTAGTATATTATATTATTGAAGAGTAAATAAATATAGTACTTATAATCAATGGTATTAGTGTATTACTAAGTAGTAGTAGTCAACAATAAACATAGTACCTACCGGCTACCATAATATCACTACCACATATTGTTATAGGTATTATAGGAAGGTATTATAGAATTCGTTAAAAATCAATTGTATAAGGATATCATCGGCTAGTAGAAATATTTCTAGGGGTTGTCTCCATTATCCCCTCTCTCGTGCAATTATCGCATGTGAAATGTCATAAAATGATTGATTGCTGATTTGAAAAAAATGTATTTACCTACTGCAAACGCACGGTGTGCATATATTGGACCAACTCGATGACAACTAAAACTGCATTGGTCTACTAACGTCTAACGGACGCAACGGACACAAGCCTTTCCGTCTATCCTTAATCCAAATTCATCCGTTTATTATGGTGCACTGTGCATGATCGGATAAAAGATAGTAAAAAATTGATTGTATTTTTTGGTATTCAATATCGAACACGTATAGTTCCTTCGACGGATGACGCACAAACACACAATCATGGCACGCATAAGTACTCATGATGAAAAAAAAGAGAGTAGTGCGACAGATACGAATCTCAATAAAAGAGGATATCATATAATATTATGTACCTAATACTGCACACACAGGTATTGTTTCTGACAGGAAATTGGATGGTTGACTGGTAAGTGTGATGCGTGTTATGGCGCCCCGCACGCTGTGTGTATTATAGTGTCGAGAGTGCAGGTGGATTCATGGAATGTCAATTCCGCATGCGACGACGACGACGATAATATTATTAATATTGTTTTATATATTTTATTACATCCGTTGAAATAATAGTAATAAATAAAAATATATAATATAGCAGACAAACCGGGCTTGCATATTATTATTATTATATAATTTAGCGCCGTCTACACGCGCACGCCACTGCACACTCGTCCACGGAATGCAAACGAGGAGTGACATTATTATTATAAATTTATAACTGTGCACGGAGGTAGGTAAAGGAAAAAAACGGCAAAGGGATTGAGAAAAAAAACTAATAACGTCTTTTACGAGCAAGGTGAAAAATATATAATATAAAGTCTTTAAAGGAGTGCGGGGGAAAAAAAAAAAATAAAACAGTTTGGCGGTGGGTCCACCGATCCGTTATAATTGGGAGACACCGTTGCCGCCGTCTCGAATCTTTCGGAGCGGACATAAACGCGTCGCCTATAATATACGAATATTATAACGTGTGTATAATGTGCACGCGACGGCGGCTGGTTGCCATGGGGACTTGCCGGGACGCCGTTCGCGCTTTTCGTGTGTTCTCGACCGGAACGTTACGTATACGTACGCGCTGCGCAACGTTGTTTATTATTCGCCCGCGACCCGCCGCCGCGTTCGTCCTTCGCCGGGCGGGTGCGCCGGCACGCTATACAATATAATAATAATAATAATAATAATAATAATAATAATAATATACCGACGAGCGTCCCTCTCGCTGTCTGTCGCTATCGCTACCCCCGCGGCGGCGTTGGAGAGCGGCTGCGCGCTGGTGTCGATGTCGAAATTATATTAAACTTGCCTCCGCCTGTCACCTCTCACAGAGTCCACAGACATTGCTGTCCGTTATGCAATACATAGTCTATATGCTCGTATATATTATATTATTGTAATACTGGTAAGTCTAGATACAATATAGCTGTGATATACCAATAATATGGTGGTTTTGGGATAGTTGCAGACTGCTGTAGAGCACTATATATAATATGTAGGTACCATTATACTTAATAGTGCCTTAGTTGCAGTACTTATGTATAGTATTTTTAAACAGTCACATCTTCTCCTAAACCGTACAAGTCGTACAATTAAGAGTGCAACGATGTCAAAATATAATAAACGAACCTCGAAGTACTAATTTCATTTATGTATCGATAAGATGATCTGATGACCGCAGAGAGACTCTCTCCGTGAATGTGTTCCATACGGCGTAAATAGCCTGGGTTAAAATCCGTGCTTACAATTTTCGTTCAATATTCATGAGCCTTGGTCTTCAATAGTTCAATCACTACGAGATGTTTACATCAACGTCAACCATCATCAAGGGCCAACTAGTGTCGGAAACCTTGTCTTAAAACACTGCTCAATTGCTTTATAATTATTTGTATCCGGATTTCAATGCAAAGAGCATTATTTTTTGGATGCCCTAGGACAATGCATTCCAACTTCCAAGTACTTAATTCGTTTCATGTATAACTGCAGAGATAAGTACCTACTTCTGACTTCAAATGTGAAACCTAATTTAAATGCGAAACTTTTATATTGCATTTTTTAGCAATTTGTAAGATATTAATATTATATTAATTTTTAGTGCATAATATACCAATACAATAACAGTATTTACGAGCAATTAGTGTAAATTAAGAATTTCAAAATATTATGTCAAGAAATATTGTTTTTATAATATTTGGTTTAATAGTTTTTAGATATTTTTCATCAGTACCAAACGCCAATGATTCTATAAATGAATGTGATAACGTCATTATATGTGTCCATCGATTATCGGATGCGATAATGATTACCAAACAAATGACAACTAATTGCGGTCAGTTGGAACTTGGAGATACATCGCTACCTAATTTATTTCCATAATACTATTTATTTATTGTACTTTGCTAAGTTTGGAACATTTTTCTTATATTATTGTTAAATTAAATTAAGAACAGTTTCACTTTTTCGCTTGCGTAGTTGCGTGCCTATAGGCTATAATCAAAAACATTTAGTTATTTTTTTAAGGGCTTATAATCGCCTTACTATGGTGTATATTAAAAAAGTATTGTCTTATTTAGAAAAACGCGTCCGTCGTTTTGTCAACACACGCGTCACGTCTTCCTTACGTAGGTATACGATTAATGATCGTGTACGATGGCTGCTGTACGTTATGCTGCATGTGCGCGCGGCGGTCTTCCGTTTGAACGTTGCCGTTTGACGAATTTGGTCGACCGGAAACAAAATTCCACTGCAGCAGGGTAGGTAGCATACGTAATACAGCTGATATAATACATATACATACGTATACAGGTGCACGGGAAGCCGACAATTGGCTCCCCCGAGTTTAATTAATTGAAAACGGGACGGATGCCGGCGGCGGTGCGTGATGTACGACCTCATCCCTCCAACCCTCGCCACCGCATCATGGGGCCTGCACAATCGAGACATTGACGACGATAACGAGCCGACGGCGGATCGGTGCAGCGACGGAATATTTTAATGCTAATGTTATGATAATGCGCGTCATAATATTATGTACATAATACAATATTATATCTGCACCCTCCAAACGATGTGCGATTTCAAACAATCGTGAGATGTCGGGTGGGTTCGACAGATTTAATTGAGCAGACTCGGTTGCAGATGCACTGCTCTTGTATATAGGCATCTGCGTTATCGTGCGGGTGATGTATGCGATACATTTGATGGTAACATATACGATATATGCGCTACGAAAAGAATTTAAATGAAAAAGATATTATACGCACCTACCTAAGGGTACAGCACGTCGGAATTTAGATTATATTGTACTTATGTAGCAGAAGTATCATTGATTTTTAGATTCTGAAGAGTAGAGCGATGAATGTATAAATGTATTGGTTTTACAATGATGGCTGTGGGTGTGCTTTTTGTGTCTAAAAGAAAAAAATATGCTCCAATATTTAATTTCAAGGGAGGATGTAAATGATACTTATTAAATTGAACCTAATTTGTACTTAGGGTGATCAAAAGTCATAAATAGAAATTTCTCAAGCCTTAAAAAATAATTACGACCAGCTTATGACAAAACTCATTTTGTTGTTTAGTATAGTAATTTAAAAAACAAACATTTTCACTAAATATGTAATATTTAGATACTGTATACTGTATAGGCATTCTCTAGATGTGGTATAATTTAAAAAATATTTTGAGTTATTTATAGAGATTTTAAATTTTCTATTTTTTCGACTTGTGTATCATTACATTTTTGCTACAGAGTAAAATTTCTTTAAAATGTTATAGGTACAAGTTTTTCTTACGGAAATTAAAATATAATATAGAAAATCCATATTTTTATGAATCCAAGAACAATAATTACTTTTAATTGACTTTAAAGATGACTAAAATTCTCAAACTATATTTTAATATTTGTAATATATTTGTTATTTTGTAGTTAAAAATGCATCACTTTTTTTTAAGTGTTTGAATAATTTTTAATATAAAGTTTTCCTTAAGGTCTCCTTTCAAGAATTAAAAAAAATGTTTAGCGTAAAGCCAAATTAATGTTTTACGGGTGTCTGAATTAAAAATGTTGACGAAAAAAATCACGAATTATTTTATAGACATATTATAAATAGACTGACTACAAATCCACCCAGTTTATTTTTTTATAGTATACAATGATTTGTCATGTTGAATTCAAATTTAATAACAACACATCCATTACAATTTACAGTAACCTACACAATAACGAGGTACCTACAATCGAGGGGCCCTACTATAAAGCAGTAGGACTGAGGGACTTCCCCGTTTTTATCACTTTTCTTAAGTTTGGTTTCACGTCTGTCTGTGATCAAATCTTGCGCGCTCGATTTGAGGCACTTTTGAAGATGAAAAATTCTGAAAAATAGACCTTGGTCTTGGATGACAATACAAAATCCGTAAAAAAAAATTTTTAACTAAAAGTAAAAATAAAAAATGAAAAATTTAAAGTGTGTGGCGCTCTTACACTTTACATATTATACCACACACTTTTAAATTTTTCATTATTTTTTTGTTTTTTTAGAAAAGTGTTTTTTTTTAATTTTTTTTTAATATATCGTATACTTGTATATATAAAAAAAAAATAATGTTAGTTGACAGTTATGGAATATTTAACTATTTTTTTTTTTTTTTAGTAATTTTTAGTAATTTTTATCCCGCGGCAACTTAGGCCATTGAGAGAGGGGGTTGGTACTGTAGGTTTTTTTAACGGTAGGGGGTGTTACACGTGGGTGTATTTTGGCAGAATTTTGAATGGGGCACCCGTAGGTTTCTGCCATGCCCCGGAGTGGGGGATGGCGGCACTTGTTTTCCGGACACCGTGACTTGCCCGGAGAAAAATGCCGCCCAGTGGCCGGGAGTCGAACCCGCGACTGCCAGCCCCGCAGACGACGCGTTAGACCGCTCAGCCACCTCGTCCCCCAAATGTAACTATTATAGCCTATAGGTATGCCGTATGCGTATGACTAGATTTGTTGAGACATTTAAAATCAAAATTGAATGTTATTGTTTTCTAATTAGTATAAATGTTAAATAAAAAAGTTACATTTGCACAGACTTTGAGGGTACGATGGAACTAAAAATGAACATAAGTTTTTTAATGTTTGGACGTATCACGTATGCATAGTATTTATTACCATTTCTCCCCCTTTTGATCAACTAACATATATGTTAGCGTATAGGAGGGGGTGCAGCGTTAGTGTATGATGCATAAACTAGTGTTTATCACCTAAATTACCAGAGATGGTATTATTATTTTAGACACGTAAAAGTGAATTTGTTATTCAACACTATGTTATCAGTTATTCAACACCAAGTTATCAGTTATTGAACTATTTACTTCATATTATAATATTGATTATAAATACTATTAATCATAATAAGTAATAACTATTAACTAAACACGCGAATTTTGTTCCATCAAGCGTCCATTTAATATTTTGGGGGCTGATAGTTACTAGTTACATCACATAATGCCCCTCGTTTCCGAACACACATTAGGAGGGATATAAAGTTATTTTTTTTATATATTTCTACGCATGGGCCTGAAAAAAAATACATAACTATAATTGGTAAGTATTAAAGATAACAAATTACTAATTAGTATATATAAAAACAGTAGGTATAAGTATATAGCTTAAGTATTGAAAGGCATGCAAATTAGTATACAATTAATATACATATATTATTATCAAATCAAAAACAAAACGCTGTGTGGTCTGTGTCTAAGATTTGTTCTGCTCTTCACATTTTACTACAAATCTAGGAGTCTTGGGTCTGAGTTAATTATACGCATGGTTCTTTGGATAGGGGTATAGATAATTTGTTCCATTAGGTAGTGCTGATTTCAAAAATTTGTTTACTATGGGACCCAGTTCTATGCTTAGTATATTTTAATATAATATCATATAATATGTTGTGTTTAAGTAACTATGTATATACTACGAGACCACTCTTTTACGGTCTTACGGACAAATATTACTAAACATAATATACATAATTACTCATACACGATACACCGTTAACAATATTAGCCACCATATTAGAATTCTATTTCGTTTACTTAACTTTAACTCAAGTCTAACAGTATATAGGTAGGTAGGTACTTCAATGTTTCTGGCTAATCTATTATATCTTATTAAAACTGTATGAATATTTATTTTGTATGATTTGTCTATATGGCAATTATTGCTATAAATGCATATATTTTGTGTCTAGCCTCCACGTTTTGTTTTTTTTTCATTCCTAGATTTACCCCCTGAATCCTCTTTCTACCCTTTGAATCATTCCACTACCACGCCTATTCAAAAATAGCTAAGTACCTACTTATTCTATGATTATTCTATGATAAGACTTAGTATAAAATAACACGACAACTACCCACAACGGTTTCGGCCACAGCGCATTGCGTGGTATTTGTTGAATGATTCGCCGCTTATAAATTTATGGTACAACGTAGGTACAATTAATTGGACACTTTTATGTTTTGTTTATAGCTGATAAAAATTAACAGTACCTACATGGCTACATGTCAACTGTTACAATGCAATTATAAACATCAGTAGCTGATCTAAATAATATAAATAATAAATGTGATATTGATAATATTATATGACTGTTTATGATACATGGTGCCTGATGTTTTATTTCTAAAAAATAAAAATATATTTATCGGACAAACGAAAATTACTTGAAGGTGGACGGTTGACCGCTGTCGTATTATAGATTACGTTGTGTGATGTAAAATCTTTTGTATAAGTTTCAATGTTGAATGTTTCATAATGTATATTGTGTATGTGTGACGATGCGGGCAACTTGACACGTCGTGTGGACAATTTACTTATTCCAATCGTAGCGCCGTTCAGTATTGTACATAGGTGCCCACTGATCGAAAACAGGCGTGTTTGATATATCACACTCACGCTTCACTTATGACGTTATGATGATATTGTTGAATTTTTAAACAAAAAATAAATATTATTTGACGGACAAAAGTTGCCCTGCCAATAGTCGATCCTATCACTTTGTGTCCAATCCTTGTGTACCTATAATATATATTTGTAGTATTATTACATTTCTCGATTACAGCTAGTCGTCATGTGAAAATATTTGACCTTGCTGCTCCGAGAAGTATATTACCAACATAATATATTAAAATTAAATAAATATATACACGTATGATGTTAACCCACTATAGGTAGGTACCTAACCCATTTAATTGAACTTAAAGAGATGTCCATAGTTTCATAAGTATTAATGCGTATTATACCTTCCTTATTGAGTAAGCTGAAAGGGCTGACATCAAACCTTTGAAAGTTTGTTGTTTGAGTTTATATAGGATGACTTCGGTGAATTCGTGAATAGTGGACTTGTATAGTTGTTTAGTTATAGCGTTATTGGCATAGGCGCCACTAGGCGAATTTTACTAGGGGGGGGGGAGATAGAATTATATCAGCAGCACAGACCAAGATAATTTATATTTTTAAATAAAATACGACTAAGAAACTGAGGGGGTTACAGATAAAACTGAAAGGGGCTAAGCCTCCTTAATTGAGCTCATGGAACCACATATTTCGTGTCCTCAGAACCAATTATTATATATGGTACCTAACTACCTAAGGTTGTAACATTTGTAGATAATATTATTATTTAGTTCAACCTGTAAATAAATTAATAACTGGCGAAGTTTTATTATCAATTTATTAAATATTTTGTGATGATCAAATGGTTTGAAGCAGTACATAATTCAACTAATTGGTGTCCAATCTTCCCATATCCAGACATGCAGTTACTATAACATGTACGTACACTAAATGGTGAAGACTAGTTTTGTCTTATGCGATGTAATCTATAGCGGTAAAGATCATAGATTTCATTGTCAGCGGTCAGCCATTCACACTTATAAATTACAATAGGAATATACTTTTATATTATTTTACTATAATAATACATATAGGTATATTCATATAATCATATTGTTTAATGTTTATTGTTAAATGTGTATTATTTCTACATAATACATATACCTACCTAATATATTCAACGTCACGGATGCATTAAACATATATAACCATCAGTGTTACTTAAATACAAACCACGATTTCCTAAACAATAAGTATTAAAATATTATTATTCTATAAACGGAAAATGCTTTATTATTCTAAACACCATATCGTCAGATGTATACAGTAGATTGTAGGCACATAGGATACATCATATAAATAATATTCGATATTTTATAAATGTTTAAATATTCTCCGTTATCCGTAGGGGATAAATACATAAATAATTTACCGATAAGTGAAATGTGGTTCATTTATGTTTTATGCTTCATTTCATTCAAAAGTGAAAACTGTGTTGAAAATCTTTAAAATTATTTGAATCAATGCAGAGCGTTAATCGTTTATTTAAATATAATTGAGTAGGTAGGTGAAATTTATTTTTGTTTTGACCAGTTATTCATTATTGCTTATACAGACAAAAACATATTATAATGATAATCCTAAACTATCAATACTTTTATAAGATTATTGATTATTATTTTGAATAAAGTAATAGTAAAAAATAAAAAGACGTTGTCTATTTTTGTAATAGTCATAAAATATGACCTAATGAACATTATAAAATGTTATTTTTTAGTATTTTATGAAACTTGTTAATGTTAATTAAATCTACTACGTGTAGGTACCAAACACCAATATAGAGAGAATTTTAAATAATTTCGTTTGTCCCTTATCTTAGATAGGTAGGTAGTATAAATAGGTAGGTACCTACTACTTATAATAGTTTGTTTATATACTTATATCATAATACTTAAGTACTCTAATATTAAGTTTAAATATATATTACCTATTCAATATTATATTAGATTGTATAAATGTATTTGGTACTAGCATTTACATAAGTACAAAGTACTCTGAAAGTTTGAAAGAAGTGGTAAAGGTTTAAAATAGTTTGGTTTTTTTTAAGTTATTAGATTAGAGTAAGTGCTTATTTACTATTATTAAATTTTTGACTTTATAGTTTCAAATATATAATTCGAAAGAATTTATGTCAAAGTATAGGTACAGTTAATACAAAACGCTATCTATTTATGAGTACCTTATATGTAACTCAGTTTTTCAATCGATATTTAATCATAGGTATACCTAAATTTTGACAACTTTAATATTACATTTTTGTAACGGTCTATTCTATACTTACTCAGTTTAGTTTTGTATTTGATGAATTGTTTTTATTAATATAATATTTATATTTATATGTTTTTTTAGATTCTGAGTGAAACGATGAATGTATTGATTTTACAATGATGTGTGTTTTTTTTATTTTTTTTGTGTCTGTGTACACGATAAGTAGTCGAAATAATTCTTCGATTTTCAACTTCAGTATCTTGTTCGATTGGAAAGTGAATATCGTTGGTGCATTGGGGAGGTCAAAATTTAAAATACCCAGTACTTTTCAAAAGCGCCAAGAAAAACAAAAGAAAAATTAAGGAAAAACGGGCATTTTTACGCAAAATCGATTTTTCAGAAAATTGAATTTGGTTTTTGGTGTAACTTTAAAACAAATGACCGTAGATACATGAAATTTTCACTGGTTGTTTATATTTGCATTTTGTATACACGATAACATTTTCAAATATTTTGATTTATTTTGAACTGTTTAGGGACATTTTCATTTTTCATTTTTTTTTAGTTTTTTTTTTAGAAATATCAATAAAATTTTATTTGTTGGTTAAAAAAACTTGAAAATTTAATAAAAGGCTCCTAGTATATTGTTTCAAAGGCAGATGAAAAATATTAAAAATCCTTAGTCACAATTTTTTTTATAAGCATTTAAAGTTCAAAAATTGACAAAATATGGAAAAATCACGAAAATTAGTAAATTATTTTGAGTTAAGAATTCGTAAAAATTTTTCTTTTTAAATCTAAGATTTGAAAATGTAATACAAGATTACTCATAAGTTTGTCTACCTTTATCAATAAAAAAATCTCTACCGGACAGTCAAATTAAATTTTTATGAGCGTTTGAAATTCAAATTTTTACAACATTGGATATTCACTCGATTTTTCATGTGGCGATTTCCTTATTTTGTTGTTATTCATAAACGAATAACTATAGATACATAACAATTTCACTGAATGTTTATATTAGCATTTCCTATACACCATACGATTTCGAAAATATTTTGACTCTTTTGAGCTGTTTACGGACATTTACAGCTTTCAATTTTTTTTTTAGTTTTTTTTTTTCTATGAATATCAATAAAGTTTTATCTGTTGTGCCAAAAAGTGTAAAAATGTAATACAAGACTCCTGATATATTGTTACAATATCAGTTGAAAAATATTAAAAATACATAGGCACAATTTTTTTTTATAAGCATTTAAACATCGAATTTTGACAGAATTTTTCAAAATCTCGAAAATTATTAATCATCGTAATTAATAAATTATAAAATGTTTAGTTTTTATAGCTAAGGATTGTAAATTAAAAACAAGATTCCACATAAGTAGTTAATTCTCTTAAAGAAAAATCTAAAATATATACAATCACAGTTTATTTTTATAGTCATTTTATGTTAAAATTTTAACGAAATTACATATTAAAAAACCTAGTTATTTTGTTTTGATTATATAATATTATTCGTGGGTACCTACTTGAAACGGGCGGTACTGGTTTGCGCACAAATACCAAAAAGACAACTTTTTTGGGCACAAAACTACCACTCGTTTGGGAACAGTTGAGCCGTAAACATGCACATAGTTTGCGCACAGTTACCTTTTGGCCTGACCTTTTAATACCCTCTTAATAAGTAATAATTCGTATCGTACATAAACTCATACTCCAAGTTCATACTCCAAACGTTTAATCTTAATCGACAAATGTATAATCTGATTACGATAGATTGTCACATAGACAGTCGTGTGTTAGCAGTTTTGTGTTGTAACATATTGTTATAGTACCTAATCGTAAGCATTCGTTTAAATGGATTTTACAATAACTGTTACGAATAAAGGTGTTGTGTGTATTTTGTTTAAAGAGCAAAAATATAGAAACTATTCTATATTCTAATATTCTATATAAAAATATTCTTATAAGACAGCAATTTTCAAATAACTATTTATATAAAATAATATTAGTATAATATAGTATACATATATAATATCATTTTTATAAGATATATCAATTTAGAAAAACTACTTATATAAAATATTTATTTTGGCGCAAATGATATGTCATTTTTAACAGTTAACAGTTAAGTTAATTAAAAGCCAAAAGTAACTAGTTAAGTTAATAAGTTAATTTTATATTAACTTTTTAACTTAACTTTAACTTTTTAACTCGTTAATGCCCAGCCTTGCATTTTTGCCCCTTTGGCGCTTATGTCATATAGGCATATAGCCTTATTTTCGTGTGCGCAAACCAGTTGTACATTTAGGATAACCGTGTGCGCAAATGAGTTCCGATTTTTCAGGTAAAAATTATAAAATGTGCGCTAACAAGTTGCAGCCCTTGAAACTTCTAAAGTGTACTATTATATATCTATGATAGTATCAGGGTTTGTTATTGATGTTGATGTATAACGTGTTATAAGTATCTAATGGATATTGTGATAATGTGATATGATTAATTTGGAATTTATCATAGGTCAATTTTTTTTAATACCATAGATATGTATATAATTTGTCTTAAACCTAGACTGACATACCGTCTTCGCTCAGAATCGTTTTTCTTATACAATGATATTGTATCATTGAATTCAAATTTAATAGCATCCATTATACAGTGACCCACTTGTAACCTACTGTACAGCAGAGCGACATCCACTTACCCACCTTTTTTTAGATTGTACTCGTATAAGACTGATTCAATTAAGAAAACAGTATTTTTTCAATCATCCTATATTTGTTTTAACTGGAATTTAACATTTATCTATTATAAAAAATATACTTTCAAACAAATTTAATTTTTTTTTTTTTTTATTAATGGTACAGCATCAACTGCTAAGGTTATTAGCTTGCAACAAAAATTGGTATTAGTGCATAATAGAGTATAGTTATACAATAAATTCTTAAATTAAGTTATACATATCGATTTGTTTTAAAAATAAATTTTTTTTTTTTTTTAAATTTAAATTTAAATTATACTTATATTTTGTGTGGAAATATGTTATCCATTCTATCATAATAGATTTATATAGCATAAATATTAGTAATGTCTGTAAGCTGAGATTGGAATAAGGTGTTATTATTTATGACATATATATTTTATTCAAAATTGTAAATAAATTATTATAATTTTGATCATAATATTTAAGCCGAAGAAAGAAAATGTACAAGAGCAAAACATTACACCATTTACATGTCACATGATAATTTGTGTTTCAAATTTTATAATATTGGTCCAGGTTATAATTTTATGTTAGATAAATAAATAAAAACAACATTCATATTTGAACTCTACGAAAGAAACAGATAATATTAATAAGTATACTTAATATTACCAAAGGTGGGCATTAACTAGTTGAAAAGTTAAAGTTCAGTTAAAAAGTTAATTTTATTTTAACTTTTTAACTTATCTAGTTAGTTTATTTTCTAATCAACTTATGAACTTAAATAGTTTAATTTACAATTGCAATAACTTAGCTTTTCTCAGTTGATTTAAAAAAATCCAAATTAAAACATTTTGAAATTGTTCGTTTATACTTAAATATTACGAATTTCGAATGCTCATAAAAATTTAATTTGACTTTCTTATAGACATTTTTTTTTTGATAAAGGTAGATAATCTTATAAGGAATCTTGTATTACATTTTCAAATCTTAGATTCAAAAAGAAAAATTTTTACGAATTCTTAACTCACAATAATTTGCTAATTTTCGTGGTTTTTCCATATTTTGTCAATTTTTGAACTTTAAATGATTATAAAAAAAAATTGTGACTAAGGATTTTTAATATTTTTCATCTGCCTTTGAAACAATATACTAGGAGACTTCTATTAAATTTTCAACTTTTCGCAACCAACAAATAAAATTTTATTGATATGTTTAGAAGAAAAAACTAAAAAAAGATGGAAAATGAAAATGTCCCTAAACAGTTCAAAATAAATCAAAATATTTTGAAAATGTTATCGTGTATACAAAATGCAAATATAAACAACCAGTGAAAATTTCATGTATATACGTTCATTGCTTTTAGAGTTACACCAAAAATCAAAATCGATTTTTTGGAAAACTGATTTTGCGTAAAAATTCTTGTTTTTCCTTAATTTTTATGTTGTTTTTCCCGGTGCTTGTGAAAACTACTAGGAAATTTTTACTTTTTACCCCCCAAAGTACCAACTAGATTCACTTTCCTATCAGAAAAGATACTGTTGAAGAAAATCCAAGCACTTTTACTGTCCTAAAACGTGATGACAGACACAAAAATAAAAAAAATTAAAAAAAAACACACATCATTGTAAAATCAATACATTCAACATTTCACTCAGAATCTAAAATAGATTAACTTTTTTTAAACTGAGTTAAGTTAATATTTTTTTCTATATGAACTTTTAACTTATCGATTTAAATTTATAATTTGTTAACTGCTAACTTTTAACTAATCGATCTTCTGTCCTCTTAACTTAATTTAACTTGAGTTAATTATTTTCATTGGCAACCTTTGAATATTACTTTAATAAGTAACTAAAAAATAAAATTAAAACTTTAATATATATTTTAATTTTTTTAACATACATAAAACATAGGTAACTTAAAATAATGATGTTAAAGATAATATAACAAGTATAAGATCATTAAATGATCATTAATATAATTTCCATATTTATTTAGATAATGCTTATAATTATAATTTATAAGTTAATAAAACTAAATTAATTATCTACGTTTCAATCGAAACCCAAAGAAATTAATAAGTACCTATCTATCTATATATTTTAATGGACAATGGTAATTATATTAATAGGTAAATGGAAGTGTATGAAATTATTATATGTGATTGGAAATGAAATGAAATAGGAAATAAAGCAATGTAACATTGTAACTTGAGTGATTGAATAGCGAATACGTTTTGATTGACTTCTAATTTAAGTTCTTACAAAACGGAGTAATAATCGATTATGTATTTACTTAGGAAATCCTTACGGTGAGATTGAACTATATTATATGTTTAATTATAGGTATTAAAGTTGATAAATTTGATTTACAAATTCAATATAATATTACGAGATAAGAAAACTCATTAATTAATCACGAAAAAAGTGCAGATGTTAGACGGGATTTTTAAATTGGGTCCCAAATGACCCTTACTCGGTAAATTGAGTCCCGGAGAAAAAAGGTAGTAGGTAGGTTGGGTCCCGGGGAAAAAAAGGAAGTAGGTAAATTGGGTCCCGTGAAAAAAAGTAAGTCCTGGCTACTAATTAAAAAAATAAAAATAATATTATTTATAAATTATTTATAAAATATTATTAATTATTTTTCCAAAGATAAAATAACGATTTGAAATAATGAAATTAATTTGAATTTGTAATATTTTTAATCAATATAAATTAAGTGTACAAATATACAATAGAGTTTATTAAATCAACATCAATGAAATTTTTACCGAGCATAATTTATATATATAATACAAATGACATGTATTTAATTAGTAGCTTACTCTTTTTTTCGCCAAACTTATCCCAACTTATCTACTACCTGTTTTTTTTCCCGGGATTCAATTTACCGCTTTCAAAATGTACCAAATATGTCTCGGACCCAATTTACCTAGCCCCATATTAGAATTACATGTGTATGGTCAAATATCGCGTGGACTTCAGTTTGTAAGTTATGAGAAATTATTACCAAAAATGATTCTAAGTAAAACTATTTAACTGAATGTTATCTTGATCTAGGTACCTACTTAAAAACAATAATTTTTTATTTTTCTTGAACATTTTTGTTTTTATTTTTGAAGTTTTCAAAATTTGTTCCACCATTAGGTACTGGTGAATTAAGAAAATTAAATCAATAATATTATATGTTTATGCGTGTTTAATTTTCAATCTGAATATGAATCCTGTGGGCCTGCCTGGTGGATAGTACAACAGCCTTAAAAAGTTTTTTCTATAAAAACAAAATATGTTATATACTAAATTGTATAATATTAATACAATCATATCGCTGAATTATCATCTCATAACGTCCTAGCAATAACTTATAACATACATTTTAAAATTTAAATTTTTATACTGTTGTATAGCAAGCTATCCTATAACGAAAAAAAAATAATAATACAAACACGAAATTATTTAATATTCAAAACCAGAAAAACGTATAAGGTATCAGGTTTTATTTACTCAAAGCGTGTGTAATTCGTTTGAAATTTCATACGTTGACAATACACGTTTGTTTATCAAACCACCAAATCAAAGATAATTTGTCTACACGTCCATTTGACATAACTATATGACGCGCCCTACAGTGTAACGAGCAGCGAATACATCTGTCTTGATTTCATCCACGATAAAAACCCCTTTTACGAATCACCCGAGGGTGGAAATGCGCATGATAATAATATTGGGGTTTACTTGTAAGTAACCAAAAATAACCGACGTTCCTGCTAGTAATGGTTTTCTAACCCCTAGCTGTTTTCGATTACACTGAATCCTGGGGTTAAGTGTTAAGTTTTGAACAAATACAATGGATGGGTGTTTGGATTATGATTAAAAACCAAAAAAGAAGATATTGTAATAATATAATAACATGTTTTAATGAACAGTATTGTTTGTAAGTAGATACAACTTATACAACAGCTAGTGAACATGATGATTATTTTACCTTGAGACTCGGGCTTGATTGTCCATTGTTTTGGCCAATTTTAAAATTTAATTTTACATAGTTTTGAAGTACTTATACCTGGGTGAAAATGTTTTTAGTTATACAAACGGTTTTTTGAAATATACAATTATTGACCAATGGATTGTGAAAATTAAAGTTAATTCAATTATCTTGCACTAATAATATACATCATGATTGTAAATATTCAAATATCAGGGAATTGATTTTTGGTATATTTACTTATTTATACAATCTATAGAATTCAAAAGTGTAGGTTGGTATTATGTAATATTATTATTAAGTTGTAACCATGCATTTATTGAAAATGTTGTTATTTAAATAATTTATAACTACCTACACGTAATTTTAAGACTGTAAGATGCATGTTTTTGATGATTTAATATTTGTTTTTCTTACAACTTCAACAAAAATGGCCATTCAAATTACATTATAATATATATACAGTAAAACATTTTCATTTGGTTTGAATACACGTTTTTAAATGTTGTCAAATATAACATTTGAGTTTAATTTAACAATTTATTGTACTATTGTAGGCAATTTGTAGCACATATATATATGGATACATCTAATTTCAAAAATTCGATTTATAACTATGAAAAGTTAGGTGAGTACTAAAGGTGACGTAATTAAAACAATTATTCGTCTTTATGTTTTAAGATTTAATTATGGTTATTATCATAATTAAATCATGAATAATGTGGTTAGTTATTTTTTATATACCTAACTCAATAAATTATGGTTTAATAAACACCTATAATATTTTTTAAGAAGATTAAATATATATAATATGTATTCATATATGAAATACATTCAGCTTACTTTGAATTGTTATAATTACCTTGATAAACTATTTCATTCTAACGTATTCAATTGATTCCTTTTACTTTTGCACTTAATAACGAAAATAAATCCATCGGATTTGTGCATTTTACAAAAGCGTTTTTCGATTAAAATCTCCCTTTGAATAACTATCTTAAAATCAGTCATACGTATAATGCGTGTGCGTGTCTAGAAGTATGTGTAGCAGTCTTATCGAGAACCGAAAGGATTTTCATCAAACAAGACAACGTGCTTAAACCTCTTGTAATATCGTTTTTATATAACAAACACGAACGGTGTTGAACGAACAAATCTAAATCACGCTACAAAAAACATCAATAGGTAGTAATAACATTTATCTAAAAGTATTACAAATTTTAAATATTAAAATTGAATGTCTTACCAACTTGTTTAGGGCTAAAAAGGCCTAAACAAACTAAAGAATTCCTATAAAAATGTATCAATTCCATAAAAATTAAAAATAATTCATCTATAAAATGCACTAAAACCTACAATTACGACAAAAATATTGGGTATTTAAAATCTTTAAAATTGAACATGCATTGTACATGAATAGAAATATGTTATTATTTAATTATTTATTATGATCATTTGATGATATATATATTAATTGAATTGTTTTGATGATGCTATATTTTGTTTATTTGTGATCACTGATAAAAATTATTAGGCACCCTAAAAGTTTTATTTTTTTGGGTGGCCAATATCTATGTTATTAATTGTATGGAATTTAAAATGTAGTGTTAAATAAATGTTAATGTTCGCAATGATACTACAATACTACAATAAACAATACAACTTTTTGTCAAAATCTTTGTATATTACATTTTTTTTTAATTTGAAGTTACCTATCTAAAGAGTTCTTTAAAATTCATAAAAAAAAAGGTTTAAAAAATAAGCTTAGTCATCAAAATGACAATTAAATAAAAAATTCCATAAAATACAGAAAGTAGCAAAATACATTTTTTTTGGTATATTTAAACAACTAAATATGAAACAAAATGGTACCAAAATGAGCATTATATAAAGCTTCCACTAGCAAAAATTGCAAAATTTGTTGAAATATCGTCCTTAATAATTATACATTTTCTATAACACTAAGGTATAAAACTACAACTTATTTTAATATTTCTCATTAACTGATTTTAGTTAGTGAAAAGTGAACATTTTGTTCTAAAGCTTTCTACCAGATGTGAACATTAACTATATAAAAAATTACATTGTTTATTTTTAAATTAATTAAAGTATTATACATATATACGTTTTCCTTTGAATGTGGAAATAATAAAAATACATTTTACCGAAAATACTTAATTATTGTGGTTTTTCATTTTGAGATTAATTATTATTTTAATTAATGTAATTTAATTCCAATATTTTTTTGTAGAAAGTTTCTAAACTATTATCCGCAGAATATTATGTTTATATTCGAAGTGTTTAATACACACAAAAAAAGTTTAATATTATTAAGTTTGCATAGGGGATGACGAGTTTAAGTTTTGAATATATTATTTAGTTTGTGGACAGAATAGGCAAAGTTTTTTTTTTATTGCTGTATACATTTATATTTTTCTAAACTAAATTTTTATCAATTTGAATAAGAAAGCAAAATTAACTGAAAGCACAGTTTTCTGAAACTTATTTACACACATAAAATCCATTATTTTAATTTGATTCCATCGTCCATGAAATTCATATGATTATTAGTACACACACATAAATTAGAATTTATAATAATTTTGTTGCGCATCGTCCAACCTAGTAATAAGTCCACTCAATCAAGTGATACTTTTATTTAGGGTAGACACAATTGATAATATATTAAACTTAAACCGATGACTTATTCTGTTTATTTTTTAGATTACACCCCATATAGGGTGGTGAGTAACATGTGTGTTTGTACAGTAAGGGTGTTCAATACCTTTATGTTGTAATTATACTACTGGGAGCCATAAAAATATAAAAGTCTATTTATACACATTATTATTCTGTCATTTATGATTTTTTGATTATGAGAGGTTTCAAACATTGTTTAATCTGGTTTGAAGTATTACAACTTTACAAGACATAGTTTTTTTTATTTTATACATAATGGTTTATAGACGGAAAAACAATAATTTGAACATTTTGAAATATTTTACAATATACCTCGAAAACAAAATTACTTATTGACTATTGTTCTAGATAAAGTATTAATGATTATTGATTCTCTTATAAATGATTCTCGTAGACCATAGGTTCTCAAACTTATTTCATCCACCGCCCACTTTGAGAATCAAAAATTTTCTAGCGCCCCCCCCCAAAAAAAAAAATTTAACTTAGCATCTGTTATGTCTTTTAAAAATAGATATTACAATTTATAATATATAAATATGCTATATCTAATTTCTGAGTTCTAACATAAATTTTAAATTAGCTTTTTGGATGACAGCAATTAAAACGCATACTTTTTCATACTTAAAGTATTTTTATTAACACGAAACATTTATAATTAAAATTATTCACATTAAAATTATTTTTATTAAAATCATGCTAAAAAAGTTATGAATTCAAAATATAAAATTTACTTAATGTGATGGATGAACTTGATGTGCATTAACGAGTTTGTTAATATCTGGCTCAAATTTATTTAAAAACAGCCGTAAATCACCGCGTTCGGTAACAAGCAACCGATTTCTCTTTTTTATTAGCAGTGTTGCTACAGCACTGAATCCACGTTCAGACAAATACGATGATGGGAATGCTATCAGAAATAGCAATAGAAAATAGATACAATAGAAATAGTATTTTTTTTTTGATAAATATAGATTTACTATATTACATTTTGTATTAATATATGTATAAATATATAAATGAGACTTTTTTTAATATAATATAACTATAATATTTATGTATATAATTTCTTATATCGCCCCCTAAACCTAACTCAACGCCCCCAAAATTCCTTCGGGCATCCTACCGCCCCCCTGAAGACCACCAACGCCCACTAGGGGGCGCTATCGCCCACTTTGAGAATGACTGTCGTAGACGATGGGTACGGAAAGCACTGCGCGCTTCCTTTATTTCGTTTACTTATTTCTTGCTATACTAAATTAAAAAATTTTTAGTCAACATAAAATAACCATGATAATAAAATATTAAAATTGTGTTCAAATAAAAATGTTAAATTTTGTATAACTAAAATATTAAAAAAAATATTGTAAAATGTTTTTATTCCAATCAAAGTTAAATATTAATTGAAGTAGGTATATTCACTTCTGCTGTGTGTACTGCAGACGTCTGACACACACGTGTTTTTTTTATTATTTATTGTTATTATATCATTATCACATTAAAAGAGACATAATGAAAAAAAAAAGTATTAAAAAAAGAAAAATGTATTATTAAGAAAGGAAACATTATTATTACAATTTAAACAAAATGGTAGGTACATCTTTATACGAAAATATCTCCATAATCCTTTCATTAATCCACTTAAAACATGTAGGAAAAAACAAAACAAACTATTTCTCTGTTCATATTATAATAGGTTTATCTTTCTTTGATAAAAACAAAATAAAAACAAATAAAAAACAAAATAAAAAACAAAATAAAACGTGTTTGCTGTATCCCTTCGTATAAAAAAACTGTTTTGTCCCCTGACCTCATAGTCTTGATTCAAAAAATATGATCTTAGTCCTTAGAATATTGTTATTTTAGTTTCTAACAATATTCTCTATTGTTTTAATATTATACATTTATACACTTATTGCCATATTGTCATACTAAATTGTATTGTTCTATTCTATTATTATGATATATTATTTTATTGTTATATGGTATGTACTATGTATAGTGTATACCGTGTGTCCTTAAAAAACAGGGTACATTCTACAACTCAGTTATTTATATTACTCAGCAGTACCTTATGCATATATTTGAATTCTTCTTTGGCTGACATGAGACAAAACTATTGAATCATAAATACCTATAACTTGTAATTTTTAAACTCATGTATCTTGTGCATGCACAACAATTTAGATTTTTCTGTGTACCCTGTTTTTGTGGAAACACGGTATATTATGTTGAAATATTATAAAAATCATGTCAAAAATCTCCCCCCAAAATGTACATTATTATTTGAAATGTCATATAGCTATAGTCAGGAGAATGAAAAATGGAGGCGGGCAAATATGATACAACATTTTTTTTCGATAATCAGAGGTTCTCAAACTGGTATATAATTGATACAACATCATTCTAATACATTTATATTAGGTAATTATATCCATATCTATAATATTTCAAAATACACGCACTTTATTTTGAGAAACTATTACAGAAATCCACAACCAGGAGCGTGCGCATTAGCACGCATCTTTACATTCTCTCCTCCATAATCTGATTACTCTAAACTTTTTATCTTTTTCTTTAATATCTAAACTCAATGTCACATATTATATTCTCATATATTTGTTAACATTTATATTATTACTAAGTATTTCATTGAAATGTATCAAAACATGTAAGTTCAGTTGACGTTCCTTTGTGGGAACCACTGGATCCGGCTCACGCAGATCATCAGTTAGTGTTCCCCTTAACTGATGGGTGCCCAGTAAGCTCACAAATTGGGCCTAAACATCACAAGATATCATATATATTAATATACCTATGCACTGTGCGGCTGCAACTAGATAGGTTGTGATGCAGAAGTGCAGAATAGTCGAATATAGAACTAGTGGAACACTTTTTTTTCCCTCACTACAGTGTTACACACATCCACATAGGTGTATTAACTATTAGACGTAGGTATAATAGGTATATATACTGCGGGATGCTGTCTGTATGACTGTATAGAGGCGCGTAGAGTTGGTATTACGAGGGAACGAACGGAAAATAATAATAATAATAATAATAATAACAACAGTACAAAAAACACAAGAAGAAAAATTGCCACTGTGCATAAAAAGGGAATCGTTTAAGCCACACGAGGCTGCCACACTATCCTACGGAAGGCGGAGACGTGGTATTCGTCAACGTCACTGGAACCCGTCGTTGCAATTCCTCATCCGGCCCTAGACCCTTCGTCACGTGGCTGCCCGTAGAGCCCGAACCCGGCCATTGTGTGTATCGGATTTTAACACAAACAAACGTCCCGAGCTGATTTATCGCCCGGCTGTATCGCACCCTTTACACACACACACACATGCATACCCGCTCGTTTGGAGGTTTGTCATAAATTTATCGGCCCCGTGGAAATACACGTAACTATTATATTTGTATATATTGTATTATATACGTAGACACGTGTGGGTGTATATACATATATATATATATATATATATATATTATATTTGCGCACCAGCACCTCGCGTGGGGTTGTTGCGGCGATACCGCGTGTGGAGTGAGAGAGAGGGAATATCGTAAGGACTATTATTACTTGAAAAATAAATTGATAAAGTGACGTAAAAATATTGCTCGAATATACGTAATAATATCATGTTGTCGCCGATTAGTTTGGTCAGCGAAATGTATTATATTAAACGTTAACTGCGTACGCCACGGTGCATACATTTCCAAAAAGAATATTATTATAGCACTATCACCACAGCAATGCAGGTGTAGTGGAGGGTACACACGGGTACATGGAGTGTACTCACCTCCCAATTTTAGATTAATGCGTGTACCCTTAAAGAAAATCGTGGTTCGCGGGTGCATGGACCATGAACCATACGTATTAACAAATTATACTTAGTCATTAATTTATTTAGGAAATATTATTGGGTAATATATTATATTAAATTACAAACTGCAATAATGCAATAACAAAAAAAAAGATAAGCGTAATTTGTTTACTATAAATAGTAATGGTAATAACATTTTCAAAGAACGATATAGAAGCGAAACTCCATCAGCTGATTAGGCCTACCTATGATCTGAAGTCTGAACCTAGGAAACGAGATAGTTAACCAACATGATGTTTCTATGTTAGATCCTTGTTTACCCGTATTCAGAAAAGACTATGTCGAAGGTTGGTTAACCTCACATAGAGATGCTGATGACAAGTCAAGAAAAGTTAATATACCACTACAGACCCAAACTCTAAGACTTTTTTTTTTCATTTAACAAAATTGTATTTACAATCTGTAATTACAATATATTATATTACAATGAGTAAATTTGATGAGGATGATTTACGGGAGGGGGAAGTCACCCATTGGTGACACACCATAAATTAAGACCTAAAATATAAACTATGGAAATTACTTGAATAGTATAAAAATGTTTTATAATAATTAAATGTTTCATTAATTTGTTAATTATATTTTGAGAAAAATCATAGTTTTGAATTTTTTTCATGGATTATGAGTTTAAAATGTATCAATCATAATTCATGAGGTTCTATTGTATATTATGCAGACAAATAGATGAAGACGTATTGCACGAGTACCGAATAATGGTGGAGGACTGGGGGTTTAGCCCCACCAAGTTATTTTTTATAATGATTAAATATTAATACATCACTGCACCACAGACGCGAACGGCGAGTGTCCATTATTAAACATCAACATCTACGACGAGCGGTGAGCGCGGTTTGCCGGATAATAATGGCTCGTAAATTGCAGTCGGCCAATTATACTCGTATAATATCGATGCGAATCGGTAATAATGTGTGAGCGATCCTGGGTGATGGTATACGAAGTATACGATAGTGTGTTACGAATTGATATTATAAATTACGGAAATTCATCTGTGTCGGACAATAACGTTGTTTACAGTGTTTATACCTCCACTCGAAACTCAGTTGGATGCGGTCAATTTTATTGGACGTATTTAATACGACGTTATTGCGGCGCGGCAGTTGAAGATGCCAAACCGATAACCAACTGGAAATGTATTCGACATATATCTCGTATATATATACGCTCCTATATAGTCCTATTAATAGTATATATTATGTGTAACGACTATAATGAGTAATGTCCTGTAATCTGTACAACTTTTACACGCTACGTTCGTATACGTTTGTTGACCGAAGCTCAAACTATGGTTTTTGTTTTCGTAAATATGTATAATACGTAGGTATGTTATAATATTTGATAAACTTATATAATAATATAGTCATCCACGCAATATAATACATGTTATATACATAATATTTCGATTGTAATAGGTGTATTCCATTGTACCCATAATAAATTACACTAAAACGTAATTTTCATCAAAAATATATTATTATCTTTTCTGTTTCATTCAATGTAAAGGTAATTTAAATTTAAACACATTTGCATAATCATTATACAAATTGATTGTTAATCATTAACATAGGCTATTGTAGGGTGCGGCGTATCGATAAAGAGAATAATTGCTAAAAGCTCCGGGGTACGCGTGTAGCTAATCAACTAATAAAAATGGAAATTTACAAGAAAATGTGACCATTATATTCTGAAAAAGATTTAACTTCAAACTTTGACCATACGTACAACAATCTCCTCAACTTGAAGTTCGCATCCAATATATTTCGAAACTATACAATTGCAGGCTATATGACTCAAGCAATTGAACAGAAAATCTTCTATTTATAGTTCTTACCATAATAGAAAAATTAAAAATTACAGCAAACATCCACTTGCTTCTCCGTACACATATATAAAATAACCGATTACTACTGAAACTTAAATTCATAAATGTATTAACTGTACAACATAAATATTATATTCTATATTGAAAATTCTCTATAAATTAAACCCTTGAAAACGCTGTACAACTAAAAAAATTTTGGTTAAAGGAAAGAAACTAACTACAATAGTATACTAAATCGTTTTGCCACCAAAAAAAATTTCCAACCATATTTAGTTTTTTTTTTAAATGAATACTACAATTTTAATAAAGGTACCTAAGAGAAGCATTGATTTTTTTAAATTACTTTATGGATATTAATGTTGTTTAGTTAAACTTAATAATATAATTAATTATTTTGTGATAGCATTTAAATTACATTTTCGTGTTGCCAATTGGCAATTGGTACAGTACACAGCTGCTTGATTGGTTTTGAATTATATCACAATATATTAAAATAATTTGGGTAGAAATTTAGTCATTTATACTTTATGTAAGCTAGGTTTCGTCACGTCCTATGAAATCCTTTCTATGCATAGGTAAAATGGCTAAATTACCATGGTAATACACTAATAGATACCATTGATTATAAATACTAGTGATACCTAGAGAAATATATATTGTTAAATTATTTATCATTGCAAGAGCAATCAAACATAGAACAACAAATAAATTGAAGTTATAATAATACATAAATATTATATAATTCGATGGCTAAGAGGCCAAAAGTTGTATGTCCCAAACACTAAATTTTTCAGGAGAGCAGTTTCAAGATTTTAAATTATTCTACACCAAATAATTTGTGTTGTAGATTTTTGTTTTTCGGTGTTGCAACTGATTTATTTGAAAATATTCTGTGGATTACATAAAGTATAACTTTTAGGTCTTAAAATTTTTTTTAAACGTAATTATAATGTTTCTTTTAAATTTAAATGGGACTTTATATGAATAGCAATTATAATATATTTTTACCGTGGACATATAAGGTTTTGATGGACATATTAAAAGTTGTTAATTTATTATATAAATAGTTGAAATGTACGTAAGACTAATTTTTTTGATATAAAAAATTTAATTTGTTTATATAATAGCAGTAAAAAAGTAAAAAATATAAAAATATTGGAATTTTTTATTGAATGTGAAAAATAATAAAGTAGCATTTTTCATCAAATTTTTAGTCAAATAAAACCCGTGTTTAATGTTATTTTATGCTAAGTGAAGATATCATATTATTTAGTGTAATTTAAAATTAAAATTTTTATTATTTAAAATAATACGTCCGGACATATTCATTTTTTATAAATAGATAAGCAAATTCAATATTATCTAAAACATTACACGTCCGAAATTGAATGAATTGTTTTTGACAAAAGTAACAAGACCGGACTTGTTATATTTGTCTGCTTAATTTTTAGATCATGTTAAAATATTTATCATTAAATTAGGACTTGTCATATGTGTGCACTAAAAAAACCTATCTTGCACTAAAAACACAAAAATTAAAGTATAAATAAAACATGTTTTAATTATGATATTGACTTATAATGTTTTACAGAATCAAAAAGACGACCCAGATAAACCTTAAGGACTAATAAAAAGATTTTGAGAAAAATTGGACATTCAACTTTTGGCCTCTTAGCCATCAAATTATTATAATATACTTATTATGGAGGTATGTAAAAAAGAAACATTTTAAAATTGAAAACAAATATATTAAACACATCAATAAATATAATAATTGAATGTTTTTAGAATATTTTTTTAGGTAGGTACATATTATTATCATTATGTGTTCATATAAAACAAATACTTAAGTCTTAATTTATAAATATATAGAAATAATTATGCATTTAGTGATTTACGCTAGTAATTATACATATATTTAATGCATATAAATTACATACCAAGCTATGATTCATTTAAAATTTAACAGTTTAATTTATTATTCTTGTAATCTTATGTCGTTAACTTGTTTTCCTTTTTTTACCGTTAAAAAATAATTTACATATACAATATAATGTATTAATAATACCATGGTAAGTTTATTTGAAATACAGTTCACTGAAAAAAAAAAATTCCATTAAAATAATACCTACTTATTTTTTGTCATTATTTAAGATAATATTTACTTGGTAAATGTTATAATATAAAAAATACATTATACATAAGGAAATCGTATTGTGTAGCTAGGTAGGTACTAGGTATAATATTATTTTAAAAACGTATAAGAAATATGTATTATAGTTTCCATTTTCATAATACATGAGGTTTTAGTTTATTTAAAATGTTAAAAAAATATAGAGGAGGTAGTTTAACTTTATTTTTTTGAGCCAATATAGTATTTATTTGTAAAATGTTATAAAAACTATTGCTGTTGTAATTCACATTTAAAATAATAGAAACAACAACATTAATCAATATTTTAAAATGCCTTTATGTTTCGATGGCCATATCAATATACGTATAATAAATCCCAACAAAAACACTCCTCTATACTCCGTGTAAAAAAAAGGTAGGTATAAAAAAAAACGACTCTAAAAGATGTGATATCATTTTACAGGTACCTAAGTCTTTGAACTATAGATATAATATATGTTAAAATAATCTGCTAAAAAATTGTTGGTAAAATCATGCTAAGGTCAATTTTTTAGCAGATTATTAGTATATTATTTATTAGCATAAATTATCTATAGTTCAAAGACTTAGCTACCTATAAAATGATATCACAACTTTTAGAGCAGTTTTTTTTAAACTTCGCGATTTTTTAAATGGAGTATGGTGGAGTGTTTGTGTTGGGATATCAGTATATCACTCATTGCTTGTTGATTTCTTATTATTTTGGGTACAAATTAGTTTTACTTTTACAATGATGTTTTTTTCTATCTTTGCAGATTATAATAAACAATAGTAGAAATTGGTATAATATTTTTTTTTTGATTATTGGTTGCCATAAGTGTTTGATAGTACATTGTAATGCTGGTCTCGGGGAATATTATCTAATAAAATGTTGAAATATCCAAATTATTTCTAATTAAATTGGCTAGAAATCCGTTGATATTGTTCAAAATGATTTGAAAACTGCACCATACACTCCTACTCAGAATTTACCAACTAGATTATTGTACTTTCAAACTTAATTATTTAACTACAAATTTGCTATGCTTTCTAAAGAAATGTTTTTCTCGTGAACCGTGTTACTTCCAGTAATTATGGTCCTGCAGTTTTCGCGTGTATTTTGCCTATATGTGTATGTTAAGGCTCACTTTCCTTTTTATACTTAGCTTGACCCTGCCGGTTCGTTGGATAAATTAAATATATTTTATAAATTAATGTAGACATGTAGTTCTTAATTTAATAACTTAACTTAATAGTTAATTTATTACTTTAAATCTGAAAAATGTATTTATGTAATATTGTATTATCACAACATGTATTATATAAACACAATATTCAATAAACAAAATACATTTACTGGGCCATTTTGTTTTAATTTAACATTGTATATTGGTAAGGAAAAATCTAAGAGTATAGTTTTGTCTTAAGTGGCGCTTTCTAATTATTTTTTCTTAGTGGATACTTTAGTTGGTATTATGAACTATAAATATTGTTATGTAGCGCTAGGTTGTAAATCGATTCTAAATAGTTATTACTTATTACTATCTTACTCTAGTTACTTATAATTATATTTTATTATAAAAAATAATTTTAATGCAAAACTTAAATTAATGCTGTGTTGAAATGTGAGATAGAAATGTTTTAATGTTTTAAAATATAAAAATTATAATATTATACAATATAAATTTATATTAGTATAAAGTATTAATTTTACTCAGAATTATTGATAACTGCATGTATAATATATATATCTTTTATCTGTTATATCATGGTATAACAAAAGATAGCTGCAAATCATTTCCATGGCAATATTGGCAGCTGAGTATAATGTAGTGGAAAGCACAATATATTGTTTATTTTTCCTATAGAAAAAAGGTAAGTATGACTCTACGAGTATCAACAATAAATATAGAAGCAATTGTGTCTTGGATATTTTATGAATTTGTTGTAAAATATCATATGAATGCACATTTTGGATCAATCAAGTTACGATTTAAAAAGTGGTCTACTTTATCAAGTAGTCCAACAAATTCAACAATAAGACGGGATTTTACAATTAAACATATTAAATGAAGTAAGGCAATACATTTAGGTAGTTAACTTACATATTTGAAGTTCGGAAATGAGAAACACGCCTTACGGTAATTAATAACAGTAGACAAGACAGATAGAAAGCGACGGATTGGGGGCAAAAAGGACTTACTTGGTTGTGAAATTTAAGAGAAGCGTACTGTAGCTTGCAGGTTTATTATGAACACTACAGTAGAATTAATACGTTCATCTAACAACAATGACAAAGTATATCAAACGATGGCAATTGGTTTTCAAATTCCCAGAGAAACACTAAGACACTGCACAAAAATAATAGGTAATGCATTACACATAGTATTATATAGAGAATTAAAATAGTTATTGTGATTACATTTCGTTTTTATCAAATTCCTATCCATTTCAAACTGAACGATTTGCAGATATAGTTTCTAATATAATTTAAATTACGTTTTTCGCTATTTCATAATAAAGTATTTTAAATGAAGGTATACAATATTATAAAACATCATCGGTAAATTAGTTTTATGCAACAATATTGTTTTTACTGTTTATTATTATTTACATATTTTAAAGGGCAAAATGTAAATATTACTGTATCTACCATTTTAACAAAGTGTAAACTTTAATTTAACAAGAACTATGCTGTTATCCTGGACAGCTGGAGTGGTGGTTCGTGGGTTTTACGTAAGGATGGTGTACAAAAAATGTTTTGACATGTATTAGGTTTCAATAAAAACCATTTTTTATACTCATATCGAAAATATTAAACTTTTGTTTGTTTTTAAAAAAACCTTAAGAACGCTAAAATTAAAATTAATTGAGAAAAATGATACACACATTGTAAGGCGCGTTGTTGTTTAGACGATTACCACTGCGAGTGACACGATAAAAATATGTCTGGTGCTCAAATTAATAATTGTGTTCCGAATTAGGTATTGGCCAACGTGCTCGTATACGTAAATAGTATAATTTAGTACGGCCACTCGGTGCACAACAAATTTGTGCTTCACAAAATCGAATTGTCAACGCTTAAATAGTTAACTAGTTGTTAGAAATATTTTATTAATTAATTATTTTTAAATTTCCAACAATGTGCACGATAACCAATAACCTAATTTCAGTTTTTTGTACGAATCTAACAGTATTATTTTTGGATGGTTCACAAGCACACGAACCTACTACTGCAGCTGGACGGTATATCTGTTTTGAGAATTTAAATCAGAGCAGTATAATATATTATATAATATTATAATTTAAGTAGGTATATTGTACCCACGCATATTATTTTACATACAAAAGTAGTATAATATTTGGAACTTTGTATCTGAGGAAATATTATAAGTTTATTCAACGATCCCTGTATAATAAGCTGTTTTGCAGAGAATGATCGTACAGTTTTATCCCCTACTCCATTGTTAATGACCCGTCACCAATGACTATATAGTATGGACTATGGGGTTCAAAATGAGGAAGTATTATTGCCAAATCATCCGAATGACGCGTTGTACACGATAACTAGGGCGCAGAAATGCACACAATTGTGTGTATATTTTCTACAGGGGAGAAAAACCTACTTCCTACAAGTATCTATAGACCACAGGGGGTTTAGAACGAATTATTTCACCAAAGAATCATAACATAATAGCTGAGGTCGCAGTGAATTAAATACAGTGATATAATGTCAAAATTTGACATACTATAAAACCGATTCGATTGAGTAGGTATAATAGGTATACCGTGATAAAGCGTTTCACGGCGTCATGGGTATTTGATTTATTTTTCAATTATCATAATAGTATAGGTACAATAGGTACATACTACATATTATGTCACTAATAATTGGTGGGAAAATACTATATTTTATCAAAAATATCCATACAGCTGTTAATTATGAAGTATCTAAGTTTTTTTTTTCAATAAATAATTTCCTCACCCCTGCAACGAGTAGGTATACTAAATGTCTTATTGTATTCGTTTTAATTATAAGCATTTTTCAGTTTTTATACGATATATTTAATGCGAATGGAAAGAAATCTATTACTAAGTTACACATGGTGGAAAAAATATACGTATCTATTTTATTTAGGATAGTAAACAAATAAATGTCTCTGGAAAGTCTGCAAAACGCCATTTAAAGTAATACTATAATATATTAATAGCAAGTTGTAAACAAACATTAAAATCCACTAAAATCGTCTAAAAGATTGTATAATATAGTTATTTTGATTTTTTATTATGACACAGTACATTCTAATATGTTAGTCGATTTATATTTTTATGTATATCTAGTAAAATAGTAATAAAAATGGACCTACACGCATGCGTACCGTTAAACGTTGCATACAAATATGTACTGAAAACTCAAACATGAGGAGAAAACCTAAAAACATATAAGTCAAATTAAATTTATCAACCATACAGACAATTTTAAAAGAATCGTTGGTTGACCTATATATATTATTAGAATTCGTAATGTAATAAAAATTTTAAACATAAATCCAATTAATTCAATTTTTTTTATGAAATTTATCATTACACTTTGATTACCTTTTCTATTGTACCCATTTTTGAATATTATTATTTTGGTTTTATAGTATTATGTGAATATTTTCCTTTTTTTAATCAAATATTACCTTTATCAATTTTATTGTTTGTATTTTTTTTTTATAATATTTAAATGGTAAAGCACTAAACAAAAATTAAATATAATGTAATATAACCATATAGGTACCTACATTTCTATTTTTCAGCTAAGTATTATAGATTAGTAAATCTTCATAATGAAAATAGTCCATCTGTATTCTATATTGTATATTATTATAGTCTGAGGTATAGTATTATGTACATAATTCAATTTGGTCAAAAATAATTATTACTATTACATTGTTATAGGAAAAAATGAATGTCATACTTATAAATACCAACATTTTAATTTATGTCAGTTCAAAAATAATATATACTTGTTCCTTTAAAGGTCTTGTCCCAAAAAATATTGTCCACGCTTGTTAAGCTTTGTTATAAAATATTAAAACCTAAAATTCTACGCATATAAATATAATAATAAATATGTACAGTATGATATTGTGTATGAAAAATAGACATCTTTTTTCTTTTCTGAAATATTAGTGAAATGTAACTTTTATTGTAAAATAAATCAAAAGACCTGTAAATAATTTACACCATACACCATACGCAGTATAGGTTTGTTGCTGTATCTGAACAGTTTGTATAATTTAAAACGTCAAAATATGACAAAATGTGAATATGACCATTATAACTGTTAATATCTTATTTTTACTACATCGATACGTTTATAATGCAATAAGTAAACAAAACCATTTTCAACACTTAAAATACATGCTGAAATAATATATTCAGTAGGACTAAAAAAAATATAGTTAAGATAAATATCCTATGAATATATTATAATATGTAGTTAAATTGACTTTATTGAACTATTCATACAAACTATCATACAAACGAGAATATATTATAAGTTGATATATTTTTTTTTTAATTTGTTAACATTGTAGAATTATTATTCTCTGGAATATATAAAAATGATGGCAATATATATCCATTTTTTAAAAATAAATTTATAATCAAATGTAAAATTAAAAAATTAAAAAACAATACAATTTTTCTCATCTTGTAATACCTGTTACAAATATTTAAAAATTAGATTCTAGAAATACAGTCCCCAAAATATTATCTACTTTAACTTTAATAATTAATATTTTCTACTTAAATAATTATGAAACAAATTACTACCGTTTGCACAGTTATCACTAGAGAATAGTGTCCTCATCGTCCAACATTTAATTAATGTTCAATTGGTATAATAAGAATATATTATATAGGTACATATTTTATTGATATTTATTTATTTATTTATTTCAAATATACGGACAGTGAGTCCTATACTCCTATTATAATATGATAATTAGTATTTACGTTTAAATTCATATTTTATATTTACTACTTAATTGTTTAATTTTTCTGGAGATTTCATCTATATAATAATTAAAACTAAAAAAAAACATACAAATTTAATTTATATATAAAGTTATTTTTATGTAATTGATTGCAATAATTGATAACCGCTGGTTATCTATTTAACTAAGCACGATCGTTGCTTTTAATCAGTGCCTGAAGGTTTTATCCACTTGGTATTGGGAGAAGGTACATAATTTATATTATGAAAGCTTACGAGAAGCTAATGTAAAGTTATATAACATACTATAGTGGCTTGTGTATGGTTGCAATAGGAATAATGGGGTACTGTATAGTCTGTAATAACTTAATGAAAACACAACAATAATGAGATAAACGAAAATTACATTTTATTTACTTAGTTGTTACAACTTACAAAATATGCAGAATAAGCTATACGTCTCAAATTGTAATGTATAATAATATACGAGTACTAACGCACAATAGGTACCTCAGGGGTTTTGACTATATTTTTCTTAAGGATGTTTTGAAATTTTCAATTAGAATAAAATTACTCACATTACCTTACTCAGCGACAATAAACTGTTATCTTCTAACGTTATTTTTAGATTAGTGGAACGACGAATGTATTGATTTTACAATGTTGTGTGTTTTTTTTTTTGTGTCTGTCATCGCTTTTTAGGACAGTAAAAGTACTTGGATTTTCTTCAACAGTATCTTTTCTGATAGGAAATTGAATCTAGTTGGTACTTTTGGGGGTCAAAAGTAAACATTTTCCAGTAGTTTTCAAACGCGCTGTGAAAAACAAAAGAAAAATTAAGAAAAATCGGGAATTTTTACGCAAAATTGTTTTCGAGAAAATCGATTTTGGTTTTTTGTGTAACTCTAAAACAAATGACCGTAGATACATGACATTTTTACTGACTGTTTATATTAGCATTTTCTATACACCATGCCTTTTTTTTTTTTTTTTTAAATATTTTGACTTATTTTGAGCTGTTTAGGGACATTTTCAGTTTCCAATTTTTTTAGTTTTTATTCTGTAAATATCAATAACATTTTATTTGTTGGTTAAAAAAGCTTGAAAATTTAATAGAGGGCTCCTAGTATTTTGTTACAATTACATTTGAAAAATATTAAAAATCCTAAGTCACAGTTTTTTTTTTATAATCATTTAAAGTTAAAAATTGACAAAATATGGAAAAATCACGAAAATTAGAAAATTATTTTGAGTTAAGAATTCGTAAAAATTTTTCTTTTTAAATTTATGATTTTAAAATGTAATACAAGATTCCTTATAAGATTATCTACCTTTATCAAAAAAAAAATGTGTGTAAGATAGTTCAATTAAATTTTTATTAGCGTTTGAAATTCAAATTTTTACAACATTGGATATTCACTCGATTACTTATGTAGCGATTTCCTTATTTTGTTGTAATTCAAAAACGAATAACTGTAGATACATGAAAATTTCACAGAATATTTATATTAACATTTCCTGTACACCATACAATTTTGAAAATATTTTGACTCTTTTTGAGCTGTCTACGGACATTTACAGTTTTAAATTTTTTTAGTTTTTTTTCTATAAATATCAATAAAGTTTTATCTGTTGTGCCAAAAAGTGTAAAAATTAAATACAAAGCTCCTGATATATTGTTACAATATCAGTTGAAAAATATTAAAAATACATAGGCACAATTCACGGTTCCACGTAAGTAGTTAATTCTGTTACCAAAAAATCTAAAAAATACACAAGCACAGTTTATTTTTATAGTCATTTTAAGTTCAAATTTCGACGAAATTTCATATTAAAAAACCTAGAATAACTATTTTAGTTATTTTGTTGTGATTGTATAATATTATTCGTGGTACTTGAAACTTGTAAAGTGTACTATTGTATATCTATGATAGTATCACGATTTTTCGTTGATGTAAAACCCGTTATAAGTACTTAATATAGATATTGTTATATGGTTAATTTGGAATTTATTAAGGTACCTATTATAGGTCAATTTTTTTTAATACCATAGATACTATATATAATATGTCTTATACCTAGACTGACATACCGTCTCCACTCAGAATCGTTTTTTTTATACAATGATATTATATCATTGATTCAAATTTAATACCATCCATTATACAGTGACCCACTTGTAACCTACTGTACAGCAGAGCATCTTTTTTTTTTTTTTTAGAGAGTAACAAGATTTAGGTACTAAATACACCAATAAATATTGATTATTAAAAATTCAATTTGCTCAAGATGGTTTCAAATGTACATGGTAAATACAAATATGAATCATGTCATTGGATGAACAAAAACGGTTAAACTAGAACAGTAATGGATCCAGAAGTCACCCAAGATGGTCAAATTTTCAAAAATTATATTATCTTTTTAATTATCTAAATATTATAATAAAATCACGTTAAAAAGACATCTCAATAGGGGAGAACGCCCCTTCAGCCCCTTGTATCCGCCACTGAATAGAATAAATTACATGATTCAAACAAGAAGATCCACGCATTATAGTCATTATATATAATCAGCAAACGCATGCAATCAGAAACGAAAACAGAAGAATGAGGAATATACTAGAATATATTATATATTATTAGAAGATAGAAGCAAACAATATTGAACGTGTCTTCGTCATCAACATTCAACACTCATAACTTCAACATATCAACGAATCTTTTGAAATCAGAAAAATCTAAAGCGCTCCTCATTATCTATTAATGGCAGGAAATCTGAAACCAACGATCCTACAACGATTGGTGACCTGATTCTGTTCATTATCATAATTCATAATATTGTTCAAATCTGCATCAAGCTCTGGTTCGACACTTCGCGTTAACTCATACAACCAGCGTTCTCACGGCGTCCGTCAATATAAATTGTATCCCATTTATTATAGTACCATCTTCCGATCACCTATCTCGAAATCAATGACGGTTTCACAACGTCTGACTTTTGAGCCATTGCCGACATACTCTATCAGTCGTGTAAGGTCATAGAGTGACCATAGACTGGTCATAGACGAGTCATATAGGCATATAGCCCCTCCTTCACTAATTAAGAGTGTTATCAAACCTTCCGGAAGCCGTGAAAGGTTCGACTACACTTAAAAAAGTAAAAATGTCAAGCTCCCTCTCCAGATTTGACCAAATATCTACTTATGTGTAGCCTTATATTTAAACCATCGTTATCAAAAAATTGGTGCAACATTAACCTGCCTAATCTCAACATCCGAACATCCAGTTTTTACAACTACTACGATAATTGTATCCGTGTTCAAAAGTGAAGCCAAAACTGATCCCAACCGATTGGATTATACCAATGGATAATATAGGTATTGAGTGTAGCATTTGGTATTTAGCTCATGGATTTTTAATTTTATTCTGAAATTAATTTTGGAATTTGTTATAGATGAGTTAGGTTATATCCTAGACAGATAGAGATGAAAAATAACTGGAAGTTTGAACACAATAAAAACATTTTTTAAGCAGGTAGGTACTAACGTATTTAATTGTTTACCTGCTACTCTCGTGTAGTCGTGTAGAAACTTACTATTCTTCATTTTAATAACCAAGTTATCATTACATCACGTCTTATACCTATGCTATTTTTTATGGTGTCTACACGTTTAACGCGAATATGATTATTATTTATTTTTATATTATTTGATGTTACTTATTCCATTCAGATTAATAAAGTCTTAAAAATGTGTATTAATATAATTATACAAGCAGATGTATTTCTTCGAATTGTTATCATTAAGTATGTGTAAAAAATTGTATTATGATTTCTTAACGAAAGCATTAAATTATGAATATAACTTAATTTATACATACCTATAACCTTCTGTGTTCACTGTTCAACGTTGATTGTATACAGTGTTAGTACATATACCCATCGATATATTTGTTTATGCTTATTCAAATATTCAATCATTCATAGTTATTACTTTTTATTATACTCCTATTATAATATGATTATGTAATATGTATTTTTTCATTTATTTAATTCCATTAATTAAATGTTGTAGATACATAATAATATAACATAATATTGTTTTATACATCAATCATTTACCGATTTTAATCATCGGTTATTATTTTATCAACAAAATTATGTTTTTTTTGAAGTAGAAAACTAATGGACTATTATCGGCACTATTTAAAACTGGTAAGTACAACCATTGGTATCAATAATAACAGGTACTATTTCCATTTATAATCAATGATACTATAACCTATAGTCTAAACACACATCAGTGAATGTATAAAACAATATTTCAACTATCAATGTAATGTAGTATATTGACTTTTTTTAATAATACCTATTGATTTTAAATATTAAACCTATAAGGCTATAATCATGTTCATAAAATATCAATACTATTTTTATATTACGTATTTTTAAATTAAAACAGGATAGACATATAAAACATTTAACAGGATTAGTTTTGGTGAAATATGCAAAATATAATAGTAGTCATTATATTTGTATTTAAATAGCTTCTTATTAATATATTTTTTATTTCTGCTGTATTTTATTTTATTTTTTTTAATTTATAGGGACTATATTATTATCATAATATTTTATAGGTATTTGTATATATTATGTTAAGACTTAAGGTGAATGTCCACATTTGGTGATTTTAAAATTTTAATGTTATTCTAGAAATAATATAATTGTGTAATAATGTAATTCTAGTAATAGATATTCGTAATATCGCTTCTAAAATAATATGTTCTCAAATAAAATATTTACCGCTCTAACTTGTTGCGTTGAACTAAACTTACAAGAGAGAAAAAAACATCGTACGTTTTTGGAGCTTATCGGTTATGTCGAAATTCACAACAGGTGTCTCATCGTCTGCTTTTAAGGTATAGGCACTGTTATAAGTTATAACAGACGATAAAAAGGCGAATGGTTAGCGATCGTTATACGAGCGAAAAAGTAAAAACCTACCTACCAGAGTAAAACAACTTATAACGTACCAACGAGTTCAAACGATAATATTTTATACATTTATGATAATAATATATAATATTATACTTTTTTTTTTTATCAACCATTTGGTTGGCTTACAATTTACATGCTTACCTAGTACATTTTATATTTTTCTCTATTGTTAACGGTCCTCAGTTAGCTTCTTTGGTAAAACTTAAATATCCTACATTCCTACGTCCTTCTTCAATAATAATAATTTAATAATCAATAATTTGTAAGTGTACAATATTACAATTATATATCGCCCCATACTCCCATTACATCCATATTATTACTATAGAATAAGCAACTTGGTGGGAGCTTAAAACTCCCCAAAAATTACACAACCCCATCCCTTAAAAATATTGCTTGACATACAAAAAAAAGTAGAAAGAAGAAATTTTATCAACGACAGTCGTCAGTCAAAAGATTTTTTTATTTATCCAATAAACATATTTCTTATTTTATAAACTATGACAAAATTAGTATTGAAAATCAAAAAATGTATTGATAATCTGAGAATTACATATTAATTATAATGTACCTACCTAAATTTAACTGCAAATTGTAGTAAATAACTCTTCTTATTCTTATAGAATTATTAGGTACTTATGAAAGTATTAAAGTGTTGGGTGCACCCAACTTACAGAGGGTGGTGACAGGATAGGATGATGGTAGAGCGTCGAAATGATCAACAAATTGTGGTTCGATTTAATATTTATTGTAAATTGTAAAAAAATAAGACAAGTTGAAATTAAATACTATTAGACTATTCAGATTAACGAACTAGTATACTAGTGCCTTAGAAAATAAAATTAATTTTTGGAAAATTCATTACGAACTAGTACAGTAGTACATATATATGATACATGATTTTTTTTCAGATTTAGAAGTATTTTGATATAACAAATTAAAAATATATTTGCTTAAAAATAAATGTAGTTAATAAATATTTTTTGTTGATTGAAAATGCATACAAATTGGCGGGGAGCACTTTGTATAGACATATAGTAAATAATATTGATTTAGTTTTTAGTCCCCCCCCATATACACTTCAGTAAAAAAAAAATAAAGCTCTAGATGCACCTATAAATATTAATTTTCAATCGTTATATTGTTATGACTTATGATGTTTATGTTATTATTAATTCATTTTTTTTCTCAATTCCAGTCATTATTTATTAACTCCTCATTGGATTTCTTCCTATCCAGCTTAATATTTCTGTTGCCTCAACACTACATTTAGAAAGCTTCCAAGAATCTTTCATCCGTTTCATCATTGATGTATGTAGTACCGTTGTCTGGCTACCACGTACTTGTTTGTATATACAAACCGTGCAATTATTACCACGAACTCATTTGTTTTCTCTGTTGCGATATTATATGCAGACTTAATTCCTCGAAATAATGATCCAACTAATAATTTCTTGGTAAATTTCTTCAGTTGTTCATCCGATGGCTTATAATATTATTATATAAAATGGTAGGCAAGTATGTAAACACTGTTGAAGGGTTATTTTTATATAAGCGAACAACGCGTTTTTCGAAGAGCGTTGCTGCGGGGAAAGAAGCAATAAAACTCATACCGGTGCAATAACAAAACAGCTATAATAATATTATAATGTCAACCTATCGTATTTATTATTATTATTATGGTTTTGTTATTTTTTTCTCTACGGGTTCCGAGTGTTCCGACCGCCTCTGTGGGGAAATCCATTTGCTTTAGAATAATTGCAGTTGTAGGTATACGACAAAAACCCGAGAGTCGGGAGACCCGTGCACTTAACGACGGCACGCGCGGTCTGCAATATGAATATTTGATGGTCGGAGTCGGGGACGGTCGACCTGCAGTCGGCGCTGCAGCGGGTGGGCACCACACCGTTTACCGCGGTATACGACGCGTATTTTCTCGGTAGGGCCGGGGGATCGGTGCAACTGCGGTCCGGCGGCGACGGCGCGCGACGTGCCACCGGCAACCAGGACACCACGTGGGTGAACAGTTCTCCGCGTGTCGCCGTGCCGGTGTGTCGCGAATGTCCCGCTCATGAGAGTCGACGGCGCTGTACCACGTTCGGTGGCATTAATTTTTTTCCGAATTTAATACAGTTCGGCATATTAGCCGCGCCGTGGTTTGTTTTCGATAATTAAAAAAAAACTCCTTTCGTCTCAATAGCTAATTATTGTTGTTGTTTCGTACCAGGTTATATTATAATACGAACCGTGTGCAGGGAGGGATTTACTCAGGTACCTACCTACCTCTTCTCGTATCGACTTTTATCGAGGAAATTTTTTTTTAAAAATGAACCGTTATGATGCAAAACCCGACGGAGACGGACACTAGATCGTTGAAATAAAAAATAGTAACAAAAAAAGGTAAAAACGACCATATTTTGATGAATTTTAGATTTAGATTTCGTTGCAAATAACATAATACCTAATAATATATTATATAGGTGGGCACTACTGTATTAGATACTATATTATATCTACCGCATTTTATGTTGGACCTGTAACCTATGTAGATTTACATAATATAGTCGTACATACTTGGTAAGAAACAATACGTCACTGGCTTTGATTTTAAAAATCGATAAATAAGACTTATATTATGCATTTATGACGTACGAATGACATATGAATATAGGTTCCTAAATTTCACTTAGAATATTTTTACTTTGAACAGCTAACTGTGAAATCACCGAAAATAATACATTTCTTTAGATTAGTAATTACAAATAACTAAGTACAAATTTTAAAATGTTTAAAATATTTTTTTTATTTGCCGTTAAATGTATGTGAGAAGTATAAATAAATGCATAATAATGCACAATAATAACTATGCTGGTTTTATGTGTTATAAGTTATAACACTTAACACTATTGTAAATTATAAGGTGGCTTTTATAATGATATCCATTGTAAATGTTTAATTTTGAAGTAGATATACATAAGTTAATGGTATGTTTAAACGAATTACATTAAAAAAACATATTTAATCAAGGTTCTTATGAACGTTTTAAGTTTTATATTGAACTATCTTAAAAAAAACGTAGTCTAAAACGTAGGTGGACTGTACCTACCTATGTAAGATAAATTTTAAATGTATTTTAAAAATATTTCGTAACCAATTAAAAGTTATGTAAATACGATTTTTAAATTTCAGCTACCTAACTGTTCTTTTCAATTTATACTGAAATAATATACTATATAATTGTTCCTAACATCATGTTCAAGAATATCCGAGTATGAATAAGAGGGTAGAAAACATACAACAATAACTTTTCTCTACAGTCTACATATTTTACTCTATTTTGTAATATTCTTAAATAATCTATATTCCTATGGAATAATGGCAGAAGCTGATATGCACATTTTCTGAACTTAGTTTTGCCGCTACATAATATATTTTCAAATAATGATTTATCAGTTTTGGTCTTTGCACATAAATGTCGACACACACATAATAGAGACATATCATATTTTGCCACCACTTGAAATATACGATTTCTACACTATTTAAATGATAATTCAAAAATTAACAAAATGTACATATCAGCTTCTACCATCTTTCCACAGATTTGCCACTTTCGTTGTGTTGTGAATACTGAAGCTATCGAAAAATGGTTAAAATATTTATTTCTGAGATATTAATTTGACATCAGGTCTAATCTAATAAACCTAATTATACCTATTATGATTAAAATAACCCTCATAATAACTTTTGTGGGAGTGGCTGTAAACAATTTAAAATAGATTCTGTGTGTAAAAATTAACATTGTCAATTGTAATAGGTATAAGAAAATAGCAATCAATCTTTTTAATGTGTTGTTTATATTTTATGTTTATGTATACCCAAAATCCAAAGATTTTATTTTTAACTTGAAAGGAACCCTTGGGCATTATCGCACACTCGGATTGTTGTATTCCCATAAGATACATACATCATAATTTCCATGGATTTGTTTACCACAATACCACATGATTATTATCCATACATATTTGGGTAAGATAGGTATATAAGAATTGAGCACAATAAAAACGTGTTGAGCCTATTTTGACAGGTGATCGACTGAAAGAAGAATAACCTTTAAGGACCTTATACAAAAACACCACGCGTGTAGTTAAACGGAAAATGAGGTAGGTACCTATACAAAGGAAGCCTATTGAAATTGTTTGAATTTAATTTTGCTCCATAGACAAGAAGAATTAAAGATAAACCTTCAACAATAAATATATGTACCTATATTTGACATAAATAATAAAGCCCGAATAACAATATTGACAGTCTGTATTATGTATAACCGTATAGGTCTAACATATATTATACCCTTGTTTAATCGGTTCTATATTATATTTTTGATTGTTTGTCTTACGTATAAAGTATATTATACGTAATGCATCTGTCATACATGCATATAATAATATATGTATATATGTATATTATATTTAATAAATATTGACGGGAATAATATTTTTTTCTTAAGCGAATACACATTTATAAATAAATTAAGGACATACTAGATTGTTGTTGTAATTTATCTAGTATGTCCTTGTAAGTTACAACAAATAACTCAATATTTAACAATTACTATTTACGCTACTCGATATACGACAATGTTAATAGATAGTTTTTAAAATATTGTAGGCGGAAATTAGTCTTAAAGAGAAAAATAAATTGTTTATGTATATATTTTAAGATATTAACAATACGTTGAATATTATATTTTAAATATGATATAAAAATGGTCTTTAAAAAGTTAATGAAATATTATGGAGTATGGACATGTTTATAAAATATTGTAGGTAAGATTAAATTTTCAAAATGTCATACACATAATAATTAATCTTATAATAGTATTAAGCTACGAGTTATAAAATTAAAAATCATACATTTTATAAAAATATAAATATAAAAACGTTATTATAATTTATAGGTGATTAACGAATTTTGCAGTATATAGTTAAAAAATAGTATAGCGAAAAACCAACAATCTAAATCAATAGTAGGCTCCATAATAGAATATTATATTATTATTATTTGGTAGTACATCAAATTCTTTTGTTTCGTTATTTTTATTTCCAAATATTTAAATTTATCTTTCCTTGATTAAATTGAACATTACCAGCAGATAATAAATATCCTGCATATTTACTTTTATTTTACTATATATATGTAAGAACGGTCTCTATAAACTAATTTCTTTCCTACACCACTGATCCCATAATCTGACATTTCCCCAGTGACTTGTATTAAAATAAAATATCCTAATTTTGAAATTTAAATCTGAATCAAATAGACATTTATCCCATTAGTAAGAAGTGACAACAAAATACATTTTGGTACCTTTTAATATTAATTTATTATATGGTGTTTATTTATTATAAATTAATATAATACTGTGTACTACCAAATAATAAAACACTTTAACAGTTTAACTGTTAAAAACTGTTTTACGCATAGGCGCCAGGTACATGGGTGCCCGGGGGCTCAAGCACCCATTAAAATTATTATGGGGTGCCGGGCACCCATTAGAATATTGAAAATGTATAGAGTGTATTTATATCCAAGTTTTGACAATTTTAGCAAACGACTATTGAAATACAATTCTAGCTGTGATAAAAATTGCAATTTTGAAAACAAAAATAAATTGTAAAATTTGTATTGATAATAAAATGTAAAGGCGAGTTGCCACTATACACGTTCATGTGTACTTGAGATAGTACTGTTTTTGTAACCACTAACCTACATCGTGGTAGATATTCAATCACAACCGAGGTATCCATCAACAATCTATCTATGGCTGATGAGACAAATTACAAAATTATTATTATTTTGGCTGTTCCGGTATCGTCTTGTACTTCGGAATGATCTTTTTCAGCACTTCGAAGATTAAAAACATTTTTAAGGTCTACAATGAAACAAAATCGTCTTAACGATATTTGCTTTATTGTTTGTCCGTCGTATTGAAGATATAGACATTGCTAGCTAAGAGCTAACTCATTTATAAATTCAATTATAATATAGCTAGGTACATCAAAGCATATTTATTTTCTGAACAGTCAAATTGAATTTATTTTATTTTTTGTTTTACTTATTATTATTATTTATAAATAAGTTCCCAATTTGGTATACATTTATTTTGTTGTATAATTAATATATTTTATAATCAATGATGATCGCATATTTCAGTGTACAACATGGTATATATTATTATATTATAATTTAATATTTGTATACACCAAAAAAATCCATAAGAAAATGCAAACGTTTTTGGTGAAGTAGTAGAATCATGACACCTATAGGCGAAATTTGGAGAGCCAAAATTAAAATTTTAGGGGGTTAAATTGCAACTAGCCCCACCTGAAAAGACAATTCCATTTTTTAAATTTTACGGGGAAATTTGTCTTGACCAGTGGCTAAGCCCCCTCCCCCAAAATTATGTATTTATGCCTATGTTAGTATGATACCAATGATACCAAGGCACCCATTAAGTTTTTTGAAACCTGGCGCCTATGGTTTTACGTATAATATTATGTAATAATAGTATTATCGATTTACTGCATTGTGATTTGTGTGTATACTGTATACAATATACAACATACATAATATAATGTATATTTAACAGTACATTGTACAGTATATTATAAATACACTTTAAATATCCAGATATCAATGCATTAAGCCATTAACATTTATTGATGTTATTTAAGAATTTAACTGAAAATGTTAATAATATATTGGTAAATGGACATTTCCCCCCGAATGTCTTGGGTCTAGTAGGACATTTCCTCTCCTATATATTTTGATGCGGTCATTTCCCCCCATTTTTTTAAAAGTTTTTAATTGACTAATAATATGAAATTATTTTTTTTAAATAAAATATATAAAAAAATTGTGTTTTTATAAATATAATAGATTATACCTAAATGTATATTATGTTTGATCAACTTAACTACTTGAAACAATAAAAATTTTTAAAAAATGAGTACAAATAAATTATTATTAATAATTAATAAAAATGGCTAAAAATTCCGAAATTAAAATGATGCATTTTGTTAAAAACATTTTATTTCTGATTCTTTTGTTAATTACTAACACATGTTTTAGCCTTTATTTATATTTATAATTTATTTTTGTTAAAAAGGTACCAGTTTGGATATTTAATTGCTTGTGAATTTGATTCAAGTAGTTCAGTTGATCAAAAATATACTTCTATAGTTTATTATATTTGAAAATATTTGAAATATTAGACAATAAGCATAACAATAATTTCATATTAAATAATAATATAATATTATTAATAGTACCTAAGATTTTTAAAAAAAATGGAATAAAAATATCCACATCAAACATATATCGTGGTGGAGGGAAATGTCCTATTACACCATAAACAATCGGGGGGCGGGGGAAATGTCCACGATCCAATATATTCTTTGAGTCAAACAAAATATCATTATTGTGTCCATTTGTGTGCAGGTTGGTGTGTGTTGACTGTTGGCTTATGGTCTACACAACATCGTGAGTCACAACTTATTGGGACCGTTTTTCATAGTAGTAATTTGCTTTAAATTGTTAATAGTTTTAAACTTTTACTTAAAATTGATCAATTATAAACATTATTATAAGCCTGCTATAAGGAATTACATTGTTTTTTGTTTATTCATAATCTAAATTCTAAAATGTGTGAAATAAAATTATTCTTATTTATAAAAAAGGTGGGCAAGTGGGTGTCGCTCTGCTGTACAGTAGGTTACAAGTGGGTCACTGTATAATGGATGATATTAAATTTGAATTCAACGATATAATATCATTGTATAAGAAAAACGATTCTGAGCGGAGACAGTATGTCAGTCTAGGTATAAGACATATTATATACATTATACATATCTAATATTATCTATGGTACTAAACCAAAATTTGACCTATAATAGGTAGGTACCTATAATAAATTCCAAAATTAATCATATCAAAATATCCATTAGGTACTTATAACGCGTTATACATCAACAAAAACCGTGATACTATCATAGATATATAGTAGTACACTTTAGAAGTTTCAAGTATCCACGAATAATATTATTAAATCACAACAAAATAACTAAAATAGTTATTCTAGGATTTTAATATGTAATTTCGTCCAAATTTGAATTTAAAATGTCTGTAAAAAATAACTGTGTTCATATATTTTTAGATTTTTTGGTTACAGTATGAACTATTTACGAGAACCTTTGTGTTGAATTTGCAATCCTATTAGCTATAAAAACTGAACATTTTATAATTTTTTAATTCCAACGATTGATAATTTTCGAGATTTTGATAAATTTTGTCAAAATTTGATCTTTAAATGCTTATAAAAAAAAACTGTGCCTATGTATTTTTAATATTTTTCAACTGATATTGTAACAATATATCAGGAGCCTTGTATTAAATTTTTACATTTTTTGGCCCAACAGATTAAACTTTATTGATATTTATAGAAAAAAAAACTAAAAAAAATTGAAAGCTGTAAATGTCCATAAACAGCTCAAAAAGAGTCAAAATATTTTTAAAATTGTATGGTGTATAGGAAATGCTAATATAAACATTTAGTGAAATTTTCATGTATCTACAGTTATTCGTTTTTGAATTACAACAAAATAAGGAAATCGCTACATGAGAAATCGAGTGAACATCCAATGTTGTAAAAATTTGAATTTCAAACGCTCATAAAAATTTAATTTGACATTCCGGTAGAGATTTTTTTATTGATAAAGGTAGACAAACTTATGAGTAATCTTGTATTACATTTTCAAATCTTAGATTTAAAAAGAAAAATGTTTACGAATTCTTAACTCAAAATAATTCGCTAATTTTCGTGATTTTTCCATATTTTTACAATTTTTGAACTTTAAATGTTTATAAAAAAAAATTGTGACTAAGGATTTTTAATATTTTTCATCTGCCTTTGAAACAATATATTAGGAGCCTTCTATTAAATTTTAAAGCTTTCGCAACTAACAAATAAAATTTTATTGATATTTTTAGAAAAAAAACTAAAAAAAAAATGGAAAATGAAAATGTCCCTAAACAGTTCAAAATAAATCAAAATATTTTGAAAATGTTATCGTGTATAGAAAATTCAAATATAAACAACCAGTGAAAATTCCATGTATATACGTTCATTTGTTTTAGAGTTACATCAAAAACCAAAATCGATTTTTTGGAAAACCAATTTTGCGTAAAAATTCCCGTTTTCCTTAATTTTTATGTTGTTTTTCCCGGTGCTTGTGAAAACTACTGGGAAATGTTTACTTTTGACCCCCCAAAGTACCAACTAGATTCACTTTCCTATCAGAAAAGGTACTATTGAAGAAAATCTAAGCACTTTTACTGTCCCAAAACGTGATGACCGACAAAAAAAAAAAAAAAAAAATATAAAAATATAAAAATATATAAAAAAAGGTGGGCAAGTGGGTGTCGCTCTGCTGTACAGTAGGTTACAAGTGGGTCATTGTATAATGGATGGTATTAAATTTGAATTCAATGATATAATATCATTGTATAAGAAAAACGATTCTGAGCGGAGACGGTATGTCCTTCTAGGTATAAGACATATTATATACATATCTATGGTATTAAAAAAAATTGACCTATAATGAATTCCAAATTAATCATATCACAATATCCATTAGGTACTTATAACGCGTTATACACCAACAACAAACCCTGATACTATCATAGATATATATAGTAGATTACTTTAGAAATTTCAAGTACCCACGAATAATATTATACAATCACAACAAAATAACTAAAATCGTAATTCTTGGTTTAAATATGAAATTTTGTCTAAATTTGAAATTAAAATGTCTGTAAAAAATAAGTGTGTTTATATATTTTTTAGATTTTTTGGTTACAGTATGAATTATTTAAGAGAATCTTTGTTTTAAATTTTCAACTCTTAGTTATAAAAACTGAACATTTTATAATTTTTTAATTCCAACGATTGATAATTTACGAGATTTTGATAAATTTTGTCAAAATTCCAACTTTAAATGCTTATAAAAAAAAATCGTGCCCATGTATTTTTAAAATTTTTCAACTGATATTGTAACAATATATAATAAAGCTTGTATTAAATTTTCAGACTTTTTGGCCCACCAAATAAAATTTAATTGACAATTATAATAAAAAAAACTAAAAAATTGAAAACTGAAAATGTCCGTAAACAGCTCAAAAAGAGTCAAAATATTTTCAAAATTGTATGGTGTATAGGAAATGCTAATATAAACATTCAGTGAAATTTTCATGTATCTACAGTTATTCGTTTTTGAATTACAACAAAATAAGGAAATCGCTACATGAGAAATCGAGTGAAAATCCAATGTTGTAAAAATTTGAATTTCAAACGCTCATACAAATTTAATTTGACTGCCCGGTAGAGATTTTTTTATTGATAAAGGTAGATAATCTTATAAGGAATCTTGTGTTTCATTTTCAAATCTTAGATTTAAAAAGAAAAATTTTTACGAATTCATAACTCAAAATAATTTGCTAATTTTCGTGATTTTTCCATATTTTGTCAATTTTTGAACTTTAAATGCTTATAAAAAAAATTGTGACTAAGGATTTTTAATATTTTTCATCTGCCTTTGAAACAACATATTAGGAGCCTTCTATTAAATTTTCAAGCTTTCGCAACCAACAAATAAAATTTTATTGATATTTTTAGAAAAAAAACTAAAAAAAAATGGAAAATGAAAATGTCCCTAAACAGTTCACAATAAATCAAAATATTTTGAAAATGTTATCGTGTATAGAAAATGCAAATATAAACAACCAGTGAAATTTTCATGTATATACGTTCATTTGTTTCAGAGTTACACCAAAAACCAAAATCGATTTTTTGGAAAACCAATTTTGCGTAAAAATTCCCGTTTTTCCTTAATTTTTATGTTGTTTTTCCCGGCGCTAGTGAAAACTACTGGGAAATTTATGCTTTTGACCCCCCAAAGTACCAACTAGATTCACTTTCCTATCAGAAAAGCTACTGATGAAGAAAATCCAAGCACTTTTACTGTCCTAAAACGTGATGACAGACACAAAAATATAAAAATATAAATAAAAATATAAATAAAAATACAAAAACATACATCATTGTAAAACCAATACATTCATCGCTCCGCTCAGAATCTAAAAACACACATCATTGTAAAACCAATACATTCATCGCTCCGCTCAGAATCTAAAAAAATAACGTCTAAAATTGAGGTGGTCCGTGACCCATAGAAAGTTTTCTAAATGATCCATAGTGTCAAAAAGGTTGGGAACCATTGCTATATAATATGCTCATGTGCAGCTTTTTAAACTTAATTTGTGTCAAAATGCTTGAACAGATATATTCAAATAAAAATCACATATTGATTAAATAAAATGTTTTTAAATTTGTTTTAATACAGTAGGTAAGTCGCCAAAGTCGTATAGGTATACTCAATGAATATTATTAAAACTTAAACATTGTTTCGTTCAAAATAAATATTTTAAACATTATTACGTATATTTATGTAAAAACAAAAATATAACACGACAAAGTTGTATGCACTGTTATTAATATTATTTGTTAAAAATATGAATAAAAAAAAATATTGTTATATTAATAAGTTATTACTTATTAGAAACTAATATTCAAGTTCTTCGTTTGTTCTATATTAAAGGTTACGGTCATTAGTCACGCTTAATTAACATTAATGATCCCATCATTTAATGTGTTAACAGAATTTAACGAGTTCTAAAACTGCATTCTCTGCATGTTTCATGTCGGCGTGTGAACGACTACATAATATTACTAAATTACAATATGACGTCATACTCATAATCATACTATGTGTCCATGTGGTCCATATAATTACATAAGTGTAACATGTGATTATAAAAAAAATGTGTATATTGTATACACTTCATACATATATAAAATATATTTTTTATTTTACAGGACAACAGCATAAACACAGATGGGGTTCATCACAATTCTCTTGCTATATTGCATGTCAAGTGCAACAGGTCACTTGAATGTGTTCATCAGTCAAAAAGAAGTCAAAAGGATTATGGGTTAGTATTTTACTTACCGCCATGTATCTCTAATAAAATAAAATTTGATATAATATGTTTTAATGAAGGTTTTATTTAATTGAGTTTAAAAACTAGATATACGATCAACATATATAAGAATATAATTTTGAATACGTTTTGTCTAAATTACCATACAAATTAACTTGATGCTAAGTTCTTATATAATGTGTTGCCGTGGTAGTATATTATGATTTGCTTCCATGTTATAAAACCTATTACAAAGGGTACATAACTATATATAGTATACATATTCTTATAAACTAGAAGTTCAATGGATCGACGCATATAGTTGTGCTGTAGAATAACACAATATACAATTTGCATAATGATTTTTTTAGTATAGCCCTTTAAAAATAACAAGCAATATTATCCGACTTTAAAGTAGCCATTTCACCACTAGTAATATATTACTACTCATGATTGTTACCTTTACCTGGTTTATCTAAGTTATATTGATCCCTTAGAAAATATATTATTGTTTTATTTTTTCATACATTATTTTGCTAGTTTATAATGTTTATACCTATAAATAATATATTTATATTTTATTACATTACTTATATTATATCAATGTCTTTCTCATTTAACCTAAGAAACGGTAACGTATAAATAAAATTACATATGAAAATACAATTGAAATTATATTGTAAATACTTAAAATCAGATGAAGCATAATATATGTTTTGTAATTAAATATTTTATATTGTATACATTTATTATAAGTTATGAATCTAAAATTGAAATAGGTAATATTCAATACAATGTACAAATGCTCAACTCTCAAATAATTGTAGTTCTTACCATAATTCTATACTTTGTAGTTTGTATTATAAACACCCAATTTTAAATGTTGAAATATTTTCTTTCAATAAATTTAAATTGGTTTTATTTGTTTGTATAATATTATTGTTAAAATTACGATTCCTATTTTATTTTATTTTATTATATAACTATATTTCATTTCTAAACGTTTGTATAACAGCACTTCAATCGTGGTTATTCGTTTATTTTCATTTTTACCCTTCTACTACAATACTCGTTTTCTTCCAAAATATCGCAATTTTTATTTTCTAAACTAAGTCACGAGAAAAATGTCTATAGTCCCCTTATTCGAAATTAGATTTTGCCGCCGTCGTTGTCTCCATTAAACTTGGTGGGCGCTGACAAAGAACCCTTTTACACCACTAGCTATAACATGGGGTGTTTGACCTTAAAAAAAATAAAGTACGTTATTCGAAAGCTCAAAGCTTTTTATATTATATAAAACAAGATACCTAATTGGCAACTCCTGTAGGGGGTGAGTTATTCGTGAGCCAATCGGAACAACGTAATATTACAAAATTAAACGCTACGTAAAAAGGATGGAAGTGGGAAAAAGATAAAAGTAAAGTTAATGAAGAATTAGATAATTTTAAGTTTTATTCGTTACACACGATAAATACCCCTCATAGCTTCGCAAAATAAGATAAAGTATTTTATTCACAATTTCTCTTTTATAAAAATAAAAATATTAATGTATTTTGGTTGAAAAAATAATTATATTAATACAATATAAATGTAAAAAGTTTTCCCTAACAAGTTATACTTTTAGAGTTATAAATAATTGTAGATTCGGAGAGGAGTGATTGATATAATTATTGATTTTAAAATGATGTATTTTTTTTCAAATTCACGAAAATTTAAAAATTATTTTATTGTTAAAAATGTATAAAATTTTTAGTTTTTATAACGAAGAATTGAAAATGTAATACGCGATTCCTCATAAGTAACCAAAAAAATCTAAAACAATAAACAAGCTCAAATGTTTTTATAGACATTTTAAGTTTAATATTGGACGAAATTAGATATTTTTTAGTAACTAATAACGATTGTAATTATTTTGTTGTAATTTAAAAATAGTATTCGTGGGTCCTTGATACTTTTAACTTACATTATTATAATTTATAGACCCAAGAATATTTTAAAATTCAATGTTTATGTAAAAATCGATTCCACCTCAGTATAACTTATAGTAAAATAAATTATTTGAATAGTAACAAAAATATATATTAATATATACTTATTACTTACCTAGTAATATAACCTGATGGACCGTATTCGCTCAGAATCGTTTTTCGTCGACTTCGATATACTTATTATGATATTTCTATCATCGAATTTAAATTTAACAAATACAATACAATATTTATTATTAACGAGGTACACTCTCAATAGTCGTCACTCATCACCTACTATTGTCTATTAGAGCATTTACCTTCTTTCCCCCTTTTTAGTTCAATTTTTTCTTTTGCTTCTTAATAGTTTTATTGATCTAAGAAGAGTTATTTATTTTTAAGTTTCTTTTATTAAATGTCCATCTATCAAAAGGTGATTTGTGATCGATTATTATGAGTATTATAATCCATAAATATTACTAATAACCATAATAATGATCACTGAACACTGATTTACAAACTAATAAATTATACACCTACGTTATACATAGTTATATACCTATATAGCCTATTAAACGTTAGGTATACGTGTATAAGACCGTCTGTTTGGATGGTACTGCAATTGAACATCTAATAAAAAAACCTATAAAAGGTCTTTGACTACGTTTAACAATGCACCTACAATTTGGTTTTTTTGGTCGAATGATTAATTATATGACAATATTGGTCTAAATTATACACATAAATACATAATAGTACTAAAAAGTGTACCAAATATTATACAAGTTTGTGATTATGTATCTTAACTATCATAGAAATCATAGAAATCTATAATTAGTTGGTACTAATATTTAAGGTTTCATTTTTCATCGATTTTTAGCATTTTTGCACAAAATTATATTTATTTTATTGTTCGAATTGTAAAATAATCATAGAACCAGTTTTGAATTGTTGATTTATATATTTTATTTTGATTGAATTTCATAAGCACTAAAATACCAACGGTGTTTAATATTTTAACAAACTCATTGTTAATATTCAATTGTACTTATATAATAAATCCTTATTTGTTTGTCATCATTCGTTATACCTATGGCTTTTTTCATGTTAAATATTTGAAATTGAAAGTTCAACAAAAATAATAGTTTATGAAGTTATGACGGTATACCGCCCATTTATTGAAAGACAATTCATCGCAGAAAAAAATGCTCTTCATACGCACTACGTATAAGCTATTTATAAATGTATTGTTTAACTGTATATTTTACTGACTTTTTAAAAAGATTAAATATATAATATTATATTTGTTATTGTATAATATTTATTATTACCTATAAAATAAAAACATTAAAATTAATAATGGCACACTCCAACCGAGTTATTGATATTTGCTAAATCATTATTCATTCCTAACATGAGGAATGTGAACACTACATATTACATCTAAATATAATTTCTCATAGGCTTTTATTAGTATTTTAATTTTAAAGTCAGTTTTAAGTTATGAGTTATGAGTTATAACTGTAATATATTATTACAATTTTTAAAATACTCTTAACTCGAGTTGCATGTGGGTTAGAAAGAGCAAATAAATAGTGCGCTGACATACTTCTATTCCAGTCTATATAAATTTACATTTAAATTGTTTGTTGTTTCCCTTTTCATTGTCTTTTTAACTTGTTTTACCATGTGATTTAATTCTATAATAAGTATTTTTGAATTGCTTGATTAGTTCGATATTAATAATTACGGTCTTTTGTGATTAGTTGTCTTCAAGTAATCAATTAATTAGGTATCCGGACTTAACAGCGAATATATTATTCTTGATAGTGTAGGTAACAAGTAGATTAGGTACTCAAATAAATTTAAGCAAAATCATTGTAGGCTGTATGGCGTGTTTGTGCATTATGGACGAAATTGAGTAAAATTATTTTGGTCACGTTTGCTGCATTAACCTATATTCGATTAATTTCACCTCTTCGTGAACATATACTGTTATGTTATGTATCCATAATGGTTAATACCGCGTTTTGTATACGTTTAAGGATTTAAGACTAGTCATTTTATACTGAACTCGAATCAGATTTAATTTGTATATATTTTATAGTATTATTATCTACAATATTTTCCGAAATGATTATTTTCTAAAATGTCACACTATTTTCACTAATGCACACAGCTAATATCAATAAATTGCTTTATAATATTAGACAAGCCGTTTTATTTTTAATGACATATTTTGAAATGTATTGGTTAAAACGATACCATTGTGGTTTACCTTCATAATTTAATGATATAATATGTTTTAAATGTTTTAATACTTTAATAATGGAAACACACTCTAATCCATCAATAATATATGTATTTATTTACTAAATATATATATATATATTGTATACTTACACAAAAATCAATAAAAATAAAATGCTGATAGGTACATTTAATTTAAAACCATATTGTGTCAAAAATAAATTAAATACATAGTGGTTTTTCCTTTACCCCGGAATCCTTGAATGGCGGAAAACGTCACTTGTTTACAAAGCTATATTGTTTTTTTTTTATTATTATTATTTTACTAATTGAATCTGGAGAGACCCTACTCATGTCCTCCGCAATCTCAATAGTTTGTTTTTGCATTGGTAAGGTTTCTTTATATATATATATATGTATTTAAAAAATAAATATTATTACAGCTTTCCTGAGAGAGAGAATTGCAATACTGGTGCTATTCCAGGGGTGGGTGGTATATATGCAAAATGCAGCAGGCTAGAGGACGACGGTTGAGTGAGAGCGAGAGCTTTTGGAGTAGAGAGCAACAAAAGAATAACAGCGTATTAAACGTTAAAAAGCCCTTAGCCCCGAAGGAATTAATTTTCGTGTGCCGCTTCCGCCTTTTCAATGTAGACTTGCTAACATTAAATATTAACCCTTCGAAAGCTCTTTCTCTCTCACTCCTACTCAGTCTGTCTCTCCCCTATTTATTTTTGTGGCATTTTAACAATCTAGAACAATACAATATGACCATTCCTCTTTTTATCCACCGTTTCATTTCGCATTGTTATTCTACGTTAATGTATTAATTTCAACTGTTCTTTTCACGATACGCGTTGCGAATTATAAAAAAAATTATACCTAATTACAATAAATTAAAATTCATTATTACCGTTTTTATTAAATTTATAATCAAACCGGATGACCGGTTATTAAAATTAATGAAATATAAGCGAGTTTGTATTTTTTTTTTCGTTTTATTACGATTTATACAATTAATGTTTTTTGTAAATAAACTATGCAATTTTTAATACCTTTAATAAATTAAAAAAAATTTGACAGTATTTTGTTATTAAATGCTTCTGTTATTTTTAACTTATTTTTAACGTAGGGTATTTAAGCAGGGTTTAGAAAACATCTTTTAGAATGTCAACTTCCAGAAGGTCAACATTTTGAAAAATTGGTTTTTCCACACATCCCTAAATATATTTCCTACAAGCGACACTATGTTAAAATAGTTAAAATAGTTGAACCAGTTTCAATCAGTGTCGAACCCAGGGGTTTGGACCCCGAGTGCGGACCCCCCCAACCCCTTGGCTTATGTCATAATTTTATTTTTGTTTTTAAAAGTTTCCCCGAATTGCTTATTGAAATTTATTGATTAGATTGATTATCATTCAAATTTGTTTTCAGAGTTCTTATCGCTTCACTAAATTAATCGGTACGTTGTCAATAGAATACGTCTATAATCTTATGTTGCGCGTGTGCCAGACAAAGACAGAAAATTCTGACTAGAACCGCCTGAAATGTTAACCAAGCTTTCGGCAATATACAGCTGTATTTATCATATTTTATTTTTAGTTTAAAATTAAATCTTGGTTTCAGCACAAAAGATAACCTATAGGACTAAAACAATTTGTTTTATAATTTGTATGCTATAAAAATATTTTTTAATCCGTAAAAGCAACATTATTAAGTTTAAAAAGATAATAAAATAATTACTGATGAATAAAAAGTCACTTAAAAAAATTGTTTACGTCCGAGGATATCATGATCCTTAAACATAATATATAACCTCAAGTTTAGGTGTCCTCAAGACTACGGAGTCTGAAACATTTTTATTTATATATTTATATCGACGATAATGTGTAGGTATAGTGTTGAATTATTATTGTAAATTTGAAAAAAATAAGTGCCACTAATGCATGGCATCTTATTCATGTATTCGTGCTATGTATAAGTATAGTCCTTATATGCTTATTGTGCAATAATTTGTATAGATGTATGTGTATTAAAAAAAAATAATTTGGTGTGGAAATCTGTTCATTAATATATTATGAAACATTTTATGAATTATGTAGGTTTAGACATTGATGGTATAATAGTTAAAATTTTCATATCTGGAATAACTTAAAAATGTCTTCTACGATAATGATTATTTTTTATATTTATTTCGTACCTTTATAAATATGACATTATAATTTCATATCAATTTCTCAAGTATGAAACGATTTTATGATTAACATAGAACTAACATATGTGTTGATAATATTATCAATACATCTTTAGGAGATTAAGTTAAAGTATAATAAACTCTATATAGCCCGTGGCTGTATTATATTATAGCTTAAAATTATGATTTAAAATATTGTTAGTATATATAGGTAGTATTGAATATTATATTTTCCCAATGTTTATATTATTATATTATACTACCCGCCACTAATAAAAAAAACAGTCGCTCGAGGCGGTCGTGAGTTTTCAAAAAGGTTTGCTGTGTAATTTCCTCCCTCTTCTGTAAGCTCTCGACCCAAAGTAAAAAAAAAAAAAAGAAAAAATGAATTCTCCGTGAAAAAATATGAACGGAAGAGGAAATTACCAATAAAGTTTAATGTAGGTAAGGAAAATACACAGTACACACAAACATATTATATTTTATTAAAATATATCTAATACATATATATTTTTTTACATATCAAACCGAGACTCTGACTTTTGTTTGAAAATAATAAAAAAATCATTCGTATGTTATAATATATATTGTGGAAGTTTCAAGTGGCTTCCGTTTGTTGAGTTCTATAAATTTTATATGGATTTTCCGCTTGTGCAGTTGTGCTTTCCGTATACTTTTGTCGGCCATTCGTATTTTTATTCTTCAAATTCAACTATAATAATTCAAGTCTTTACTTCAATTTGTTGTGTTCTAACATGATATAACAAGTCTGTAAATTCAATTTAATTCGATTTATAATACAAATTGTACCTTTATTGCCTTTCTGGCATAACGATATTTTCTCAAAGATTTATAGAATTATAATTACATGCTACCTATTTGACGATACTTTTATTTTAAATAAAATAATCATATTTAATGATTTTCAATAAAAATGAATTTATCCAAACAATATATTTATTGTTTATGAATTTATGATTATGAATGACAAATTAAATCTAATATTTTTACTACATTACCATACTGTTATAGTATTAACTTATCAGCTAGCATAATTAATTAGGTAGTTGTATATTTACTTTTACTTTTTATCAATGGTTGAATCATATAATAAAATATCATTAGATATTGGTAAAGTAGTACAATATTTGTTTTGTATTTAATCTTGTTAAAAACATAATAATTAGGTAGTGAAAAAAGTTAAGATCTGATACATTCTTGATGAAAATAGCATGTGCATTATATAAATTATAATTACTATTTAAGTTAACCTAGTATAATATTTTCACAATCAACCAATGTCTATAAATAGTTTTATTTCAAAAAGTATTTTTCATCATTGGAAGCTTAAATTAAAATGTGTAAAATTCAGAATTACATTCTTAGTCAAAATAATAATAAAAATACGTCGCATACATTTTTATTAATATGAAACAATATTCAGTTAACGAACCTAACCTATCCATACATATAAAATATGTAGTTATGATTTAAAATATAAATATGATAAATTTTGAAAAAAAAATATGCCTAGTATATATTTTGAACACGTATACGTTAATATGCAGATTATAATCTTGACATTTGAACACTATCCAAATATTAATTGAAGCTTTATGAAAATTATTACATTCGTTACTGATAATATTGAAACCTCCCCTTTAGTTTTTTATGGCTCAATACAAATTCGTTTCATAATGTTGCTAAGCCATGTATGTATAAGTTATTTTGCATATTTAATGCATTTTGGACGCATATTAATGTATGGTGTATTATATTTTTATGGGTTCAAGCGCGTGTAGGAAGCAATAAAAAATACCCCCCTCGGCTTTATGAATTCTTCTTTGGTTTTTAATATTTTTCTATAGATTAATATAAAAACAAACTAAAACCAGTGAAAAATATTTTCGTATAGTGTTACAATATTATGTTCTATTCTCTTTTCCATAGTGAATTTTTTAATTATTCTGTAAACACATTATAAGAGTGTGGGACACATCTTTAAACCATCTTTATTAGTACCTATCTAAATTATTAATTTATTTTTGTTTACTTATTAATTTGTCAACTAAAATTCACCTTACATCTATGTAACATCTATTGTAAAAATATTTGACAAAAGCGTGTGTCAAATTTAACAATATGATTTTAGTCATTATTTATTGCAATGACTAACATTTGTTAGTAATTATCTAATAATAATATTAACGAAATTGACAGTTATTATACCTATTTTATCGTACAAACTTTACAATTTGTTCTCATTTCCGTGCAGAGATAGACCAAATTAAATTCCAAGTTTTTGACCCTACAATTCAATTTTGCTGACGTAAGTCTGAAGCCGCTCTCGTGTGTTTGTGTAGTGTCCAAGGGGCGTGTTGGATAAAAGAAACAGCGTGACGTCCTGCAGGACAGTTTTAATGTGCTCTCGATCATCCCTCCTAAGTGAAATATCGTTCTAGCATTGTTGCTGTTGTCACCAGAGGGTGGCAATTTTTTATGATTATCGTTTAACTACTGGTGCTTGTACGTAATTTATGTATCGATTCTCACAGTTACCCCCCTCGAAAACAAAAATAAAAACACGGGTGTTGGGTATATGGCTTGTGGTGCTATATTTTTTTTTATTATTATTTCTTGTTTAAAATGTTGTTATAACACTCTAGTGCATATCAAATGTAAGAGAAGTCATTTTTACATCATCATTAATAATTATCAATTCGATAATAGGAAACGAAAGTGTCTTATTTGAAACGTATATTATTATTTATTAAAAACAACTATATAACTTAACAAAAAATGAGTAATAATCATTAAACTACTTATGTCGCATAAAATTATGCACTTATGTTATGTACATACATAATATTTTATACTTCTGAGTGGTGATTAATCCTAATTTAAAAAGTTTATAAAATAAATATAATAAGTAGGTAATAACTTATAAGTTATAGGTAACGAATAAAAACACTCATTCTCTAGGAATGTAAGAAATAAACTGTAATATGTAATTTTTTGAATAAAATGGTATTGTAGATAATAATTTTTATATCTACTAATTAAACAATGCATTTATCTAACACCTATGTTCGAAATAATGAGTGTTATGCGGGTTTTGTTTATCCATTGGCTGAAAATTAAACTTGTCAGCACATCGCCAAATGTAATTGATTTACAGAATACTTATAGAGAATAATATCGAAAACAATAGAAGGATATTAAACGATCATAATTGTCACATTAATCACCCAATGTATATAGGTAGTAGTTTTTTCCTCTTTTTCCCTTTATGATTGTTATTTCAAATGTGTATTGCCAATATTAAAACCTCGGTGAGATAGTGGTGGCGGGGTGTGCAATGTGCATAGTGGAACAGCCGGCGGTGCAATTAGAAACAGGGGTTCGCAAAGGGCCATTAAAAGCACGACGGAAACGTCAGTACGAGAAAAAATCGCCCCAACACCACCGACCCAGTCCAACCCGGAAAATATCATTAATTTGGTAAACCACTGTAATTGTAAATTGCCCCTAGGAATATAAATCTCGAAATCACTGGAATACAATGTATGCTGGGGACAGTCTCTTTGTTCAACTTTTTAATTTATTTTAAATTTAAAATTTTAATAACGCCTTTTTTACTGCCGAAAATCCTCACTGTACACAGTTCCTTTGCTTCTCGTATAATAATAATCATTGCTAAAAAATATCTATCTTGATTTTTTTTTCTTTCGAATATTATTACAAAGCTTTTCCTTCACAAACGAGCAGTTTCACTTTTCTACACGTTACCATCATGATGGATTGAGCAATCTCCTATAAACGTCTTAATAATAATAGCCATACTCCCTTAGCTCGTTAATAATGTTTACTCCCCACTTTCGACCCTACCTTTATTTATTTTTTTACTTCAGACAGAGTTCATTTATAACAATTTACACAGCTATTAACGTTTAAAGTTTCGACAGCTATGTATAATTTCTGTCACATAATTATATTTTGTCCAATTTTTAAAATTTTTTTTTTGTAATATCAATTATATGTAACATTAAATATTACAGGTACTGTTGTATACATTTTTTTTTCTGTTTTTTCAATAGTCATATTGATTATAAAAAATGTTCAGCTGAAAACAAATGAATTAAAATACGACTGGTCTGACTATGCAGATTTTTTTCAAACAGATTACGTGACAGAGACTAATGACATGCATACGATCGATTTGGCCTTTAGGGGTAAGGGAAGCAGCATACCACCTGAGTTTTATTTCCATTAATTTCAATTAAGTTTGAAAGTAAAGGCTTAATTAAGATAAAATAATGATTGGAAGTACAAGCATAATGAATAATGATATATCGCTCTGACTTGTTTAAAATCATTTGAAGTAATTTATACATATGTATTTTTTATGATTCGCATCTAGATACGGGTAAATTAATTTTTTCATGTATTGAATTACCTGATTGAGGAATTTAATAAAACAAATAATTTATATATTTGGGGGGCATATTCCGTTCACGAAGTAGAAAAAAATATTTGGGAATTAATTGTATTTATAATATTTCTGAAAAATTTCTTTTATACATTTAAAATAATAAACTAAATTTATTGATCACATTATGAGATAATCACTACGCATTATGTTTATATACGTGAACAGTTAATTATGGCTACTTGATACGTATTTTTGAGTTAAGCAATGTTAGCATGTAAATAACTAAATTGATTATTACATGAATCTGAGCCTATAGGCCTATAATTGAGCATTATGTGGTGATGTTACATATTTATCTTAAAAAATATACAAAAATATAAAATAATAAATATATAAAAAATATACAACTCCATCATTAGTTTTGTCTAAATTCATAAAAAAAATGGGTTATATTGTTGAGTGGAAAGGTTTCCAAAAACGTACACGAGCAAGGATTTTTTTGTTTTGTTCAAAATCCTATTCAAACAAGTTGACAAAGATACACATGTACTACATGAAAAATAATATATTATTTTGTAATATTCGTTGTGCGTTGTGTAACGCATCGACATGAACAAATAAGCACGATAAAAAAAATGAATTGGTATTATAATATTATTAAACCAACAAATTAATACGTAGGTATACATATGAAAACTATAATAGCTGGTATATTATACATATAATATTATTATTTTTTGTACAGTGGGTATAACATGTAAATGTGAAATATACATATTAATTATTACATACTAGGTATTGATGTTTTATAGATTCATATTATAAAAAACCATTCATGTTATGAACTCAAAATTATATTAATTACAGAAAGTATTCACAATATTTGCTTAGTTTACGAATTTAATCTACCTATATTGCGTGTTTTCATTAAATTCCTCAACCATGACACCCAATTCACGAATAAAGATCGATTTCACCAAGTGGACACGATATATTATTAGATATCATAACTTACGTATAAAAATGATACAATCCAATTTTACACAAATATGATTAAAATGTAGTGCATAATGAATGAATATATATTTTTAATTAGTTAACATAAGATCAAACAATGCTGAGATAAAAAGTATGATATTTATTTATTAATCTTTATTTTGAAACAAAATAAATCGAATTTTGAACGAACATTTTGAGAGAATAACTGTTCTTAGCACCTTGCCGTCAAAATAATTGATGATATAATTTATATATTTTAAGTATATTGTACATAATAAAAATCATTTGAAGTACATCGACCTGCAAATAAATAATGTAACCCAATATTTCTGTTATTTTATTTATTATTAATATGTGAATTTGAGAACTCGCAATGTTGATCTCTCCGAAGACCATCAGTCTTCAGTTCAAAGGGGGCCATATGAAACTTCTAGAGCAATTTAACTCTCTCTATCTCTCTCTCAAGAAAGGTAACATTTGTTATCTAAAACCAATAGCTGTCCTCGATATGTTTAGATATAAACTGATTTAACCATTGTTATTAAATTAAATTGCGTTTTATCATTTTTTTTTTTACCAATGCTGGTTTATTGTTATGACTTTGTTTGTAAAATTATATTAATACTAAATCGTAGTTTTTAGTAATATATTGTTTAGTTATGAGGTGAAAATAACTACATATTATATATTTTAATATTTATTCGGTGAACAGCATGCTGTTCTGCAAAACGATTTTTATATAGTTAATCATATTACACCTTATGAAAAAAAACTATATAGATGTATACAATGTTACCTATGCTAGTTTATTAAAATAATACAATGAATATTATCTGTTATTCTACAATGATAATTTAATTATTATTAACCCTAAAAACACAATTATTACTTGCTAAATAATTATAACTTTATAATATACCTACTTAATAATGATAAAATATAAAGTAAAATTGTCTATAAATAAATAAACAAAAAAATACTTTATATATTTTGTATGTTTAAATATACAGCTGTTTCATAACTATTATTTTTACCCAGGTCTATCGTCTGAACTCTACTATGTTCGAGATGGGGTTGTAAATACATACGCGATGAACTTTGAAGTTCCAGTTCCTGCGAATATTGGTGAACTTGAATTTTGCTGGCAATCACTGACTCGACATTCAGTAAGTAAAATTATCGTTATAAATACTATTCAGTGTTTTATTTTACTTGTAAAGAGTACTATCTTTGGTTTCGTGAAGGACATTACAATTGAGTTTTTTAATATGCTTTTGAGGTGCAAGAAAAAGTTTTACGCACAATAAGTCTCAGATATTATTATGTTACGGACGGTTGACGGTTTAATTAGACGTGACATTAAACCAACTATATGAAGGGTTAGCATTATTTTGACTTGGAAATCACGTAGTGCGTTCAACAAGCGAAACCCAAAAACTTTTGGCAAAAGGGGAACCGTTACGTGATTCATACACTTAAGCACCCATTGAACGTGAACTGTCAAATTATGGAGAAATTGTCAATTTACATTTTGGAATTTCATATTACATGAATGGAATTCACACAGTACCTAATAATATATTATATTTAAATAAAAAAATATAATACTGTTTGCTGTTGTGTAAAAATATATATTATTTGAGATTCACAAAAAATGTTCTATACTCATACACTACCTAATATGAATATATAATTATTCATGATAATATGTATGTAAGTAATAGTATATGATACATAAATGACTAAAGTAAAGTATAAACTATAAAGTAACTGAGCAACCGACCAAGCGAGAATAAAATATAATGACAATAATGCAATATAGCGGAGTTTTACTGCTGACACGCGGGAGTAGAAAAGTCAATGTAGTGAAAATTAGTATTTAAACATGTCTGTAATTTTTACTATAATTACTGTTTCTATTCTGCTATTCATCATATTATATACCTTATTCTTATAATCTTATAAGAATCTCTAATATATACATATACAGTGGTAATTATTAACCAAGCACGCTCATTCCCTTTTAATAATGTATATATTTTTGAATTTTGGTTTTTGATTATTTAAGTATACGTCTTATAGAGTATATTTAAAAATATTTCGATTTTTTGTGACATTTAAAAAGTGTCCTGTGGTGATACAAACTTAATTTTTTTTCAAATCAAAACGACCAGTTTTTACTGTAAATTGTGTAGTACATGTTTCCTTTGAAAATGTTGAAAAATTTGAACGAGTACAGTTTCTGAGTTATTAAGTTTTATACGTATTATGGATAACATAATAGTTTTTTTGAAATATCAAATTTATATAATATTTAATTAATATATAGGTACTCGCCACTAGGACAATTTTTAAAAATCATAAAAATATGTAAATGTATTAATATTAATTAATAATTACTATAATTTTCAAACCATCATACCTTATAAACATTATTAAAAACAATTGATTAGTGTTCTCAGGTAATTCATAAAATTTAACTCAGAAACTACTCGTTTGAATTACGATTAGTACATACATCAACATTAAAAAAATCTTAATAACTTGCTGTATAAAACCTTTCTCGTTTAAAAATAAAACGTTTATATCGCTATAAGAAATTTTTGAAATTTTATGAAAAGTTTTAAGTATGTATTTTAAATTATTATCTTAAATAATATATTTTTATAGAACCACATATATTTTGTCTAGACATTTTATAACGTACATTTTCCAGTCCTCCCTAATCATAATATTATGTTATAAATATTCAGTATGGAGTTTGTATGAATTTGTACGACCACTCTCTTAATTGTCACAAAGTCCTTTCGGAAAACGAAATATGTTTTTTTTAAACATTTTCCCTTTGCTTAAAGCTTTACCAATAATTACTTGCCTTTTTTTTAAATGTCTAATTTCGTTAAAATTTGAATTTCAAATGTCTGGACTATGAATAAAATTGTCCATTTTACATATTTTCGATTTCATAAATATTATTATAAGAACAATAGTTCTTGAGAGAATTTTATAACATTTTATTTTCGATGATGTTCCAAACACAGATGTTTTTTTTTTTTTTTGCTGAATCGAAAACAAGGTGTAAATTAAATTTGTATAAAAGTATTAGCTTTTTATCTATCTCCGTTAAGTAATGCTTGTGTTGGAGATAGAGAGTTGAGCTTGAGATGATTATATGCAGATATTAAGACAAAAAAATAGAGAGGTCACAAATAAGGTGAGAAGAAAAAAAAACACAAAACATAACAAAAACAATACAGTAAATAATATAAAACAATTTGGAATAAAAATAAGGTAATACATTTTTTTTTTTACATCATTACAAGCTATATATATTATGAGACTTAAAATAGAGCACACGAAAAATAAAGAAAAGAAAAATATACAGACATTTAATAATTTACATAATTAATTTGAAATTTTCATAATTTTATTATTATTGCTGTAGGTACATTTATTTGTGATCTCAGATATATCGTGTTAAGTGTTTTTAGGATTTTAAATTATTTATTATTCTCTAAGTTTTAAAATTTCATGATTTATTCCTTATACCTACATGTCCTATACTTACATTATAAAGATTTGTTATTTGATTACAGACATTTCTATACCCTATCTGCATTATTTTATAGATAATGTTTTAGTTTTGAATATATATATTTACACACACTACTATTGCATTTAAATACATATACTAAGCGATTTTTCTTGGCATTTTTCATTCAAACTATATCGATAAAACTTTTTTTTCATTAATATCTAAATGACATCTCGGACGATTTATTTATTTTTTATTTTTTAACAATACATTGTGATGGCTATTAGCTCTTTTGGAGTTCCATAAGTACTTTTTTTCTTGTCGTGTATATAGTTTCCGGGTCCCCTAGATATTGAAGTCCTGACCAAATCGAGAGTTCCAAGTCATCGCGATAAACGGATATGAAGATTTATTACATATACAGATATTTATAACATGTAGGGTCCTACTGTGGTCCGGATGTCGGCTGTTCGGGGAGACGGTGCAAGAGAGAAGTTACACATTATCCCGGACAAGGCTTACTGGCGCCGGCAAACAGACACCCCTCGTCCTTATGACGACGAACATCATTGATTTTATGTACTTCGGGGGAAAGCATGCCGCATTATCATATTTTAGAAGTTATACCATTGCGTAAATGGGAAATCGTAAAAAGTTGATGAGGCAAACTAGATAGAATAAGAAAATTCGCGTGGAACTGGTCGGGTAACGATAATACTTTTTTTTAATTCTACGTAGTTGATAATAAATCAAATGCATTTTATATCTGATTTAAACACGATTAACTCATTCTATGTGACTATTATATGTGCATATATAGTAATTCGAAATGCACACTTTAAAACTTGTGGAAGTTGCGTACAAATATTTGATATGATCTATATACGACTATACAGGTAGGTATATAAATTATATATAGAAACTATTGTCACGATATGTATTTCTGATTTGTATGAGTTATAATTTTTTTCATAATTTAAATACATTAATAATGTATTTAAATTTGTAATGAATAGTTATCAATTTATCTATCATATGTATCCATATTATCAACAGTGCGAGAATGAAAACTTTTTATTTTGAATTATATTGAATTTATTTCATAATTTATTTACTTAATAAAAACTATTACCTAGTTTATATTAATTTATGTATTGTAACATAAAAGTATAGTCTCTAATTCTGTTTTATTTAAATAACGTCATTGATATAGGTACGTCAAAAATATAAAATTAGATTGTAATATAATATATATATACAAAATATATATCTATTTATTATAATTTATAAAATATTATACTATGCTAATATTATAATTATTATTGACATTAAAATAAATCCAATACTATGATGTTGCTTGCATTTTTTATACTGTTCTAAATTTGAATTTATGTCAAATTGCATTTTAGTTTATAAAGCAGAAAATTGATAATATTTCATAGGTGCCGACATGTTCAATTTGTTTATGTTTATATAATAAAAAAAATAATATAACATAATATTTTCAATAACTTTAGTCTTTACATTATCAGCGTTCGTGTAGTTATTTATTATTAATATACCAACAACTATAGTTAGTTGGTACCGTGTATTACCATGTATAATATAGATTATAGGCAATCCCTATGCCTATTAAGTTGATGACTGCATGCGGCGTGCAAATGCTCAGGGGAGTGCAGGGGGGTACCTACTAAGTTTTTCCTGAAAGTAGTTTATAGCAGTTTGTTATTTTATTCTTTATCGTTGTCTCGTTTTGCGGAAGAATATACTGCAAACAATTATCACGTCTTGCATTTCGCTTGAAATGTATTTGGCTCTTTATAGTGTGCCATAAACGTTTCATCAAATGAATCCCATACGTCAATTCACTCAAGCAGTATGAAAGAAAATTGCACGATTCCTTTCAATAACGACGACGTCGTCGTCCTTTAGCGCCTTTGGAATTCTCGTCTGGGTAAACTATCGACTGGTATTTTATTAAGACTGTCGGCGGCACGGCTGCAGTGACGGCCAATTTTCGCCTGTCCCTCTCGGTGAAGATATATACAAGTTCAAAATTGAAAAATATCAGCTCCAACATTCCGGTTACGGACGGTGCCGCGGAATGGTGGAAAGGCGAGGGCCAGAGGGGGTCATGATATCCGTAGAAATTTTCCGAATACCTTCGAAGCCGTTTATGTGGATAAAAATGCCGTCGCCCGTCGTTTATTCGAAATAAAAAAAAACAACAAAACCGACAGGACACGTCCAAAACGCTCGTGTAGCTGGCCGACGGCGTCGGATAACTTAACACTCTTCCCGGCCACAAGCACACTAGTGAAATCTAATACGATGCTTGTGTGAACGGATTTTAATTAATTCTCGTTAAAAAGGATCCTCCCTCCTCGGCGCGGTGGTGTGGTGTAGTGGGTCGCGGCAGTGGCGTTGTTACGTTTATATAAAAGCGGATTAAATTCCCCGACACCCAGGGACAGACCGGCGCCTTTCACTCGCACGCCGCCGCCGATATTAATTTGCCCGCTCTAACGCTCTTATACAACTCACCATAGAGAATAGGAGAAAAGGAGGACAAAAAAAAAGTAATACCCTCGCCGCCGACATAAAAAAAAAAATAAAAACGAATAAATAAAACGCCAAGGCGGCCGTAACTGTTTTCGTTTATACTTAGCGAGAGACAAAATAATTTAATTGTATTGTGTTGGTCCCCTGGACCGAATAAATCGACGGATAACTGAGTAGGTAATGAATGTTTTTGAATTATTATTTGTTGTCAGTGTAAATTAGTGGGTTGTATCGGAATAGGAGCGAGTTTTTTCTCTATATCATATAATATACTTTAATAGCAAACTATTTACCATTGTGAAAACAGATACTTCGAACGGAATGCAAACGAGTTGGATTAAATGTATTATTCAAATTAATCGAAAACGCACTGCATCGCTACAAATAATATATATTTGCCGGACAGGGGTTCGATCGAAAGTATTTTATTTTACATTATATATAGACTGTTCAAATGTATTTATTCAAACGAGACGATTTTATAAACAACGATTTAACTATAATAATTATTCTTGAATGTTTTAAATTTAAAAAAAAATTCTTTCAATTATTTATTGTCATTAGTGGAGGATCTTAACGTTAAAATAATACAGTTAAAATAAATTATTGTTGGTTTTTAAATGTATACTATGAAACTTGTCGAAATCGAAAACTCTATAGTATTAAGTATTAATGATATAATTTGGAAGTCCGAACTACAACATCAGATGTATAAATTAACACACCATTTATCAGAAAATCTAAGCTCCGGTACACCTAATGTACTCAAATTCCTGAAGGATACTGATGTACATAATATAACAATTTAGAATTGTATTTATATATCTATTATCTATATGTTTATTGTTTTTATTTTGTTTCTCTAAGTTATAACATTGTAAAACAATTACTTAATTTATTGTAATAAGTAAGCTAAGATTCTTGTAACCGTGGCCCAAGTCACTGAACCAGTTATTATTAGTACAAAATAAAAAAATATATATATATATATTATTCGAAGGAAATAAGTTTGACGTTGTTGTGTTGTCAGAATTTCTATAGATTGAGTACCTATATAGGCATTCGCTGTGGTTTAACGAAGCAGAATATTTACACCAGGGTTGTCAATGACCAAATCATTGTATACAAGAATAACAGCTGATACGTACACGGGAACCCTTTGAAACAAAAGTTGCGATAGTATTGCACGTTATAAATTAAAAGTATTTCCTTCAAGTAACGAATGTTCTTTCGTAAATAATCGAAGATAATATGTTGCTCGACTGTGGGCTTATTATTGCGATTGCTTATTAATTGGACGTTGTTGGAATGGGGTTGAGGAGGTACGTTGATCTAATACCAATGGCGATAACGGCGACCGATTAACTATTAAAACGGGATAATGACTAAACGGGGATTCCGGAACATCGGAAGTTAAGACGCGCATTTACCGTAAAAACATGGCATACCTACCTACGTGATCCACCGTCGACGTCGGTATGTAGTACATCCTCATTATTATCTTTAAAGGGATTTAGTATAGGTAGGTACCCATATTTGTTGTCCCCGTCTTTCACGCATGAAACACGGACCAATTTACCAATTTATTGTCTTCATCAGTTCAGACCGACCCAGTTAACTGTGAAGCAATTGCGCAAGATTATAAAAATAGCTCAGATTTGAATTCAACTTGAAGTGCTGTACCGTCGAAGGTCGGGTCGCTTTTTTCAATTTGATTTTAGTTATTTTTAAAATAATTGGTTGAGTTTATGAAAATCTACAGATGTTTGGAAATTAGAGTGTGGAATCCAATAAGTGACTTCATTGATCTCGTGCAGACACCGGGTTCGAATTTTTTCTAGAATCTTTATCATAATATTATAATTTATAATACATGGTTGCTACATGGTTTTTTGTACCTATTGATGGTACATTGGAAACAGAATAGATGGTTTTTACTGTGTTTCATGTGTGTAAGACAATGATAATTAATATTAGTACCCTATCTCCGTAATACAATTATAAATGCTTAGTACCCACTACCCCCGAATGCACAATCGTTGTAGCACTTCACCTATATAGGTACCGTCGGATAGACGTAATTTCAGCCATTTTACAAAATACACAATTCACATTTGTATTTTAGACTAAACAAAAAAAATTAAATTAAATTAAGTGATAAACTGTGTATTGAAATAGGTAATAAAATATACGATGACAATGTAAGTTATGTAACAGTGCATGTTTTCATGTTTTAAATTTGTTAATGCAGCATCTACTGCTTTATGCCAATATTGGCTTTACTCCCAAAACGCTGTTTTTTGGTTTATTTTGAGATATTCTAGACGTATTGCTAAACTCACCATAATTATTAATTATTGCTTTAATCTAATACTAGTTTAATACTAGTATTATTAATTCATTTTAATACGATATTATTAAATATTTCTATTCGTATTTTTTATTTTAATGCCACTGCGAATGATAACTATAGTAAAAATAAAAACAAATAATGCTACATTTTAGATTTAAGCTCAAACTTGTCTGCATGCTTGAAAATATGACCTTAAAATATTTTTCCGTGCCTAAATAGACACCTGAAAATAATAATAATAATAGGTGTGAACACACACCTTACGCTTACCCTCTCAAATAAAATATAGTATAGATATTGGACTACAAATAAATGATTAATGAATCAAAGACAAAATACATAGATGAGAAAATCACGGGCAAACCTAGAAGTTTAAAATTATAAATTGTATAGAGTAAATAATATATTATAGTCTCAAATGTCGGGGCGTTAGGATAAAAAAAAATAATGACCGTGAAGAAATTAAAATAAGAACAATTGCAGCGAATAAGTGATATTGCAGACTAGCAAATATCTTCAAGTCCAAACAAGTATCACTTAAATTACAAACTACATTAAACAAAGAAGTTATATTAGATCAATTATTCTAAGAAGGAGATGGTCGATGAATGGTCTTACTCATTTAAATAAGATATTATTATTATTATTTATAATAAGGTATTGTAAAATATTTCTGTTCGTCTTTTTTTCACTGCGGAGTGCGCATGACTGCATCGGTACTTCCTTAAAATAATATATTATATTCACCGTGCCAGTTCACCACGTCTGAAAACCAAAAAAAAATAATAATAAAAATAGGTGCTAAGGCACATCCTACACGCACCCTACGCCCCTCGCCCTCTCCTGAACAAATGACGAGCTTGTATCGTCGTAGTCGTCGCGGTCGTCGCAGCCGCCATCGTCGGTCGTATCAACAATTCCGGTTCAAAGCCTCTCGTGGCCGGTCCTGTCGCGCGCGCGTTCAATCCATTTACTTCCGGTGTACACCACCCGCTGATCCCCTCGCCATGCCGGCGTTGTGAGGACCGTTATTTCTGCCCCCCCCCCCTTGTTCGCGGCGAAAAGAATTTCCCCGGCCCCGTTATCAGCGCCCCGCGGTAATAATATAATGTACGGCTGGCCGGTTCGGGGCTCGCGTGTAATACACCGTGTAAAACCGTCGTCGACGTTAGTGGTCCATTTACGGATATTTATCGATCGCCATTATTCTATTCCGTTTTCGCCGTCGTCCGCTCGGTATTATATTATTATTATACATGTACAAAGTACCTACCTACAACACATATACGCATACACTGCAGGACGGTCCATTTAACAGCGTGCCACACTAATTTTCTCAGTCGATTTTTGTGATTTTGGAGAGAAAAAATATTGTCATTCTCATTTCTGTATAATATATATACTTACTAATAACATATAGTAATATTTAAAGACAGTATTCGGTGCCTACTACCTAGGTATAATATTAGGTATGTCAATAATAACAATATAATAATAAATGTCTATAATATTATACAAAAATATTTTTTTCCTCTTCGGTTGGTTTACATAACTATTACAAAGGGTAAAAGATATCTGAACCCTATATATACACACATAATGTACCTACCTACTTCTAGGAGGTTAACCTAACCAGCTAATAATACCGAGCTGGAAGGTACGCCACGGCTTTAGATAGAAAGCTTTCTATCTATAAAACCGTGGGTATGCGTAGTCCGTTGATAATGTTTGTACGTTTTATTATCGTCAAACGATATTCACGTCGCTTTGTTCAACCACCGCGTTAATTATTTTACCGGTGTCGCAGCACGTCCACAATCGTCGCCAAGTCCGGATAACGTCGTGACATACGAATCACGCAATCGTGAAATAAAAGTTACGACCGTCAGAAGATTGCATTTGTTCCTACGTGGTGTGTGCTTGTGTGTTTCAGAGGCGACAATGTGGGAAAATCCTTTTGTTCGAGTCGGAAAATCCACTATTCATACAATCTTCAGACCAATAAACTTGTCCGCACCGCACATCTCCGCGGGGTCCTTAATAATTTATAATGCCTAGGAATTTAATTCAAAATCGTTTCAATTCAAAACGAATCATTGTTTTGTTCGCAAGGAGAGAGATTGATAAACGTGATTTAAAATTCAAATAATTAATCAGCGTTCGGAGATGCAGCTCATTGATTAATAAAAATATTCGTGATTGTAAATTTTTATTTAAGTACGTCGTTAAATTTGACATGGTAAATTTTTTTGACAAGCGCAGTCATGTATGTGTTCAACTAATGCGTATTATATAGTTTAAACATCTCGTTGGGTTATATCCAAATAAAAAAACCCGCACATTAAAGTTAACAAATATGAACGACAACATGACATTTGGCTCTTAGTGAATTGTTTTTTTTTTTTTTTTTTTTTTTTTTTTTTTTAGTAACGATAACTACTAAGGTGGTCCCATACTCTGCAAAATAAGAACGATATTATTTAATATTTTAGATTGTAAAAAAGAGTTCTCTCTCTGCGCGGTAGGAATAGGATATACTTACGGTTTTTGGTTGCCCGTATAAGAGTACATTATTATATAATATTATAATATACAAATGTATAGCCGATTCTGTTTTGTGTTTGAGAGAATTTTATTTTAAAACTATGATTATATCAACTATTGAAAATTATTACAAAACTCATAAATAATACAAATTATAAAAAACGTACCTCCGTGTTGGTACATGTTTATTTGTATGCATTTTAATTTTCGAATACGGTACTATAGTACTATGATAGTGTATATTGGCCTTTAATAAATAAAAGAAAAAAAATACATGTCGTAAAACTAATTGCTTCAGTTTCATCTAAAAGTTATAAAAATAATTTTAATTTTATTATTTTGTGTTGAATAATTTAATAAAATTGATATTTGTATTTATATACGAATTTCTATACATTTATGCACACACAAAAATAATTATATATATATATATTCTTTAAACTAAACATTAAAATAGAATAATACAATGACGAATGCATTGAATACAGTTTCAACGTTTTGTTTGGATTAGGATGAGCATTTTATTTCCTATCATATATTTTATTTTAAGGAGTAATTTGATTAATGGAGGTTTTTAAAAATTTTTTATTGCCGTATTAATAAATATACTATTAAAACACTTAATTTTTTTTTATTTCACTTGATAATTATTCATCAAGTCCGTTTTTTGTCTTATAAAAGTTTTGGACTGTTTACTTTTAACTGGTCTTAATAGTTATTATGCCACTTTAGCATGTGTAATTAATAATTACCGCTTATTAATGACACCCTATTTCAGAATAATGTATACTGCATATTGCATAATAGAACTTTGAACGTCTTTAAACATTTTTAAAACTTTTCCAAACCATATTTCTTTCAAAAATTGTTCACAAAGCTTAATCGTAAATCTTACAAACTAAAACAAGAACGTTTTCATTTGTGTTGACGAAAGATTAAATAATAATATGTTTAATTGTCTATAATCTATATACTAATTAAAGTATATTACGATATTACCTACTATATTATAAAAAAAAGTAGTATTCTGTATTACTAGTACTAGTATTTATCAATGATACTTTAAATTTAAAATCATTTAGTTGAGAGTTGAGACTTGAGACTGATCGTGTGTCTACGAAATATTTGTTATCGATTAATTGATTGCGAATAAAAACAATCTGTTAAAATAAATATTAATAATACATAGTACCTAATAAAATATAGTAATACACTAATACATGAACCATAGAGGCTAATCACTGTGCGATGCTTACCTAAAAATATTTATTCAGAATTATAATTATTCTGAGATCTCATATAATTCAATAATATGCTTACCATAGGTACCCATGTTTGTTACAATATTTTATTGAGATATTATTTCATAATGTCTAAAGTCATGTGATAAAAGTTATATTAAAGGCAAGTGATGTGTTATGAAAATTTAACAACAAAGGTTACGAATCTTTTCAATAAAATTACTTATTAACAATCTGAGTATTTTGCGTATTTATTAAAATAAAATAAATTTTGAAAATGTGTTCACAGTGATGAAACTGCAAATAACTTTAGATATATGTATCTTAACGTTTGACGAATTATTTGTACCCAACGCTTGTTAATTTAGAACTTAATATTTGCACGTTATATCATTCATCTTTATTCCCTTTTACTTGTGAAGAATGTTTTCATTACTTACATAATCACTAAAGTTACAAAACATTACAGGTGAATGAACATAAGTAAAGTCGAGGTATAATATTAAATTGATGACTTTTAAATTATTAATTTACTCATTATAACTTTTTTTAATTCCTGAGAATTGTATGTAACCCGTAGATTTCTAACAGTATATAGGTGTATGTAATAATGCACATGGATTAGTAAGAATACAACGGTTCGAACATTAATATTTCAATAATTTGTATCGAAATACAATTAATTTATAATTCACCTATATATTATATAGTATATTATTATTATATTATGTGTGTGTAATTATTTAAATAGGTACATTTACATTGCACGTAACCTTGGTCCATTTCTTTTATTTCGTGGATTCAACTTTTTTTTTTGTCAAAAGTTTGGTACCTATCTGCTTTCTCTTTTGAAAGTAGATGATTTTATTGGATTCTATTAGTGTTATATATTATAATATGTCAATTTATATAACCTGCAAAAGAAATATGATTTTGCTATCAGTAGGCCCGCAGGTGATCGAACAAGTATAATATTATTATTATATTTAATCATTTAGCTGTGGTAAATCTATCAATATTCAATGTGACACTAAAATGTACGTCTATAATATTATGATTTAGTACTTGGATAGTTAGATACACTTGTCCTACGTTTATTTCGAGAATATTGTCGTAATCAGTCCGACTGGGAAAATATAAAAATACGGTATAAAATTAGACAGGCTGCCGGCGGGCAACCAGCGCTTTGATTATAGATTATTATTATGAGATTTATTTGGTAGCCGGCGGCCTATTTAGTTCGTGAATTGCATCGTACTATATAGTTATAGTTCAGAGTTATTTTTTTTATTATATTTAATACAAGATGGACGATATTTAAATTTTTCAAATTTATTTGTACAATTTTATACAATACAATGCAGATATACAAATCTAAGATAGAACTAAATATATACTTGTGCTCCAGTAAGGCAAGTACACTAAAAAGTGATCGAATTGTTTTTCCGTAATATTGTTGTTTTCTTACCATAACATTATTTATACGTCATATAATATCCACGTCATAAAAATGTAAAAAATAATTAAAAATATAAGAGCAATATTGGACGACCTAATAGTTGCTCTGGTAAGGAATAATCCAGTTTAGTTCACCAGTAACCAAAATGGCTACACAATAGAATATCAGTGTTAGGGCGCCCGCAGGCTTATGGCAGCTAACGTGTTAACATGAGATCGATGAGCAAATCTCTATAGTTATATACTATTATATACGTTATAGTTATAACTTATATTACCTACCAGTCATATAATATACATTTGTATTAATTAAATATAAACTACTAAAAACAATTATAGATTCCGTAAACAATTGTCAATTTATTAAAAACGAATGTCCAATGAGTAAAATAATGATTACATTTTTTAGTTTAACAGTTTAATCTATTCAAATGTATATTGACAACAAAATAGTAATAATATAATAATTAAAGTATTATTGTTTAGTATTTTGATATAATTACAAACATTTAAAAATAATTCAGCTAAAATGCGAATAAAATATCGATTGAAGTAAAATTATACAAGATAAATTATAATTAAGAACATTTTGCATTAAACTCAGTGATTGAAACTAAAAGATTTATATAGACTATCTGACTACTTTTAAATGTCTTTGTGTGTGTACTGTGTATTACGTGCATTTTGTAATTTACTTGGTAATTATTTTCTTAGTAGTTATAGGATATTATATTGCAGTGTTATTTTATAATTTATCGTCTTATAGTAACTTAAACACTCATCATATTATTATTAATTCTTTATTACCTGCATTAATTATTAAATGGCAAATGCATAGATATCATAAGAAATCATTGAGTCGAAAATAATATTACGATGAAAGCTGATATGAGGATACTATATACTGTGTTTAGTATAATATTTTATAATTAAAAATACTACCTACCTACCTACCTGTTGAATAGTTATACCAGAATATATGATCGTGCGTGAAAGTATATTATTTTACTAATCGGATACTTGATACGTAATATAATTATTATGAATGTAAAACTTGCTTGTAAGGTGCATAATATTTTTGCTGTCTTATATTCTCAGAAAGAATTATGAAATGTCTGAATATCAAATAAAAGACGTGTAAGAAACATATTTTATTTATTTTTTATAATGGCAACTCGTGTATAATAGTATAATGTTGTTAACTGCAGAGATGTGACGTGTTCATCAAAATAGTTATTACATAAAACTTCAAAAATAACAAAATGTTAAATATGCCAGTTTCTTATGTATTTCTCGGATAGTACATTTATATACTTAAAGGAAAAGAGAAAAATTACATACAGAAATTACAGAAATTTGGTTCCTGTAAAATCTTGGGAATGTAATTTAAAATAAAATTGAAGACGATTTGTTTATTTGTCATAATAGGTAAGGTGTGTAGCAAACAAAAAAGCTCGCACAAATAAGAACAAATTAAGTTAATTCTATAAACTTTGATAAGTACGCGTTATACGTAGGTACCCGTCTGTATGAAGACAGAATTATTTTGAAAACTTAACATTCGTACCAGCATAGTACCTGTATAGTATCTGTAAAGTACCTGTTAGTATCTTCATCAGGGTTTTTTCTTATAGGTTTTATAAATATTACTAATTTTGACAAAACGTCGCTAGACTGACCATGTGGAGTGTATATCCGTAATCATTTTAAATGTAGTAGGTACAATCTGGTACATGTTAGATGATCTCATGAAAATCAGTGAAACCGTGTTAGGATTTTACGAAACGATTGTTTTTTTTTTTGACAGTTATTTCAAATGGAACGTCTTTATTGTGTGTTCTGAGAAGCTTTATCGCTCTTTAAATCCGACTTATAGGGATTGAAAATTCTGTATGTAAATGATGTTTGACATTTTATTCCCTGTCTTCTTTGGTACAGGAATATTACCATTTTCTCTCGCATAGTTAAATGAAAAAAAGGTTAACTGTTTAGCTGTAATTTAATGGTATTCTGTGCAATAATGCAATAGAATTTCGATCTAAGCTTTTCGTTTTTCTTTAATTATTTGCCACTTACACATTATTACTTTGTTTTAAGTTCATATTATATTTATGCCCTACTACATTCAGGTATATAATATATATTTTATATTATATTGTGTATTCAGATACTTTTAATTGTAAATTTGAATCTTTTAACTTATTTAAATATTAAAACTTCATTTATTAAAATTACCTACAGTAATAAAATAATATTTTACTTATAATTGAAAATTTAATCGATATAAATTGAAAAATTAATTAAATAGCTACAATTATATATATTTTATATACCTATACGGCTATACATATATTATATATTTATATATATACTTAATTATAAAGGTAAAATTGTGATATAAGTTTTTTTTTCCTTTATTTTTGTGAAAAAATTTTATCATCATAAAATCATTGAGGTACCTACTTTTAACTCTATTGATAATTATTATCATCAATGTATTCGTGTTATTTTGTTCGCAACTATTTTTAGATTTAATCTAATATAGGCAGTGTGTTTTATAGTTGATTTATTATTGACTTTACTTCCATTGTTTTTTTTTTTGTCACATCTATTATTGAAGATTTATTGTTACTTATAATTCCATAGAGTATATAGAGGAGCCCTAATTGAAATAATATGAAGCGGAAATGGAAACAAAACAGTGTAGGCAAACTATAGAAAATATTTTATTGTATATGAACTATAGGTAATACAATATTTATTGTAATTTAATTATATTACTCATTAGTCATTATTATTACTCAATTATATCATATTGTTCTATGGTTATATTAACCTTTATTTATAACTATCAATATAATATTAATTATTATAATATTACTGAACTGAACTTGATTTGCACAAATACGTAAATACTATTATAATATGTTATGGGAGGGTAGTAATTTTTGGTGAGGAAATTATCAGTACTATCAATACTTAAATTATTGTAACACACCAGCATCTTAGGTTTGTCCTTAAAATAGTTTCTGAATAGAAAGTATTATAACATATTCAAAATATTACATTGGTGGGATTTACGAAAAGTTGAAAATTAGCGATATTTATCAGTTGCGTTGTTAGTTATTGGAAACCAAATCCGACATGTTTTGCTTCACATAATTCATAATACTTATTCTGATAGGGCATCTCTATGTATAATTCATAAGACCTTCGATTTCAGTATTCTTGCCTATAATATGAACATAAACATTTCATAAAGAGCAATATATTTGGTGTATATAATTGTCCATTATTATATTGCATATATTTTTAAGTGACAATTAAGCCTTATAACTCTATTTTTCCAAGTGCTATAAAAACATACTTATTATTTTTATGTAGGCACCAAGTATATAATATAATGAGTTATAAAAATTAACGGAATAGTTATATATATGTGATAACACTTTTCGTATGAGGTGTGAAGACTTGTTATAGGTAGGTATTAACTATTAATAATACTAATACGTAATATTATTATTCATTGAACATTTTAATGGACGGTATTTTTTTTACCAATCTTATAATTTCAACTTCAGTTAGTATATATTGTGGTGATTATAGTTAAACTTTTAATTTACAATTATTTTTTTTTAAATTTTGTTTGACAAATGAATTAATAATTGATACGATTTATAAAAAATAAATATTTTCATGTTGTAGTCCTACGGGTCTGATTTGAGTGCATATCATCTAGGAGTGGTATTGAGTTGGAAACAAATGTAGATGTGACATCATTTTATGTGTTAAAATGTGTTATACTGTTAGGCTGAACTGAAAACAGTGTATAGTGGAACAAATGAGCGTAGTCGAGTTAGTAAAATTTCTTGGACGGCGATTTGTATCGGCAAAATGATATCACGAGTGTTGTGCGTGCGCACGTCCAATAACCACGACGGTCGTCTTCGATGTTTTTAGCTGTACAGACAAACAAGTACATTAGCAATGCCGACTTTCCACTATCAGAATATTGCAGATATAAATGGTTTTGCGGCAATCGCTAATTGAACATTTTGAACGGTTTTATAGTAAAACTATACTGTTGAGACGTGATGGTACTTAGATCATTGTTTAGGAAACAATAAAGAACCACTTTTATTGTTTGTATAACCGACTAACTTAATAAACGAGCTCCGTGCCGTCGAAAACGTGCAAACTCTTCGCTATATACGGGCCGGCTCGTTAAAAGTATAAAGAACCCTAGACATACCGTTATGGCATTATTTTTGTATTTCGTTTTTTTCCTCGCCTTTGCCACATCAATCGATATTACTCAATTTATTAAAAAAAAAAAAGACGCATCAGAATATTATAATATTACCTAACGCGTTGGTATTATAGGTGTGTGTAGGTATACGTATTATATAGGTACCGGGGTGTGTTTACTGTTTAGTTGGAACTCTGGCAATATTCGAAAAACTTAATATGTTATTAAACTGTCAGTTTTTGCTGAACTCTAAAAGTATTATATTGGATGGAAAAGCGACCGTAAAAAAAAACATATAATTTTATTAGAATTCGCGTATAGTCTACGTTATTGTAAGTATGTACTTGTACTATGATAGTTTTATAAAACACCTGCTGCAACCGTGATGTACTCGTACTACTGATATTATTATCCATTATTGAACTTTTATCCTGTAATTTTATTTCTGATTTCACTGAGAATAGAGTCATTACTGTGAAAATATAGAACGTGCTTGAGAAAAAATGTATAATACGAAATTCGTGTTATCCTTATTGTTGTTTTATTCATTCATTAAGTTAACTGGATCTATATAGGCACTATATAGTACACAATATGAACAAAATACAATATAACGAATGTGTCTCTATGATTAATTATATTATATTAAATATTTAAAAAGTATAATATTATGCTACAGCGTGAAGTATGATACATACAAGTTTACAATTAATCAAAATTAAATTTTAATAAAATAAATTCAGAAAATTTAGTTTCTTCAGTTGCTAGACGCGCTCAAACGTCGTTTGAGAGGAAAACTATAGGTGAAACAGAAAAGGTATAGGTAAAGCAGTATAAGGTATTCATAAGCAAGTGTAGTTCGACTCTGAAATTAACTCCAAACGCTAAAAATATAATTTTCCAGTTCGACTGAAGAATCACAATAACGCTCAAAGCAATTTTAATAGACACTCTACGATTACATTTAAGGTTCGCTAAACAATAAAATCATAAATAGTAATAATCATTTGTACACTTGGTAAAAGTGCGTCGTAAATATCACATTGTATGTAATACCAATTTAAATATTATTATTATTATGAACAAAACGGACATAACGTTCTGCTTGATGGTCAACTTATAATAAGCCAGCTTCATAGAGGGCGGACCACCGTATTTTCTAGTTTTTACGAATGATTTACACCAGGAAAATGGGAAATGACAATGACCCATCCCAGATAATGTATATAATATATATATGTATATATTAAAAACAAATGTGGACTTAAACCTTTTGATTTTTTTTCCTTTCATAAAAGGAGACATTTTTTTCTTCCATAATATAATATATAGGTACAAAAAAGTAAAAAAATTCTTCCTCTAATTAGTTCTAATTATTATAAACTACCTGACAGTGCAAATTAAAAACAAACCGTAGGCGCCTATATATTATAAGAAATATAATGAAATGTACATGTATAACGGATAATATAAATTATGTATCAACTAAATGTGTCGCGCGGTGGACAGAAGGGTGGCGGCATCAATATTTATACGCATATTTCGTGTTGTCGTCGTAATAACTAATAACTATACGCACAGCAGAATATAACAACAGGTACGTAATTACGCCACGAATTAATTGTTCCGCATCCGGTTCCGGTGCACCGCGGCCATTCCGGTGCGGGGTATAAAAAGTGTATTTTATTATTATTGCCATTTGCGGTGCAGGGGTTGCTCGAGGAGAAGACGGCGGCGACCAATTTAACGCGCCGCCAAATGGCCAGCAATCACGGGGTATCGCGTGACTCCTCTGCCGCCGCCGTTATATCGCGTATATATGTATATAGGCGGTAACCGCTTCGGTATTAACCCGCGTCCTGGTAACCCGTAATCCCCGCGCCTCCGCCGACACCGCACGTTTTGCGGCCAGGTAATTTAACGCCATTAGACCCTTCCTCGGACGCCGCCACGCCCCGCTCCCTCCGACAACTCGACGCTGTATTTATATTATATAGCCGTGCGCATATACCTCTTGGCGTAGCACATTGCCACCGTCGTCATCGCCGTGTTGCCACGACTAATTTTACATCGGGAAAAACCTCCCCTCCTCCCCCCGACCATATCGTTCCACCATATATACCAGCACCCTTCCGATCCTTTAGCCCTTATATATTATACTCGCGCGTTTGCCTTCCCAACTACTATATTATATTATTATGTATATACACGTCATTGTTGCGAGTATTCTCTATGGTTTCGGCCGACGAATTCAATAGCGCGTCATGTCTAAGGTATTTCCCAAATATAATATATACATATATATTATTTAAACATAATACGGTTGTACACGATACGCCACTACAGACGACGACAGTCCCGTGTGAGAGGCGTGACCCGAAAATAGCATAGGGGGGAGGGGGTGGATGATGGACAAAAGCAAGAGTAGAAAACCGTGTTGGCGGCTGATGTGGACGAGTTGTGAAAAGCGTGTTGCTTGTTTGCGTCGACTCCGCTCCCGAACAATATCTGTTTGGCCGCGGCGGCCATCACAACTTTTCATCCGCCGGCTGTAATATTCGTATAATATTATGCAATCTGAAATACCTTCCGTTTATGGGTAGGTACTTTAGTATTCGATGTGAAATCAGCAACAAATACGAAATCTACGTTATTCTTCTTCTTTTCTTCTACTATATTTCTTCTTCTACTTTTTTTCCATGGCATTTTAATTCTGTAGTAATTTCGGCGCCTTTGCCATTTCTGTTCTCCAATCATCCCGATCTCGTTTTCCATCTTTTCACAATTCACCACTTTCTTGGTTTTCCTTTAGGCTTTTCCCCACTGTTGCCTTTTCATTGCTGATCTCACGCTGGTATTTTCCTCTTGTAGTATGGCGTGGCCTTTGGCCACAAGAGTCTTCGGCTTTTAATGTAGCTCTTATTATCAACGGTACTTAAGTTATTTCTTTTAGCTCTGCATCTTTCTTATCACTCTGTGTTTTTAATCATCTGTAACACACTGCAGTGCCACATATCTTTCTAAATATCTTATTTTCGAAAACAATGTTATTTAACTTAATCTATACTATCTATATTTACTATGGGTCTATAGCTAAATCTTGGTTTCTCTAGGAACAATCTTGATTTAAACTATTTGGACAATGCAAAGTATGCCCTCATTGTTAAAAATATAAGAAGCATAAAAAAAATCGATAATGCACCTACCTACATAAAATACCAAAAACATGATGAATAATATTATATAGTGTGAACTCTAGCAAAATATCCCTCTATATTATGATTATTATTTTCTGCAATATCGAACTGTATGTCTGTACCTATATCGATTTATCATAATATATCTTTAATATAGAATTGTGAATGTAGAAATGTAGAATGTAAATGCTCGGCTAGAATAATGATGAACAATTAATAGTACCTAATTATTCGTAGAGAGTATAATGACTAATGAGTAAGGTTCGATTCAAAAATGGAATAAAATTACAACTAAAAAGTTTTAAATTTATTGTTGAACTTCGCAGTGAGAAATTTGTTTGATTTGAATAATAATAAATAACCGCAAGTTTTAGAAAAAAATCAAATAACTAAAATATAATAGATATGCATTTTGATTTTTGTATCTAAATTATTGTCAAAAAAAAATCAAACCTTTATTATAAAGTGTGTATTTAAGGAAATAATTTTTTATTTAAATATTATTTTGTGTATTTATTAATGATTTTTGAAAAATTGAATTTTAAAAAATACAATACTTTATTTATATTCATACTGAAGAATTGCCGTATTTGAAGAATGGACCTTATCAGTGCAGTTGCAGGTTGTATAAATGTGTAATGTAGATATTTTCATTATTGTCACAGATAATACTATCTCTCAAATACGCTTACACCACGCAACATAAACGCGTATATGTTAATGTATTATGTCTCATGCCACGTGTGACGGATTAAGAGGGAAAATAAAATATGTACCTCAACGCGCTACCCACATCGACACCACCCTTCCAGTTGAAAGTACATCACATTACCAGCTAAAACTGGGGTCGTTATTGTATTTTTTATACTTGAAATTTATAATAAATCATAGTAGGTAATATTTTTATATTATTTCATTTATCAATAATGGCATTGCTCAACATGCATCTGCATATTTGACGTCATAATTGTAAATCACGTTAATATATAATATGTAGGTAGGTAAAAACAGTTATTAAAATTAATTGTTGATAGAATAATAATTAATTCAAAATAAATAAGTTATAAAAAACAAACTCCCAACATTTGGAGCTATAATCAATTGTCTATACCTACTTTATCGGAACAGTTGGAGAGCCTTATTAATATATTATATTGAGGCTCTGAAGTCTAAAGACACTTCAGTAATGCACTTCCACGCGTATGCGTTAGTCAAACGTACCACATTTACAATCCCACTAATATTATATAGAATTAGACACTCCGACGTCATTACCTGCATATTATTTTATTTATTTATTATTTAATAATCATCAATTTAACATTTATAAATACAAGATACATATTATTATTATGATTCCCTGTGTGCGACGTTCAAATCAACAGATTTTTTACAATACGCATTTCTATATAATAATATACTAATCTCTTCCTCGATCAATTGCTACTAAAATAATATACATTTTTATAATATTAAATACAAAAATATAAACACAAGAGGTAGGTACTTCTAAACTTTTTTCCAGTTTCGAAACCCCCTCCACTTAAACCTATTTCGTGCAAGGCCCTTATTTGTATTTAATTGACATTTAACTAAAATTCGACCCGTAAACATAATACGATTTTATCGTGTCGTTGAATTATTTAATTAGTTCGCACGTACCTGTAATGTTATCAACATTCATTATTTTTATTATTTCACAGCGTTTAATTGGTACTCATTTGTACTGAAATATCAAATAATTGTTTATTGTGAATAAATCGTATGAGGTTTGTACTGTGTATCGAATTATAATATATAATTACTCATTTATATATTTACTTTCATAGTAGGTCCCTGCCTACTGCTATTTTAAAAATATATAATAATAAAAATAATATTCAATACCTAGTTAGAAAAATAAATAAAAGTGTTAATTAAACGCCATTCTTCAGTGGTTTTATTGTTTAGTGTTGCAGCCTACAGGCTACAGGTACAATATTTAACAATCAACTGTAATTTTGTTGCCGTGCGATCCATGAATATAAAATGAATCATCGGTTCATAAAAATGTAAATATTTATACTATTGTACTATAGGTTTGTACTCTAAAAAAAAGAATCATTTTTACATTATTAATTAAAATTAATTAGCGTACAGGCGTACAAAACCAATTAGGTGCGAGCATCCGTGGAAAACTTAATTTTTCCAACGTTCAAGTTAATGAAAACGGTTTACAAGACCTGGGTCAAAGGACCCTTTCAAAGAGTTTCAACGAGTTACTTCTCGTATTTCAAAAACGATTAATTTCTCAGAAATTCCATTAAACCATGATTAAACAATGCGACGTGATTAAATATGCATGTCGACAAGGGTCCCGCGTAAACTCTGCACGGAATCAATATTTACCTATAGACATATTATATATTGTATACAATACATGGATATTATTATAGTGGAAACCTGACGCAAACCGAAATAACAATATCTGATTACAAATATTTTAGTAATCAAAATTATAGTCAAGGTAATACTTTTACAATATATCATACTCAATAGTCAACGGTAATAGGTATTAGGTAATTTAATAATTTTGCCTGTGGGTACTTCCATAATTATATTATACGAAACTACCTTTTGCTACTCTATAAGTTTAAAGTTATAGAAAAGGTTATTGGAGTGGTAGGTGTGACGACGATTGTGCTACAATATAATAATATTATATTATTAAATGGATTTTATAAATTATATTAGCTTTCTAGGTACCTAGTTGTTTGTAATTTGTAGACTCGCGTGGCGCTCGAGTGATGTATTTATTTTTTAGACGAAAAGCAATATTTAACATCAGAGAATTAATAATTTGTTATTAAATATTATTTAATTAATACTCATAATAAAAGGATAATATCTGATTGGTGACATGATTATATAATATATGGTCTGCCCGCGGGAGACGGACTGCTTTTGATGTGGTCGGAACCCACTGCAGCGCATAGGTATGGATGCATACTGTGGCCGTTTGAATGGGAATAGTGCTAAGCTCATTTTATAAGGGTAATTGTAATTATAACGATAGCAACTACTCGTATTATTAATTATTCTAATATAATATGATAAAGAGTGGCTATCATCTGCACATCTGTATTAAACTTATGGATTCGGAAATGCATATACATCTGTAACCCAACACAATTTATACCATTATTATTAACTGTATACATCGTTAATTATCTTTTCTATCTTGTTTAGATATGTTAGTTTCTCTATCGGTCAGAAGCTTCTGTGCGTGAGCGAAGAAGTTAGTAATTCCGTATCCATATATGTTTAATATCGATGAGCAATAATTACAATGTAATATATTTTTAACTTTTGAGTAATAAAATATTATTATCATTGCACGTACACTTGCTGATCGCGATTCAGTCAGTGAGTGGCAGTGACGTGATTCCACAGGAGCATGGGGTGGGGGGGGGAATTTGAACCCACCCCCCACTAGTTTGTACATCGTGTACTATGTGTAAATATAATTATATGATAGATCCTAGTAGCTGTAATAGTGCATGATTAACTCTAGGGCTCCCAAAAGGGGGGGGACTGTTGGACCTGGAGTTCAGGACCCCGGATATTTTAGGGGCCCGTTGAAATTAATTTGTAATTTTTGAAATTTTGATAGGAATACTTATTTTATATTAAATAATATTTTATATGGCACGCAAAAACATTTAGTACAAGGGCCCAACATTGAATGCAGCCTGAAATGCAACTTATAAAGCTTATACTGCATTAGAAATGTTTGGAATTATAGATGATCAATAATGATGGATATGGGTATCTGTAACTGATAAATTTCTTGGTTGGTCCCCCATATAAAAAATAAATCATTGTATACACTGGTGAGATTATACATGCTACAGTTCTATGTAGATATGTATTATCATATATTGTATGAAATATATAAGAATCGTGCGTACAATATGATATGTTTCATTTTATTATCACAATATCATGCCTGCAGCCTACGATATTGGTTTTTGTGTGAACCGCGTACACATACCTTACGACTTACTTTAGATGGAATGGTTTCGTACCTATACCCCCTTTATATATCCCCCTCCCCCTCGCAAATGTATACTGTATGCTGCATAGTATAATATTTTATATCAACTCACAATAACAAGGCTCGCAGACACTAAACACATATTATGTACCGCGATGACAGACGACAGTCGTGCTACATCTCATTGTTGTACCTACGGGTGTTAAATGCGGACGACGATAAGATGAGGTGTGAGCAGTTGTTTGTTGTGTATATTATTATCATATTATGGGTGCGTATATCGTGTGGCCGGAAGGACGTTGAAGTCTGACGATAAAAATATCGTGAACGCTGTATATTATACTATAGTGGACACACACACACATATATGATATATATATATATTTATATTATATTTAGTGTAGGGCGTGAGTCGAACGGAAAAGGGATAAGTATTTTTAACGCCGCAAACACAGAAAATGGAAAAAAAAGGAGCAAGAACTAAAAAAAATTGGTTAAAAAACAAATACACGTATAACGACTTTGGGCGAGTGCGGGGGGCGCCGCCGGAGAGACACAAACATTCGGTTACGTTTCGTGACAGCCACAAGCGACTCTGGGGTTTATTTACATACAAAGGTCGTCATCTCTCTCTCTCTCACTCTTTCTGTGTGTGTGTGTGTGTGTGTATATATCCGAGTCTGTCTCGCGGGCTCTGTGTGCACGAATGGTATAGTTGCGTCGGGTCGGTGCGGAGGGTCGAGAAAATGGGATTCAATGGTCTATTCGCGCGCATTTTACCGTTCGTATATATATATATATACATTATACATGTATAGTACAGAGTTGGCGTGGTGGTGGCAGAGATGTTGTGCTGGGAGTGGGGGATTTGGCGCGCCGCGTGTGACACATGTGTCAGAAACAGGGTCGGAAATCTCGGCAAACTTATAGCCGCACGGGCCTGTTGCCCTCTCCACACCCCCTCTCTCGAAAAGGAGCTTTTGTAATCGCTTTATATAGGCTCTGCAGGACGAGGAGGGAAAAGGTCTCTCGTACACACACACACACACGAACAGACGGACGGTGTGGAAAAAAACATTTACAAATATTTATATATATATTCGTAGGTATTATATATTACTTGTGAGCTTGTGTATATGTGTGTGCGTGAACAATGTTTAACCCTAAAATATACTATTGTTGCGCCACGCGAAGGTGCATTATGCGCGTGCACATACGTACACGTCTCTCCTGTTGTTGTACCTATATATATATATATACGGTAAGTTGTCTGCACCGCAGCAGTCGCACCGATGAACCGTCGCGCGCCCCGCACATACGCATGTTATATAGAATATTATTTATATTGTATATAGTTGACGACGACGACGATGACGACGAATAACGATATTATAATAACAATATAATAGTTCATCCTCCCCGCTCCTATAACGCATACGACGGAATTATATTATATAGACGCGCCGCCGGTTCACATCATGACACAATATTATATTGTAATGTAATAATAATAATATGTAGCAATAGGTGCGATCACTTTATATAATATAAATATAATAATATAATACACACAGGTATGGGTGACTGACGTGGGATTTAAGCGATCCCTATTCTCTTCCCCGGCCCGCCCTACACAGTACCCGGGTTACCGGGAATAATTCGTCCCCACGAAACACGTAAAGGTAGTCGTTCGCAACGGCCCGGAACACTGCACCGACTATAATACACATATAATATAATGATATGATATAATACACAACAATGATAATTGGACACGAGCCTAAGTCCCGTGTCAAACTTACACCACCGCTACCTCCACCAACGCCCCTCAGCCAATATTATACACGTCGGATTACTTTCGTTTTCATTTTTCGTATCCCCAGACGCTGTCCCGAGGTGGTGGTGGTGGGGCTGCTGCTTTTGCTGTTGCTCTGGTTCCCCGGAAAAAAGGGTCTATATCATTATATTATCGTCCCTCGTATGAACGGGACGATAATGGTTTTTCGAGGGTCTTGTAAACGAACGAAATCGCTGCAGTCCCCATTATTATCGCCGTTGAATTACCTTTCGGAATGTTTATAATGTATAATATACGCATATAAAATATATGACGAGACGACCTTGGTGGTCAACGACGAGCTTCGATTATATAATTATAATATTGGCAGTAGCCAGTCACCAAAATTAAATTATTTCATATCGAAGCTATTCCTGGAAACTTTTACGGGCGCGCTGATTACCGATAACCATAGCGCGCTAATTGCAGTCTATCATGGTGGGGGAAATCGTATTCGATGTCGCAAGTCGCAACGACCGTAGGGCAGCAGCACACTACAGTTAACAATATTCAATGAAATTGAAATCTTTACGCAAAAATTGTTTCGCGCGGGAAAGAACCACAAAAGCTACAGTCATAACTAAGTAACGAAATTTTCACACTACAAACAAGAGAACTTTGACCGTGCAACCTCGTTTTTATTTTTTCGATATCATTTCTAAAAAAAAGTTATTCAAGTCTGAAAAACACAAAAATAATGTTTTTTAAAACAATAAGAACTTTTTTTTAAGAAGCGATATCGAAAAATTAAAAACGAGGTTGCACAGTCCATGGTCTACTTATTATTTGATGAAAATTTCGTTTCTTAGTTATGGCTGTAGCCTTCTCGGCTCTTTCCCGCGCAAAACGGTTTTTACGGACGAATTTATACATGTGTAGCGTCCTCTTAAAGTTTTCACTTCCTGCGCTTGTTTTTTATACTTGATTTTTAAAACTTTCCACCTTTCCACCGCTGATATGTACTGCGGTCTGCGAAAAGTTGTATATAGTTTTTTTACTCTGAGCAAATTAAATGTTTCGCATAAACGGTTCTTTGTTAATATAAATTTTAATTAATTTTATTGCATTTATTTCAATGTGAATGATATTAAATTTAAAAAAATGTATCGACAAATAAAACGTATGCTACGGATTTGATCAACTGTGGAATACTTTTTCATATCGAGTTTTATTTATTGTTTAAATTCAACGACTTAAAAATACTGTTTTCGACTTTATAGTATATAATACATATGATATGCATTATGTATTTAATTAATTTTTAACATTTGGTATTAAGTATGATAAAAAACCTTGATGAACGACAGTCAATATATACACATTATATATTAATAATGAAAGGAAGGTTTATTGATACGTAATAATTGGAATTCATTTGAGTGGAATCTTTAGAACACTTATTCTGATATAAAGAGAGAAACAATGAGTTTATACAACAAAGATCACAAATATTCTATTTCAAAAGCTTTAGGTTTCTTTGGTTTGTTATATTACTTTATGATATTATTATAATGGTGATTTTAGATATTTTTCATTCCAATAAGAAATAAGGATACTCTTAAATTTTAAGTACGTTTATTCAGACGTTTATAACAAAGAAGTGTAGACACTAAATTTGTATAGAATAATAAATTACATTAATTTGCACAGCCCTTGAAAAATGATACTGATGTACTTACCTATATGTACAATGTACATTGTACATTTTGTAAATTATATTTCAGTGTGCTGCTTACGTAAGCAATATTTTACAAAGCTGTATTGATTAAATGTAGTAGGAATAATTTTTTTTAAATTAAACACTTACGTATTATCCCGAAAAGTATGAATATTTTTGTATTTACATAATTTGAAGTCATAAAAATAAATACTTATATAATAGGTAAAATATTTAAAAAAATGTTTTAAACTTTTTACTTTTTAGATTTAGAGTGACTGCCATACGGCATAATATGCTATATATTATATCAAATTAATTTTTAACCAGTAATTAATTAGATAGTTTTTGGTTTGTCGAAATTCTTTTCCAATTTCCAAAAACAAAAAACAGTGTTCCGTTAAGCCGTTTTTGCAATTTATTTATTCATTACCTATATATACATAATACATATCGTGTGACATAATAATATTATTAAACAACTAGCTGATCCCGTGCACTTAGTTGCCCGTTAAATGTATCAACTCTATATGACTCAAACTTGGTTCAATTAGTTATTTAATATTCGGTGTATGGTGTTCAAAATTTATCTTAACTTTTCCTTTGCCCGGAATAAAAATTCTGATTCGCAGCAGTACATTATCAGGTACGCAATCTACCTGCGGTAGATCGCGGACCCAGTGCTGTTTGTACGTAAGTGTTTGATTTAACTCTAAAGTATCAAAGTTATACCAAGGTTGTCGTTTTTACTTAATTCCGCCTACGGTAGATTAATATAATCAATCTATACAAAATCCCATCCTAACCTAACCGTACTAAAATCCGATGAATTAAAAAAAAAAGAAATTTAACCCTTTGTAAATTAACCTATCTTCTTTCCAGATTTCTCATCTACCCACAAACATTAATTTATATATCTAACTATATAAATACATAGACTATAACTATACAGAATAAACTCTGGAACTACTTATCAGATCTTCTTGTATATATTATATATATATATATATATATATATATATATATATATATATATATATATATTGAAAAAAGATACAAATAAACAAACATGATTAACCAATACCAACCAATATATTATACACTGGTGGATTTTCCTAAAATGTTCTTTCATATAAACCTTCTCCGTAAAATACTCTTTTATTTAAAAACAAAAATCGAGAAGATCTGATAAGTAGTTCCAGAGCTTAGCCTGTATAGAGATTTTCATTTTACATTTTTATAGTTAGATATTATATTACTTATAATTTAAAGCAAAGTAAAGCAAATAGTTTTTTTTTTTATTATTATTATTATTATTATTTTATCGCTTAAAAACCCATCATTGCTTATAGACGCATAATAATAATACTGATTGAATATATTGTATATGTACAATAAAAAATCGTCGATGTATATAATAAATGGTTTGTTTGTTCTCGTGGCAACGAATTAAAACGACGATTCACTATAATTCTGGATTGCAATTTCTAGAACGAATCATTTTATACGACGTCACTCATTGCAACAATTTATAAACAAAAATGTCCATCTGAAATCTTAAAATTCCCGTTTGAGCATGAGCATCTCCCGGGGATGGTCCTCTCCCTTTTTTAGATTATCCTATCTTTTGAGTTCAGCCAAATTACACACATTGTAAAAATTTCATCAAGATCGGTCCAGTAGTTTCGGAGTTTATTTCGGACAAAGATGTGACACGAGATTTTTATATATTACGAGATTTATATATAATATAATAAGATACCTATAACTATTATTTTATTTTCGTTTTGCAGTTACCGTACACGTGGAATGTGGAGTCCAACAACGGCATAGCGATGAAGAAACCGGAACTGGACATCCCGGAATCAGGCTGGGTACCGTCACACGTCCAGGTGTTCCGGCTCAAGATGCCGTGCACGGGCGTAGTGAGCTCCGAGGTGCACGTTTTACTCACTATCAACATAACCGCGGTTAATCGCAAACACGGCGACGTGTCTCTGGTGTTCCACCGAAACAAGATATGTCTGAAGACCACCGATATGCTATTGGACGCGCTCATCGGTAATGACAACATTATGTTAATCGTGTTATCGTTGTTCGCCTTTATCTCACGCAGTAACAATAACATTATTAGCCCGATTTAAGATAGGTAGTATCTTGAATTGTGATTGTTAGTGAAGTGATGCACAACCATATTATAATAATATTATTTTTATACTTGTGCTCAAACTCATCATATCCAAACCATTCCGTGTTCCCTGATATTCCCTTTATATTATCAGTTCCACTTTCCCTCTGACCAACCTGCCCACCTTCGACTTTTACAAATCAAACTGCAATGCCTGTTATATAGGTACATCCTCACGGACAACCGAATCTAAACACTCGAAGTTCTCTCAACCCGGTTTATGAGTCGACCCTCCAAGCTTGTATAATTATTATTATCATGATTATTGTTGGTGTAGCCGTTCATAACTGATGATTATACTGCGTTGCATCGCAGGCATTTGAGACTCGAGTGGATTTGTTCGTCCAGTGCCGATGTACAAACTCGTTTATGCAGTTCTTCCCGCCCCCTTTACAACATTGTCTAACGCCTCGAACCATCCCGGGGCACCGTTACACTTTCGGCCCGTTTTGCATTTCAAATTACTCGCATTGTGGTGTATTTGAACTACGCATTGCCTTTGAAGTGGAGTTCCTGCCGGCGGTTACGTTAGGTCGATCGAACCGCCACCGTCAAAGGTTATATGCACGGTAGTGGCGTCATTTGTTGGTGATGAGGGGTGGAACGGAACTCGGATACACATAATATAGGTGTGTATATAATATATATACGTACAAAATAATAATAATAATACGAGCATGGAGGTGCAGATTAGACTGTTCGATAATAATTAATCTGACGTAGAGTGCCGGGGGGCAGTGCACGCCGACTACGATTTAATTAATTAAAACTACTACGCAAAATAAAGTTCGAATATACGGTGTATTATGTCTCTTCGTTTTGAAAACGCATAAAACTGTTTTGTGCGCCAGACAGACGTTTTAATTTTCATTGTTTACGGTTTGTCGGCGCGGTGTGTATAGTTATACCATAGGTTCGATGGAGCGTAGCAATCGATACAAAATTTATACCACGTATCGTAACATGGTATTATGAATACTTGTATGGAATAACATACTAAGTATATTACTATATAATGTTAAAATATAATATTATACAAAGTCGTTTTTTTATCAATAAATATTCATTATTTTGGTAATTTTTTGTAGGTACTCTCTAAAATAATGTTCTTACATAGTTTGAAGTAGGACAATTTAAATATTGTATAACACATGCACATTTTTGAAAAAAATATCTGACTTTTTATTATGATAAGTGTGAACTGAAAATTAAATTATATCGAATACTTTTAAAGCTCGAATTTTGCATAAAAGTAAAGGTTGTCGTTTAAAATATTAAAAATGAAAAATAGTTTTATGAAATTATAAAAATAAATTAGATCTTGTTTCCAAAATTGTAGTTTTGTTTGACCTTCAAACTGTGTTAACAAGCTTTTTGAAATAAACACAACATTCAACTGAAATAATGATAGCTTGTGTTATCTATTATAATAATTACCTTATGGCTTATACATTATTATTAAACACCGCCAAAATGTCGCAGTGATGTAAAATCTAATAACAATGATATAATTATTATTATTACTATGATGATGGCCTACTACATATTTCACATGCAGTCGTGATTTTGTAATTTGTTGTATGACAATGTAGTATAGTTTATATTATGACTATTATTATCATGGTGATGATCTGATTATAATTATTGATTCAAGTCATTTTAAATAACGGAGGTGGTGCATTCATGTTAAATATTATCTGATTTTAACATGATACAGTTGAGTTATTGTTAAACAATATGAACCATGATATATAAATAATTATGCAACAATTATGTTAACAATATAAATAATTCAATACAATTTAATTAAAACATTGTCATTGTAACTTCAATAATATCTTTATTTTTTAAAATTAATTGCTTATTATACAACATGTATTATATTTACAATATATGTAAGGGAAGGACGTAATTGGGTGACTTGTCGAAGAGGCCACTTGATGAAACTTCCGGCAGTGGGAATTTGAATATTTATTCAACTTATAAGTCATGATACGATAGTCTGCAATAGTGGCAATGTGACATAGTAGATGGGATAGATTATAATTAGGTGACTAAAAGATTTCAGTTGAACGGTGAAGTATCTTTCTTCTATATAACAAGTAAGTATAACTAGTAAGGAAATAGTAAGGTGTAAGAATAGATCTATGTTTGAATAGATGGCTGAAATGCCAACTTCTGTCAAACGTTTTTTCCATCACAGTTGTTAGATCTAATCAAGGTAAGTAATGTTTTAAGATAATTTGTTTTGGGGGCTAATAAGTTCTTTGCCAAATGGTACGAGATTTTGCTTCTCGAGCTGCTTCTGGTATGAGCGTTGTGTACATGTGAGAGAATTCACTGATGTGTCTATGTCCTCAATGGGTTTTAAACTGACCTTAAAATTAACTTGATCGTCTAGACTTTTATAGAGTTTATATCAATATTAGTTAATTTGATCATTCTTCCCTGGATTAGGTTAGGTTTGGTTGGTTTGTGTAGAGGAGTGTAAATATAATAAATTAAAACTGAAGAGTTGTTTGAGAGTGATTCATTATGGTTGGCTATAAAACAGTAAAGGCTATTATTGTTGATGTATTTATACGTGGTGTATCCTTTGCAGTTTGCTTTGTGAGCTACTTAACAGAGAACACATTTTTCAGGGAGGTCTATTGGTCTATAGATTTTGTGGAAGATGAGCATGGATGATTTTTCCCGCTCAATAAATATATTGGTTAGTGGGCACAATACGTTCTGAAGTAAACGTACAACTGGTATAATTTGGAGTTAATTATGAGGTTATTCTACCTTAGTTTTTGTATGCAGCAAAGAGACGACGGAAAAAATCACGTTATTTCCATCAGGGTCATGATCAACAAATCTAAATTCTTCATATTAATATATTTTTTTATCTTTGTTATTTCTTTAAAAATTTGATCTTTAAAGAATTCAATTGGAGATACAGTTTCGTTGATATTTTTCACTGCTGCCGGCATAGTACGCGATATACTGTACAGGATCCACACGTGAATGATACATCCTTCTTTGATTTTATTTTTTTTCTCCATTAATAATATTTTATACTTATTCAGTGACGTAAAGTAATTTTGTTGTTTAATGTATTTTCCCTAATAATTAATAATAGAATAATGAATAATAGAATTATAATAAATATGTATTAATCGTAAGTTGTGTGTAGCCTCAATAATAATTTTGGTAAAGTTTGTTTAATTTTCGTTTGTGATTGTGAAAACAAGCATTATATAAATGCATCATAATCTCATTAAAGTCACTAATTTATTTTCTACTCTATACGTCTATAATTAATATTAGATACCTACATAATATTATAGTGTTTAGTTAAGCCGCAAAATTAATTTTTGATTATTCATATTAAACTAAATAATTGATTTTCCACATGAGTGAACTACAATATAATCAATGCTTACATAATTAATTTAACCAGTTAACCAGTTAAACAAAAATGTTTGTACAATACATTTTTTAAATGACAAACAAACAATTCTGAAATCAATTATACATTATTAATTTTAATATTTCAAGGTTTTTGACGTTGTCATATATTGAATACAAGTACCAATTTTAATTTATTGGTAAAACTAAAAATCTACTCCCATGCAACAATAACTATGATAAGTATTTATTTCGCCATATAGTTAGCTGGTACATACCAATGAGTAAAGCTATATATATTGTTTGTTTCATTTGCATTATAAGTCCTTTTAGAAATAAAATCCTATTATACTCGTATTGTCGTTCTAACCTATTTTATAGTTCTTGTAGTTTTAACGGACGAGCAAATTATCTATACTTTAAATGATTAGGAGATAGTGTGGTTATTGCTAGACTGTTTCGTGTTCATTATGACTTTATTTTTTCCGTCCGTGGTAAGAAGTGAAAACCGTTATGAAAACAAATATTTATATACAGATGTAGCAGCGTATAGTTATTCGCGTTCAACACAAGTGGTGGCGTTAATTTGATTTGAACCGAACAAAACGTTAAAGAAACGAACATTTTATCAAACCCAAAAGAAGTTTTATCAGTTTTATGTCCACAAAACATTTTGTTGTTATAGTTGCAATTTTCGGGTTGTTAATAAATAAATGGAAACGTCAAACAATATTTTATACTAACACACACACACATACATATATATTATATATATATATATATACACCAGTATACCACCGACTATAAACTATCAGTTAGAACGGTTGCAGTCTACACAGGAAATGGGCTCGTCACTGCGGTCGCAGTACTGACAGTACTGTGGTTATACAAGACGTGTCCGGGTCAACTTAATGGCTAATAATATAGTTATATAGACTCTATAGCTGCTTGGTACAATAAAATATCATAATCATAACATTCATAACCGTTAAATGAAGATGTAGTTTAAAGGATATCACAACTGTAACCATCGTGTTTTGTCGCTACCAAGTAAAATTTAGTACTTACTGCAGAAGCGTGGATTAAGACAGTTCATGCCAGACCGTTAGTCGGCAAATTATCTAGGATGACTCAAATTATAGGGTGGAATGACTACAATATTACTACTCTCCCCCTCAAAAAAAATCTGTTTGTTAGAATTTGGTTTTCGTTATAGTAGGATAGGTGTTAAGCCCGTCCAATGCGGCCATAAATCGAACTGACCTGTAATGCTTTGTTGTCATTAAAATTTATAAAAAAAACCTCGGGTGTGTCCATAGGCAAGGACGGTTCGCTGGATACCAACCTGATCGACGGATTACCCCCGGGCCAACAGCAACAGCTTCCACAGCAGCCTGCAGCCCAACCACCTCCGCCACCGCAGCCGCCACGATCGCAACCAGACGACGATCACAAGAACGATAAGACTTTGGTGCTGCAACCGTCTCACAGTGGTTCGGGTTCCTCTGCAGTGCAGGTCGCCACTGCTGTTGTCACCACTGGTGGTGGAAATACCGCATTAACTTCACCCAAACGTGGCGACGAAGCACCCGAAGAGTTGGTGCCCGCGCACGGTGCGTTCTTCTTTGCGCTCGGGTGCGGGTCTGCGCTCATAGTCACACTGGTGGCAGTCACATTCGCCCTGGCTTACAAGCGCACCAACAAAACGCTGCTCAGGTCCAAGTCCAAAGAATCGTTGCAGTGAGTATACCTACGTTATATTGTAATAATACAGTAATAATAATAATTTATACCTACGCGTTAATACATAGGAATATTCAGATAACTATTGATAATACATAATACCTATATTCCAACTATGAATTAAACAATATTGCTTCAATTGCTGTGTTTTTGACGCTTACACTTGTCTACCAACTAAGCAATATCATTTTATACGTAAGATTAAAAAGAAAAAATATTCAAAATTATAATATAATAGGTATAAAAACTCGAATAATCCGTACATCCAATTAATATGTACTATAAATCCAAATATGATTCAACAGTTTAAGAAATCTAATTTTTTTTACTAACTTTGATTAATATAATACAATATGTGAACCATAACGTCGTAGAATATACGTGATTGTGCTGGTAACTTTTAAACGACGCTGTGACTTCCGGGTCCACCACATGTTATGATATATATAATATATATATAGTATTGTGGTGGAAAGTTTACGACAAACTTCTTTTTTGAAGCCATCACAAAAAATTGTTTCCGAGCAAAGAAACTTTGAAAGTTGGTTTTTTATTGTCTCAATACAAAGACGCGTTGGAATAAAAATAAAAACCAACACTGACCAAATCGTTATTTTCATTAGGTATCTTAATTTTCGTCCTATTATTACTTCTTGCGATTTTGTGTGTGCTAGTATTAAATCGATTGCAAATTTATAATAACTGTAATGCTTTGTACTTGTATAATACTACCATTTTTGGTTTATTACATTGAATATAAACTATAATCATTAATGGCCATTACATTTTGTAAATTGTAGCATAGTATAGCTTGGTAATAACTTATTATTCTAACTTTATTTTACGAATTCTAATACTCGTAAAGATCCATTAATATGCTTTTTTTCTTTCAAAATACTCATGAAATAACAATGTATAGCATCACACTTGGCTGTTCTTGGTTATAAAATATAAACGTTGTGCGTATTTTTATTAGAGATTTAAAATCAATGTTGGATTTAGAGAAATACTACGTACTATAATACGTAGGTATGTGTTTTTTTTCAAACTTTTTATTTCATTATGACTATACGTCTGGAAACAAAGTTCTTTTGGCAGCCCCCTATATAGCATTATTGCACTCTTATTCTCTATTTCAGGCCAAATACGCAATATAAAATAATTATCTAATTGCTTTGAGTCAGGCACTATTTCATTTTATTAGTTTTGTCAAACTTACATGTATAACTGTATAAGAAACTTTTATACTTCTTTTTACAATAGTTGACAATGGATATTATTTACAGTGCCATCTGAAGATGTATACTCAATAATTGGATTGAACTTAACATTATATAACTACTATTTAAAACGATCAACGTTAATCCTTTTCTTAAATATATCTATATTTATTCGTAACAATAGGTTCATTAGTTCTATGTTTTCGGACTTTTTTTTCATCTCAAATCATGAGATCGACATCTGTCTTAAATGTAACTTACCTGTAACTATATAGGTTTTAAGTTTTCATAATGTGAACTATATTTTTAAAAAAAAACTGAATTTACAATTTATGTTTTTAATTTGGATAGAGTAAAAGTGTTATCTATTATTTATAATTTTTCATGATTTGTATTGTCATCAAAACTCGTTAGATCATTCACTTGGTGTTTTTCATCTATTTTTTAAACTACTTCATATCGTGTTTTTCAGTTGATTTTTTACCGTTTGTTTGTTTTTGTGTGCGTTTAAATACCTATAGTTTTGTAATTTTTATTGCATACAATTTGAGACTGTATTACTCTAATTTAGATTTTAGGGATTTTAGATTCACTCTTACAATGCTTCTTATGATAAAATAGTTCATAAATATAGGTACTCCGCGAGCCACTACCATAACTATATCAATCGATTTAGTAATTTTTTTTTAATGCAGGTATGTTTCAGAATTTACACTATTATTTGCAAAATTAAAATCGTTATAAACTATAATAATAATAACAAACATTCTAACTTAATGTAACCCCATCGTATAAACGTGTATATGTTCAAATTAATTTTTGTCAAATTTTTGGGCTTCGGCGTGCTATGTAATAAATAAATAAATATATATATATATTATATATATATTATATAAGAATTATAACTTAAGACTATTAGAATTGGTGACACAATCATGAAACATATTTGTTTCGTAATAGCCAATGGTAATGCACTAATGCTTCAATGTGCACATCGTAGTGTGGGGTTCGTAAAGTCAATATCGACTGCCGACACTCAGACCAGAGATAATAATAATAATAGTAGAAAATAATAATAATAATAATAGTAGAGAATAATAATAATAACAATAGAGATAATAATCAGAGCTCATGGAATAATTGGCCAAATCACTCTATCTGGACCCGACTGATTCTATCTCCGCCACCATATATTGCGTCGTCTATGCTAATTAACATTATAAACTGTAATATTATAACTAGCTCATGGGTATCAATTAACTGATAATTAAATCTTTTATATAACATATGATGTGCGTATTTGTTGTCGTTGTATTATGTAATCTATACATTGTAAATCAATATCTGCATTAAATCACTGCAAATGGTCACTGCTGCCGAGTGAGTATCTTCAAACATAAAAACAATAATACTAATGTAAAGTTTGAGTACGACTATAATATCGTAACAATTACAAGTGCAAAATTCTTCGCAGCGTAAAAAACTATACACGAGGGGAAATATTATATAGTTTGGAATTTATGATAATAAAACAATAAAAATGAATGATGTTCCCTTCAAACATAATAATATTGCAAATAAAATATAAATATTTTAAATCGATTGGTGTAGCATTAGAGTTATACTTTACAAGAAAGTTTTTTTAGAATTGTGATACCTCCTAACCATGGTAAATAATATTATTAACTATTGTAGAAAATAATGATGCGCGCGCGTACCATGTATTTACATTGTACCTATTGCCTACCTACAAAATATAATAGCATATAATTCGTATATATAACAATTTATTGTTTTGATTTAATTTGTATGTATATTATAAGACTAACAAGTGTGTTATTTAGATATTGAGTGTTTATTCGTTTATTAATTAATACCTACCAGGTTTTTGATATTAAACATCCTCTGAAAATAAACAAATCTGGAGCTCTATTAAACCTTCTATAGTACACTGCTATATAGCCTAAAGGCAATAAGTTTAACGATAAAGACATGTTAAGGGAAAATTTTAAAGGCCTGAAGTTTTTGCGAACATGTAATTTTGTATTCTCATAAAATTGTTTTTCGAGTTATAATTTACATGTTTGATGTTATTAGAGGAAAATTTAACTTGTTTGAAAATCGCGGTGATATAGTAAAGCGTACGAATTATATAATTAATCGAATTTGGTTATAAGTTATTATGTAAGTATGTATTATGTATTTCGTTTTTCAGTTTGGGAAAAAAAATTATTTTAATAAGTCTTTCAGCGGACGAACATTTATTTTTGTGATAAATAAATTATTATAAAATGTACTCAATAAATAAAATATTTTTTTATTATTAGATAAATGTAAAAAAGAGAATGACATTTTGAAACTAAATAAAAACATGATATAAAATGTATTTAAAGCTAATCTGTTAATCCTCAGTAACACAATTTGTCGTTGTTGTTATTGTCGTTATTCGTTATGTTTTTGTGATTGATTGATATTTGTCATGGCATTTACCTGCCTCCAATAAATATTGTTTTGAAAGGGGAGTGTAAAACGTGACACATAACGTGAAATTCCCAAGTGGTCTCCTGTATATATGAGCACATGGTTGTATCAAAAATGATTATATTTGTTCCAGCAGATTAAAGGATATTTGTTGTACCATATAGCAAAATTGTTGTGACAACATATAAAAAACCATGGTCTCCGAAATTTACTTATAAAAATATAATGAACATATCGAAAGTACGTACCTGCCCATACCTACCTAAATGCATTATGCAGCTATTGTACGCCTTTCCGTGATAAAGACTAATTTTAAACATTTTAAAGCTTTCTATTAAATTAGGTTGATTTTGTTGGTTATATGATCGTTAGCATTTCATCAAATCCAAGCGGTTTAATAATATGAATTCCACCGCAAAAACATTCTGATTATCATATTTACTATAATTTCATAACTCATGATGTAATACACTCAGCTCGTAACTAACACTAATTGAACACGCGTTAAGCCAATAAAAAAAAAGTTTAGAATAACACATTTTACGCTACTTAATATGATTAATATAATAATAATGTAGGCCTGAATTATGAATATCCTCGTAATGTTTGCCAACCATTCAAGCTTTTTAATTTGTAATACAACTCTTTATTACGATGAGCATTTTCAGTATATAATTAATTTTAACAGCACAATACACATTTTTATGTAGTTTAACGTTCAAAGGATGATAATCGTTGTGAAAAAAAATTTCGACTTTGTTGATTTTAAAACTACAACTATTTTTTACTCCCGCTCAAGTGAGTCCAACTATATAAATAAAATTAAAACAAACAATATTTTGGCGCTTAAAATTAATTTATATGCTTTGTATTTTTTTGACAAACATTATTTATTTATGTTTGCCAAACAATTCATGTTTCTGGATAAAGCCAAGAGCTTATAATATTGGTACGAATCACGATGGATAGGGTATAGCTAATAAAAAAGCAATATTTCATCTGCAGAAAAAATAAAAATGTTAACTACAAAATCACACAATAATTTCTCTTATTTTTCTTTATGAATTGGTATGTCATCAAGGCGATAAGCTTCTAAATTATAAAGTTATGGTACTTTCAGTATTTGCTTAACCGTAACTGTTAGGTAAAGCGAGGTAACTAATGGCCGAATGCGAGCCCAAATACGCGATAGGCTATCTTCAAATAGGTAATCTAAATATAGGTGTTGTATACCACAATTTAACCACATAATCAAAAATCAACTACCGTAATAGTTGATTAAGACACGAATTTTATAGTCTTATAGATATTCTTTTGCCGTAAAATTTTAATATAAAAATTTCTAGATACCACCGAATTTTCGATGATTTAAGTTGTGTTACATATTTATTTGCGGTTTTAAAAGAGTTAAAGATTTTGAAAAATAATAAAAAAAAAATTGTTATTAAAAATATTTGAAATACCCATTATAGTATAAGGCAGTACCTATATACGAAAAGCGTTTAATATTTACAATACTGGTACATTCTGATCATTCGATGTGTAGATAAGTTTTATGGGCAATTCAAATTTAATGGCGTGGATAATTTAGAATTGAGATTTTGAGTGAAATAACGATATATTTTTTCTATCGATATTGTCGACGGACCATTTTAGAGCTCCGTTCAATTTGTCAAAATCGATGATTTATATCTATAGTGTATTGCTTTCAAATGCTCATAATCACGCTACACCATTTTTCACTGTCTGTATAAGAACTCCAAACAATATGACAAATGCCTTAGCCTAACTACGACGAGTCTGCTTAGAGGGTAGGTACCTACCGTAATAATTAATAATATGCTGTAGGTACAATATGATATTATTAGTTTCGTATTTCTTTCACGTATATACAAATCGAATCCACGAAGTGTATCATAACGCGATTTTCAGATGCTTTTCCATATGTATTTGTTATCGTGTTTATTGTGTACTCGGAAATTTTTCTGCCGGCCTTTAACAGCGTGTCACCCTTTTTTTGGCAGTGCCATTTTCTTCATCGTATGATGTATAGACGTGCCCCCCGTGGTTACGGTTTTTATTATAATATTATAATGTATGTTTCTCTCTGTTTTTATAACGAAAACAAAAAAAAATTAATAGCCTTTGCTTTTTCCGCTTTTTGCTGTTTCAGTACCAGTTACACTAGCGCCGCTTACGTGGCGAATCCCAACGTTTTGGTGCGCGTCAATTCGGTGACCAGCACCAGCGGTACTTACGCGACGATCAGAAGCGTGCAGCGGAAAACAGCTGCGTCGATGACAGATGACGACCACCCGAACCACTGTGGCGGAGTGGCCGGAAACAAAGGCAGCAGCCACGTGTCGCCGTACGCCACCAGCTACGTGGCGACGGCGGCCGGAAGTAATAATTATCACGTCTACTCGAAACCCGCGTCGCCCACGGCATCCAAGATATCGTATTACGCCTGCACGCCACTGGTGAGTATGTCATCTCGGCCGTCGGAAACCCCCGAAACCGTCGGAATTATAATATCTCAAAAAATATTATACAACGATATAATATCGACATAAAATTACAATAATATAGGTAGGTTGGTAGGTAGGTGGTATAGCTGTGTGCCTGTGCGTGAATATTTCTACGCTCGTAAAATATAAAGTAAATATAGCCGCACTATACAGGGTCATCCATACCGAGCGTGCATTCACCTAGAAATTATTTAGCGGATAACTTTTACGTATCAGAATAAAAAATTCGAACGAGTAGTTTTGAGTTATTTAACTTTTTGTACCCACTATAAGGATAATAGATCCGTTTGTGAGATGGGAGATGGGAGCTATGGTGATTGTAAGATTTTAGTAGTTATTATTAAATCTGTCAACATTAATATTTTTTATTAAAATGGCCCAAGTATAATAAATAGTAAATACTAGATCCAATATTACAGCTATTTTATGTTTTTGTTAAACTATTTTTTAAGGATTTTATCAGTATAAACATTTTAATAACTGAGAAACTATTCGTCGAATTTTTAAATAGGCAAGTACATCAAAATTTTCAAAAACATTATCCACTAAATAATTTATAGTAAAACGGTGATTCCCATTTGAAAAACAAAAGTGTATTAGTGTCTTGGATAGGGAGTGTCCTGGTAATACCATCACAGGACACTCCTTAAGTAGTACAAAAAAATCTCAAGAATTTGAAAATATGTTTTTCGAGTAAATTTTAAAATTCCAAAAATCAGTTTTTAAATAAATTCATTATTAAAGGTAAAATGGGGGTGAGTATGGTTGGTGAATCACTCTGTATAATATTATACTCGTGTATATAGTTTTAATATGCTAAAAACATTGCAGTTTCAAGACGGTGCACTTGCACAACTGCTGACTCTACTGTGATATACCATAATATTATATACGTTTATTTAGGTCTTAATTTATTTATATCCCTACCTTCTCCAAGCCCTATAGGTCAGGTTTGAACGTGCTTTTTGGCTGACATTTCTCTATACTACCCTCTAATGTAGTCATGTCTCAACATCTTAATATAGAACACCATTAACACAAAATATCGGATTGCTGTTGTATGCAATAATATAATATATAGATATAGGTACTATATGGTTACCGTATTCAAACCATCTTCTTCTCCCACAATGAGAAACATCTCAAACAAATTGTCTTATGCGCCGTATGCGTTCCTATTGCGGGGAAGAAAAATTTAGTTAAGATTTTCTTTAAATGATAACAGCTCTATAGATAAGAGTTCTATTTTTATATTTTCTTAATAAATTCGGACTTGGCAAAAACATATATTTACGATGGATACAACAATAATTATGTATAAAATATACATTAGAAACTTATAAAGTTCTAGACTTCTAGTAACTATTATTTCTATGTATACGAATTCATCTTAAACGTATTTGATAAATGTGGTAGGTATAGGTAATATAGGTTTCTACCTAAAACACGTAAATATAGTTTGTTACAATATCATACTGCACTTATCATTATACGAGTATACTACACCAAACTTCATAATATTAATAATATACACACATTTTATACCTCTCTGCATTTAAAAAAAGGTTGTAACGGTTTAGAAACAAAAATAATTATTATGAAAGTAACTTACTAACAAATTAGCACGATTTGCGTGCCAAGAAACTATACCTGACATATTCTACATATATAAGTTATATATTGTATCATTTGTATTGCAATGCGCTGTTGTGCAATACACAATACACATAGATATTATGAAATTATTATAATATATTTCATACAATTAATGATGTCTTAATTTTTTTTCATATTAATCACACAACAATAATTTGATTAGTCAATAATAGTTTATAGCTATATTTTAATAATTTAAGTCTTGTTTGATAACCCTGAGGATAGTACAAATATACATTTATTAAATATTATATAACACCATACATCATTATGTGTATATACATCATCCATGAAAACTGGGTACACTCAATAACTCAGTTATACTCAGGTTAGTGAACCTACATCACTCAGTACCCTATAATATATATATTATAATTCCGTCTGCGGGAATTTGATGATCCAATAGTCTAGTTTCATGTCCCGCAAAAGAAAATTCAAAAATATGTATAAGATACTGATTAATATGGGTTATTTAATTATACAGTGTACCCTGTTTTCGTGTACACGGTGACACACGGACACACGGTATATCAATACGTTTTATAATTAAAATTACAATTTAAACGTTTAATTTAAATTAATAATTGTTATAGGTAATAATAATTATACTAGTATAGTGCATAGATATAATATGTTTTATGTATAGTAGGTATACATATAATATACATATATTTTATTTTAACATAAGTATGTTTTTGGGCTGGGTACAGACATTTTATTTTTCTAATATATTTTGCAAAATCGACGTTTTAGTCTTCATGGTCACTTATTAACAAAAACATATTTATGATTCACAGATTTCCCATGTAGAATATAAATATTGAGTGGCGTGCTGTGGTTTTTTTTAATATCAGTGTATAATAATTTTGTATTTAGAATCCGATTGTTTTAATAATATCAAAAATCGATCAATCAAATATAATATCAACGACAAATTAATATTACACTGGTAGAATTTAGATACTATCTATATAACTACTATACTAGTGTAGGTACTATGAAGTGTAGATAAGTGTCATATACATATACATATATTTTCGTTATAGGTACATTGGTTATGGTCAAAGAAACTGTGATGATTTTGTAGGTTTATGAAGATTACAAAGGATTATACAACAATAATAAAGGAATAGGGTAGGGCTGTTAGAGAGTGCGAGGTTCAGTTAAACCTGTGTAGAATTTATCAGGCATGGTATATGGACAGATAATGAAAGAGGTGTACAACAGTACAGGATTATATAGGGAAGAAGGAAGTATGAAGCCTTTGGGTTAGGGGTGAATCCAGACAAAGAAAACAATGTAGCCTCAAGGTCTAGAAGTAGTAACATCAAAGAATACAAAGAGGGACGTGTTATCTCTATAATAAATATATAGGGTTGTCTTAATTTTACATTTAGTTAGGATTAAATTAATTTGTTTTTAAACGTACACTTTATTCCTTCATTTAACACGGTTTTTTTTTAATTTAAAATATTTATAGTATTACAATCATTTTTATGATTTTTATATAACACAATTAATGTAAATAATTTAAAGTAATATTGATAATGTATCCTTTAATCGTTTTCATGTATAATAGACAATAGTTATGAAACTTATTTTATAATATTCTTTTTAAACTTACAGTTACAGCTTCAATAATAATTGGAGTTGAAAATTATAATAATAATATGCTAATACAATTATTAAGTAACATTTAAAACATATTATTTCTTTTTTCTTCTAAATGGTAATTAGTTTTAAATAGTTTATTAAAGCATAAACTTATAAATTCTAAGTTAATTAATTAAATGTTTGATAATAAATTAACATTCATGAGAGAAATCTTAAAAACCGTAATAAATAAATTGTATTCATTGTATAATAATCAAGTCTTTGTTGAGATAAACAGTTATTATTTATGCTGTTTTAGGGAACTGTATAATTCATTATTAATTATTATTCAACGTAAAAGAAAGCTTTCAGTCAACGATTAGTATTGCATTTTACTTGTAAATTAATTTGTATATATGTGTATAATACATTGATTTTGTTTAACACTGAGATATTTTTACATTTGGTTCTGGATTACTTGTTATTTAAAAATGTACGGTTTATCTTATTAATATTAATCATTTCATGATATAAAAACATTTTTTTTTTTAATAATATTGTGTACCTATACACACAACTTGAAAGTAATTACAAAACTGCATAGTATGGAATTTTGAACAATAATGCGAATGATACAATTTTGAGTAATTCGTTATTGTCGAAAGGTAAAATACAGGTGCTTGAAAAACATTCAGAAATATATATTTAACTTGATTTTATACGAAGGAACCTAAAAAGCATAAGTAATGACTAAAACGCTTATCTCAATACCAATAATTACTATTATTATATTTGTATACTCTTATATAGGTATATTAAATGATATATTATTATATAGTACTCAATATTTACCTCAGTGTGTTAGTGATTATATCTATATATAGGTTACATATCACGGGGACGGGGTATGGGTATCTATGTGTTAATGCGTATAATTCGTTACTTAACCGTTCATTTTAACATGATAATCATGGTCGTTGTCCGAGATTTCCTCTGCTATCCAATATAATATACATAAATTATATTACAGACACGTAAATTAACTCTGAAACACCATTGCTCGCCTATTCCACGCATACACGTCTTGTCCATCAATACTGCCCCGCTGCGTCCGTTCTTATCGAATTATATTGTACATACCAAAAATCAATATACCACTGTTACACTTTCCCCCTGGGTGACACGATCATTACGCAAAATCGTTTCGCGTGATTTAGACCCATTACGGCAGATAAATCATCCTCGCGGTTGCGGCCATAATCGATTACCACCCTGCAAATGGGCACCAAGCCATTTAACAGGATTAGAAACACGAATACCCTCCCGGTATAGATAATGTCTTGAATCAATGTCCTGGCACATTTTTTTTCTTTATATTTATTTATTTATGTTTATTACCTATATTTTTTGTCCCGTTTCGACGGAACTTTGAGTGGAACTCTGCCAAAACGACGTCGTGACGTGGGCAAAAGTCGTAGTCGTCGTGTTTATTAAAGCCATTAAAGATTTCGGGTTAAAGGACCTTCCGCGCGCGCATTCGATCAATCATTTTTTTTTTCATCCACTGACAGTTTGAACGAGAAAAAGAGAAAACCGCCGTCGTTATTTCAATACGCCGTCAAATACCTTTCATTCGTCATAATAATATTACACTGTTCGTATATAGTATAATAATGAGCGATCGGAGGACAAAAAAAATAAAATAGTTACGGAACTAAAATCAACTCTCATTTATGACTAATTCATAAAATGTGTATTGCTAATGCACGTGCGGTCGGTCCTCTAATGATTTTCGCACCGGGAATTCGGACTACCCGTGTATACACACTCTGCATATAACGTCCCCATCAACCATAATACGATGTATAATATACCTACATCCGTCCGGTGATAAATTATTCGGCGCTAATATGCCCAATTGCCGGACGGGAGAGTGATGTGATGGTGTGGCGCAATATATTATATTATGATATTATATTATTATGTACGTTGTTTACCGGAATTAGATGGCCGTTAACGATCGGAGAATGTGTGATGACTTGGACGAGCGTATACGCCAGCTGGACTCACCCGGCGCTACCGTCAAGTTTGAAAGACTCCTCCAGGAGGGTGCTTTTGGCAGGGTGTATCAAGGCACGTACAAGCAAAACGGTGGTGGATCGAAGGAAGTGCTCGTCAAGACCGTTACGAGTGAGTTATATACACGACGTGTTTATTATCTACACGTAAATTAATAAGTTTTTAGCATTTTTTTTTTGTGTGTGTGTAAAGTAGGTTATGATAATATTATAAAGCACATACTATCTGAATTTTTTTTTTTTTGTAATGGCTCATCGTCAATTTTGATGTTCCATTTTATTCACACATAATTGCAGCTGATTGTTTATTAAAACCGTTATTAAAACTTTTTTTAATTTTTTGGATATAAACTTCAATTGAGGATTATTTAAAGCTTATTAAAAAAGGTTTAAATTATGTATGGTCGTTTTTATTTAATTTTCGCTACATATTGGTATATTTTATTGAATATACGTGTCTGTATAAACATCAAAATAATAAATAAAATCTCGTGATCGAAATAGTCATATACATCATTTAAAGCTCTTTTAATAAGCTTTAATATGAACACCGATTTATTGAAGTCTCTATCTTAAAAATTAAAAAAGTTATAACGGTTTTAATAAACAATAAGGAGCTACAATCAAGGTTTAATCAAATGGAAAATCGAAATTACCGATGAAACACTTATACAACTTGACGTGGTGAACCATTAAATTACAAGTTATACGATAGAATTAAGCTGCTCTTAGTATTAATAAGTAGGTAGATAACTCACAAGATATAATATTAATATTAATTAAGAAAAAAGTTTTACAAATTAGTACAATGTTTTGTGTTACGAGATGTAAAGATACATTCAAGATTATTATATAGTTGTATATAATATGTATTTGTATATGAATTGTGTACGATAAATATACCTACGAACTAAAATGCCTAGTTAAATATTTGAGTAATTAGTAATTATTAATTACTAATTAATTTCGTCAAAAATGTTAAATACCTACTTTATAGTATTACTATACGTTACTATAGTACCATTGACGGCGAACTTCATAAAAAAGTGAATAAAAATGTCTATAAAATTATTTCTGAAAAAATGACATCAATGTATATAGGTAGTATATTTTCCACTTTAAAACTGACCCCGTAATGCAATTAATTTTGATTTGAATGTGTACAACTGATGGATATGAAAAATTTAAAACTAACTACCTACGTTCCGAAACCACTATGTTATATATAAAAAAAAAAGGTTTGAGTTAAAAGGTTTTTTTAAAGTTATTTACAATTAAAATCCTATGTTGATTTTATACAATGGCTGTGTTTTGTAATCTGTGAACTTTTGCCAATTTAAGCCTGCTGAGGATTGTTGCTATGTTCATTTAAGTTTTTGAATGATAAATTATTATTTATGAATGGCTAACATATTTAGATTATATATACATTCAGAACAAAATATAAAAATAACGTAATGCAGTTTCAGTTTATCTAGAACAGTAATTGTAATTTACAAAAAAGAAAGATAACATAATCTTAATTAGGTAGATGAAAAATCTTTATAACATTTATTATAAATATATGCTGATAATACAACATCGGCTTTAATATATTTTAGTGTCATTTACATTAAATATTTTTTCAATTTAGAATTTCATCAACAGTGATGCAAACTATATTTACCTACCTATGGGGCTATGTATTATATTATAATGTGATACAAATTATAAGTATTTAAAATAACCATTAATAGTTTTCAATTTTAAAGAGTGCATGACGTATTATGAAAATATATTCAATGTTAATATGTTTAAAATAAAAACAAATTAATGCAAACACTAAACGGTCACGGCGTGTCAAAACATGGTGTGCTAAATTGAATTGTCTGTTATATTTACATTAGTTTAACGTGTGCTATTTTATTCTTTTAATACAATCCATTAAAATCAATTTACTTGTATAAATATTTATTATAATATTGCATTATCTTATGAACTAAATAAACAATCACAATATGAATAATTTTTAAGTTGGGTAGATAACAAAAATAACTTAATTCTATGAATATATTAATATATTATATGAATTTTGTTCGTTCGTTAACAATGATAATATTTTCAATAATAATAATTTCTGTTCAGTGTACATACACGCTAGATTATATTTAGGTGTAAACAAAAATGAAATCGACATATTAATATTATAAAAGGCGATAATCTTATACCTGGATTATCGTGGTTGTGCTTTTACGTTGTATTACTTTTGGTCACCAAGCGACCGCTATTTTATAGGTATATTGTGGAAATTGAATCACCGTCCGTCCACCACGTATTATTTTGTATAGGTATTTTAATGTTAAATATTAATTATTATTATTAATAAAATTTACATAAATATAAGTTGGCCGCAAAGCAGTTTGTGCGTTGTTTCAATCTCAGCATATATTATATAGCTGCAACAGTGATTGTATATATTATTATACAATTTAACCGTTTTTAACTTTATTAAAAAAATACAATTAAATCAGATTGAATGGTTTTAACAATATGTATGTATATATTACATAACGTTATGGCATAAACCTCATTAATTTTTAAAACTGAAAATGCTGTAATATATGCTAACCTATAGTATTAAGTTTATTTGCGTTTGTTTTTTGATAATTAATGCGTATAAGCACGAAGCACCAGATTATCTGGGAGTAGGAAATTAAAGTTTCGATCGCAAGGTGAAATGTTAAACAATTAATACAGTCGTTCGAATATACAGTTGGTGGTGGACCTTTCAATACCGATCGACATCGACCCTTTCGAAAACCCATCGGGCCGTGACGAATTATTAACGATTGCTTTTGTTTCGTGTCATACAATATACGAGTATATTATTATTATTGTATCGACATTGTCTACTTTTTGCCTTTAACGAGAAAAAATAAATAAATCAGCCGAACAAGATCAATTTATGTTTGATCAACTTACAGTCCCCCGGGCAACAATTCACGTTCGTCTGTGAAAAGATAACTTTTGTCGTCCACAAAAATCATTTCGTTGGAGATAAATCGGATTTTCAATCTCCGCTCCTCACGCTGGGTCGTCTCTGCATCTCATCCAGCACGAACCCTCTTCTCGACGGTAATATCCGCTACTTAAGATGTGACCGGGCAGTGTACCGCCGAACGGCTGGTAGATGTGAGCAAAAAAAGTATAAATGGGATAAAAAAAATAAAATAGAATGAAAAATAAAAGCGTCATAATTCCCCTCTTGTGTGTGCGGCGGCAGAAGTCTAAAGGTCTCTGCCGGAGACGACCGAGAGATTTCGATTCACTCGCGTACATTCAATTTGCCCTCCGGTCAGCACTTAAACCCTAACGAGATATAAAAATAAAAAAAACATTACCTGGAGGCCACGTGTTTGCTCGGATCCAGGGAAAATGTTTGCACTGCGTCCCGCTTGTGGCGGACTAGGGGTTAAACATCGTGGAATATATGTATTACGTCGTCATATAAATATTATATATTATGTGTGCGTAAGGTACTATGCCATCGCATTGTCGTAGACAACACGATTACGTATTACGGTATTATCGGGTTTTCCATATAGGTCGAGTATGGGAACATATAATATTATAATATAATATTATACTATCTGACGGATCTGTTCCGGTCACTATTATCATCTTTATTCTCTTGCTCGTTTTAATACATTTCATGTCGACCTGCAGGTACAAAATGCACTTATCCTAGAATATATAATCAACCTGATTAGTTATTATTAATATTATATCTGGATGCGCTTACTGTTGATTGATATCGCTCCACACGAACACGTCTACAAATCGTAAATATTTCTCAAATCGTTATAATACATTGCTGCAGGATAAAATAAAATGTATTATTATTGTTCAGTAAAAAACCTGATTGTGGTACGACTGTAGTTTACGGATAATATGATAGCACAACAATGAATATCCAATAACAAATAGCGCTGGTGAACTTGTGTTTTTGTTCAAAATTAATTTTTTATGAAAACAAATTTTTTTATTAGTCGTATATTACCAATGTTTTTTTTTATTTATCAGGTTTGATTACAAATCTATTATTCTAATAAGCATTATACAATTTTAGTACCTATAACATTACGGTTATAATAAATAGTAATCTACAATAGGTATTGTAAAATTACTGTAACAGGTATATTTAACTTTAATTATCATCGTCACTGTTCTGTGATTATGATAAAAACTAAAAAATTAACTACGGTTTGTTTGTTAACCTGAAAAAGTAACTGAGAGCTAGACGATTATTATAAGTAGGTAAGCTTTTCGAATTTTCAAATGTACAGCACTTATTTATATTACATGTATTCATGAAAAAAATACCGCTCTAAAAGCTAGAATAATGTGATCCTGTTATGTTATGTAGCTCGTGTTTTTTTTTAATAAAACCAATTAGAACAAAGCATAACTCGGTACTTGGTATGTTACATAAGTACCTATGCCACGGGAAAATTTGTGGGCGCGATATATTTTCATCACGATCTATTGCATGTTAAAAAACATTTGGAATTCCTAACGTTGAACCCTTGATCTTGACCCTTGCTCGTTTTGTACACCTTATTTCATTTTATTTTTTTTCTTGTTGAAAGGGGGTGATTCGCATACGTTTTCCAGTTCAGTCGTCGCCGTCGATTAATACGTTCGGTAAAAAGGGCTACTTTGAACGGTTGGATTGAGGGGACGTGGAAGTTACATGAAAAGAGGGTAGGAGGAGGGGCTAATGAAAAAAAATAATATATATATGATAATAACATAATATGGGCCCCCCTCAAAATAATTCCCGGTGGAATTTATTGTCAAGCATGATTTAAATTTATTCTGCAGTCTGTTGGGCCTGGAAAATGGATGATTTAAAAATATATAAGTGCACCAAAATGTTTACATTTGAAATGACTTTTCAGTGTTCTCGTGCAACTATATAGAAATATTTATTTAAAGTTTTCTTTCGAATAAAAATATTTTTTATATGTCTTCAAATAAAATATTCTAAATATTTAACTTGTTCGGAATGACTGAATGATAATAATCTTAAGACACTATCGTATAAAATATTGCATTCTAATATTTATGATATTACATATTATTACATATTATATTATCTAAATACCCAAATACCACTATCGAAAAGCTTAATTATTATTTTACGATTATATTCCTAAGCCTTAACGTACAATATTTATTTAATTTTGTTCCATAGCTGATGCTGCGTCTCAACAAAACAAAATGTTTCTGACTGAAAGTCTGATGTTGCATGGTTTCCCGGGCCACGTAAACATATTACAACCAATGGCCGTGTGTCAGTACTCAAACAAACCAACGGCGGTATTATATCCGTTCAGCAACAAAGGAAATCTTAAAAAGTAAACAGTCATATTTTATTTACATTAATGCGATTATGTTTGCGCTGGGGCCATTTATAAAACAATACGTGTATCGCAGGTTTCTGTGCGATTGCAAACGGAAAAATAACGACTACTACAACTTGACCACACAAGACATTGTTAACATGGCCGTACAGCTCTGCTTGGGAAGTGTGTTTCTTCACAGCCAAGGCATCTGTCACAAGGACATAGCTGCCAGGAATTGTGTGTATGTATACCTACAACATAATGAATACAACATATAATATTAGATTTAAGTCGGTAAATACCTTTGGCCTTCAATTATTAACCAGCCCCATCTTATATAAAATTCAGACTTCCAATTGAAGTGTAAATAAAGGAGTTAGCATTTAAAAATATATGCACATAGAACGTAATGAAATATTTAGTAAGCAAGCCGGATACAGCATCAAAAATAAAGAATATTGACAATTAATATAGGTATTTAAATGTTATATGCACGGATAATAACATTAGGTGTCTATATTTCTACATTTAATTATTTAAATGATAATTTTTAACTATTAAATTGTATAATAATAACGATAATAGGTAAAATATAATATTTCCGCGTGAACTTAATGTTGCTAGGTTCATACGACGTGTGACAATATTAGTAACACAACTATTAATTTTATGTCCCCTTAAAATTGTCTGTTCTTGACAATCCAAAAGTATTATACGACTATAAGTTAGAAGAACTTTTTTCAAATGTTTCATTCCTTTATACATGTTTATCCCCCGTTGATTCTATTTCAGGTACAGACATAACATTTATTTTATATTTAATAACATATTACTAAGTACCTAAATAAATAATCTCCACAATGACCTTTGTATTAACATTATTTTGTGACGTAAAAAAGACATTTTCCCATAATATTCTAGTATTTTATATTTTGATGAAGAAAAATGCAATTTATTTTTCAATTAAAATATGACAGCAAAATACATAAAAAAAGAACCATTTTAAAAATTGAGACTAATCAAAACGACGTTAAAGTTCAATGGAAAAATAACTATATTTTCAACAATCAAGGGCATAACATTTTAGTTGAATGTGCTCAAGCTAAATTCTATTAAGTATTTTGATGTTTTATTGAATATTTAATTGTAATAGTATATTGAGATATAGTTTAAGAAAATACTTATTCAAATTTGAATTTCAATGTTGTTAAAATATTGAATAATGTTTTGTTTTATTATTTCACGGTTAATGATGAAAATAAATAAATTTATCATTAACTTTTACATCTTATACCTTGGATATAAAATGTAATAATCCAACAAAAATATATATACTGAAGGGAAAATATTACATACATTTAATATTCCCTTTAGAAAGCTGAAGGGTTGCTGTATATTGATTTAAATACGCGAGTCTCGCTCTTAACACTAGATCAAGAATGCAATAAGTTCTAAAGAGGGTGATTATCATACTTTGAAATTCTATGGAGACGGTATTATAAAATATTATTATTACCACCGGAAATTATTTTAAACAATTTAATAACATAATAGTAATATCATACTCATCAAACTATTTCAATTTTAGTTTAAGGAAATATAATAAAACACGTTCTTTTATAATATGTAAATAATTATAATTTTAATATTCTGCATTATAATATTGAATATTAAAAATAATATCGTCTAAAAGGAGTTTAAATTTTCTTCGTAACAAATCCATTAGTTCTTTTCAAATATAGTTAAAGGGGTTTAGCAGGTGCGTGCTAAACGAGTTACTCAGAAGTTATCTCAAAAGTTTCCCCTATCACTATGTAATCGTGTGTCCATAATTCCTTTAAGTTCTTTTAAGTCTATAACGTCGGCCGCCATGTAAATTATAATATTATGTATTCTAATAACATTATGTGTGTATGTATTTAGCGTGGACGAAAAGTTGCGAGTCAAATTAACCGATAGCGGATTGTCTAGAGACCTGTTTCCCGATGATTATTCATGTCTAAATGACAACGAAAACCGACCCATCAAATGGATGGCACTTGAAAGTATCACTTTACGCACCTATAACGGTGCCTCGGACATAGTAAGTTGTGCTGTGTTTATTATAACAATAATTTATTAATAACAGTTAGAAATAAACATTTTTTTTTTATCCGAAATCACCTGTCAGCCTAAACAATTAAAAGATTTCATAATTTTATTGTATGCTGTTAGTTTGCACTTGGTCAATGTTATAATATTATTTCGGGACAACAGATTTTGAAAAATTATACTAAGAAAAAATAAAGCGCTATAAAAACAATTAATTATAATGCATTAATGTCTAGTTTATTAATTAATATTACTTATTAATGCGTACGATAAGATTAGGAAATACGTTTGCCGTGTAACTACTATCATTACGAATGTTCTAATTTATTTCAAAGACTAAATTCTGTATAGGAATAAATAGGATTGTAATACTTGTGAGCATTATAAGCTATAGGTAATTTTATTTTTTTGTGGTTTTGCCTAGAATTTAATTTTAATTATTAGAATTCTCTTGAAAAAGAAAATCTAAATCAATAAATATTTCTTACCTATACAATATACATACCTACATTTATTTATTTATATTTATCTATTATTAGTATGGACATTTATGTCTAAAACTAACTACCTGATTATTTACATTTTTATATTAAAGGTATAATTAATAAATACCTATTCCGATTTTCATGATATTATCATAAAATAATAAAAAAGTTTCTTTTCTTTTACTACCTAATACTTTATAATATTCTTTTAAATTAAAAATAGTGTCTATATAATTAATCTAAAAAATATTTGTATAATATTCTACTTTATAAACTTATAACTTTTGCTACTTGACCTTTCAAAAATTAAAGCCGTGTGACATGCAATGCGTCTAAAAATAAAACTATCAACCATGTTGCTTTTGTAAAAAAAAATTATAGTTCAATTTTAAAAAATTAAAAATCATAATACTTATATTTTTTTAATTTAAAACATATTTTATAAATTACCAACATTTTAAAAATATTTGTTGTTCTATCTACATAATTATTATAATATGGAACCTACTATATAATATTATAATTTATAATCATTGAAATACATTTATTAAATGGTTATTTTACAATGGTAAAACGTTTATTAATTTTAATGTCATTCGAATTGAAACTTATGTTAATATTACATGGTTTTTATAAAAAATGTAACTCAATAACAATAAGTTAGGATGACTCACGTCAGTAAAACTTTAATTAATAAAAAACCTTAAAAAAAAAAAATAAAATACATGGTTTTCAATATTTTTAATGAGTTGAGCTGATTGATTTGTGATTACATAAGACAAAAAATCAAGACTGTTGAAATTAAAAATATAGGGGGGAAAATATTATTTTAGCAATTTTCTGTTTAATTTAACAACAAGCGTTAAACGAACCGTCTATTTTTTATGTAAATTGACTTATCAGTGCCTTTTAAATCAGCGAAGACAATATCGTAGGCGTGATACATAATATAATATTTCATTTTGAATAGATTTTTCTGCAACTGATTTAGTAGGTAGGTACCTAGTTTAATTGTGTATTTACTATTTAGGTATATTGTTTTTGTTTTCATTACAATTATTATATTGTTAATTTAGTTTCATTACTATCTCGGCCTTCAATTTAGCGTGTTGATTTGACATATTAAATTATTTATTTTAATTATAGGTACCGTCAATATGAATTAAGTTTAAAACATACAGCAGTTAATATAGAATAAAAAATAATAGTCAATACGAGTACATTAGACGATTGCAGTGTATTATTATTTTAACTGTTATTTTTATATGTTTTAATTTTTGATATAAGTATAATTAATTACGTTAATTTTTAAAGAGTGTCTTGTTAATGGAGTGTATAATACACTTACAATCTACTAGTGATAAAAAAAAATTAATTATAACTAATGCAAATTAAACTATAACTGCTAAATATGTTTATTTTAGTGGTCGTTTGGTGTTTTGCTCTGGGAATTGGTGTGCTTAGGTGCTCAGCCCTACTCAGAAATTGATCCGTACGATCTAAGCCTTTACCTACAGGAGGGATACAGGCTATCGCAACCAATCAACTGCCCGGACGACCTGTGAGTACTCGTGGAGCAAAAAACATGCCATTAAACTACATTAACCTGGACACTACCCCACCAAAGGGTTTCCACAAAGGGGTTATTATTTTTTTTATTCACTTAACTCTAACGGGAGTTTCGGTCTTAACGAGCTATCCAATGGGAGCGGGATACCAACCCTAAAGTAATCGGATGGCCTAAAACAAAAACAGATAATCTAGGGTTTCAATTGTGAACCAATTATTATTATTATTATTATTACTATTATTGTTATTATTATTATTATTATTATTGGTAACAGTAGTATTGTTGGTAGTTATATATTATATCATTACAGGTTTGGGATGATGACGTTCTGTTGGCTGCCCAGCCCAGAGGAACGACCATCGTCTGCTCAAGTATTAGCGTGTTTACAGGACTTCCAAAAAACTCTCAACCAGTTTATCTAAAATGGACTTTCCTTATTTTACTATTTATTATTTGTTTGTATGTTTTGTTAAATATGTTAATGTACATAATATTATTAAGTTACTTACGATATACGATTAGAGGTGCTATGTATGTAAGCGTTGAGTATTATTTTGAAGAAAACTTTTTTTTAACGGACAAGAAGAGCAAAAATAAATGGAGTGTTGGAAAAAGAATGTTGGAAGATACTATGGTGAGAAATGAAACTGCCATTTATTATATATTTAAGTAAAACAATTCAATTATTTAAATATAAAAAATATTTATACGTAAACATTATAATATACCTTTATGTGTACATTTTTTTAATTGCATGAACAGCAAATATATGTTTTTATTAATATTATCGTTAGTATGTTATTTTTTTCTTAAACACAATTTTGATCATGTTAAATTAAAAAAGGAGACCATCCGTTATATTTACCTAATAAAGCTTAGGTTGAATTTTTTTATAATATTAATAGAATATTCAATTTCACAACCTACTTTGAAATGTTTCGAAGATATTTCATAATATAATATTATTGTTAAGGAATATGGCGTTTAATAGGCCCAAATGAATAATAATATTACTTCTATAACATTCCAGAACTGATCAGATGGTATAATATTGCAAATTATTGGTGTTAACTTAAAACAATGTTAATGCATTGTACGCATAATATATTATTATCTTAAATAAAACCATTGTCGTGCTAATCGGATATGACCTATAATCTACGCATAATATACAATCATGAGTTGAGTATCTTCGTGATCAATTTGTTTCTAATTAATATTTTTGAAAATCATTACTACATGTAACACACAGAGTGGTCAGGACTTATAGATCACATAATGTTGGTTTTTAGTTTACTTAAATTGTTAAATAGTCAACGTTTAAAAATTTAAATTGTTGTGTACTCGCATTTCTTAATAATCTATTACCTATATTCATTTTAGAGTTGCTTTATATAGATAATACATATTATCATGTAAATATATTTTTAAATTATAACTGCTCATTTCCATTAAGTATTCAAGTACTTAATCATTATGTATGTGTTCAAAAGTTTAATCGGGAGACAAGAGATAATTATAGAGCAGAGTTAGTGCGTAGTGCGTACGAGGACAACAAACACGGACAACTTTTATGTTTAACAGGTATATGCGTAAACGCCCAATCGAGTTTAATCTTATGATATTTATTATTATCACTATTCAACTGTGTCAATTCGAATTTCAACATGTTGCTGTAGGTAATGAGTGTTGTTAATTGTTATTATACATTTGTATAATTTGTCAGATAGATGGGACTTGCTCGCCGGGATAAATAAATAATAATAACTCGATTATACCTAATAACAATTTGAAAAAAAAAATCACCATCCAGAATTGTGCATTAAGTACATTATTCAAAAAAATTGCATAGGTACCATAATAATTATCGAACAGTTGTTGCCGTTGTATGGGTACAGTTTTTTACACAAATTACACGCATATGGTACAGCACACTGCCACGCTGCATACTGTACCATATTATACATCAAACTTCGAGTGGAATAATTTATACTACACGAATTATTTAAATATCCATTTACTGTTCACGGTATCGACGTGCAAATTTTTAACTTTAATTGGAATGGAACTATATACGAACATACATAAATATACAATATACGTGGGTGAATGTGTGTGTGTGTGTGTGTGTGTGTGTGTGTGTGTGTGTGTGCGTGAGCTTGTTTGATTATTTTTTGTCGGGTATTCCCAATACGTCGAACATCAAAATCAAAATGCACTCAGACAGCCATAATCGGAAACGTGTCTGTCTGTGTGGAGGTGAGTGCCTAGTAATAATAATTTTATTTTATTGGTGGACGTATAAAGTTTAATGACGTCGAACCGTTAAGTGAGCAGTGGTGGTCGGTGCACGGGTGAAAAGTATGGCAGGCAAAGGTAAAAAACGATATAAATATGATATTATACGATTACTATTATTATTATTTATTATTTTTTTTTTTTTAAAACGAGCTGTAGAAATATTACCATATTACATGAAAACTCGTTCTACTGATAAATAAAAAAAACCGTTGGCAATGTTATGGAGGAGAAGGGGCGAACAGAGTTTGTCGATATGGTATAGACATAATATAATAAATACATAACAATATGTAAAACGATTTCAACGATTTTCATTTTTTTTTTGTCCCCCTTCGTTATTATTACTGCACTCGTGTATTAAACTATATATATATATATATATATTATAATATTATTATACCTACCTACATTGGGTCTTGTATTTAGTCGTTTTAGTCCCAAGTACACATAAAAATGGACTCGAAAACGCGCCAAGTGTACATTTAACAATAATAATAATAATAATAATAATCGCAGCATTAATTTGCTGAGCAAACATAACGATAATATTATTCGGTTGAGTATTATTAATCATTCACTGCCTTCCCGCCGCCCACCACACATCACCCACCACCTGCACTCGGTCGCTCATCCACCGGCCGGCAACATATATAATAATATATAGTTTCTCTCTCAACCCCACGACCCACTATCCGCGAATAATAATACCACTCGAATACTGCACACCGATCTATCTCTCTCACCCACACTCATTCTCTGTGTCTCTCTCTAACGGTAATCGTGGACTTACGGCGTGTGCTGCTGGACACGTATATATATGTTGCACCTCCCTTGCACCGGAAGGCGGAATTCCGATGATGCACACTCATTATTGAAGGTATATAATATTATGATTCTGCTCCCTCACTCTCTATGCATTTTAATTTTTAGGTATAATTTCAAATAATAATATGCAGTTTGACTGAGTGAGATCATATACTTAATATTTTGTTCCGACGCGCTGTTTGGCAGTGTATAAAAAGTAACTCTGTCTCGTGTAGTGGCCTATGGTAGCCCAACGTGTATTTAGTTTTATAATATAATATTATATAGGTGGCTGACTCGACTCGATGGAAGCAACCATTTTGTTACACATTCAATAATTATTATAATATCAATTAAAATAATTATAACGAAATTCAGAATGTACCAGGAACACCGCTGAGACGGTCCGACCGTCCTACACGGGATATGGCAGGTAAAACCATAAGCATGACATACATAATAATATGACCTGTAATAATAATTCCTATAAACATAAAAATTAGACATGATTTTTCCTAAGCCGCCTTAAAATTGTAAATATTATTTTTGTACAAAATTAAATAAATTTCTTTCCCGCTTTATTCAGACTCACAATTGACAACCTAAGGAAGTTTTTGTGTGGTTAAAATTCTAAAAAGTTTTGAATAGAATTGATGTAAATATTACTATATAATATAGATAATAGACTTATTTTTATGTATTTTTTCCAAGACTTTTTTGTTCATTTTTTCTGGTCTATTATTGTTCTTGTTAAGTAATTTATTCTTTCAAGTACCTATAACTCATCATGATGCATCTTTGACAACACGTCAATATACATTTTATATTGAGTTTTTATAATTTTACGTAAAATGAAGCACACGACAACAAACAAGTCTTAAGATGTACGTATAGGTACGGAAAAACTACCTTAATTTGTTTGTCCATAGTCTGAAATCTGAATCATATAGTATAATTTTACTTGTTTTATAGTAACTTACACAGTTACACACGTATATTTTTATCTGCTTGTCCCGTGAGCGGCCGTTTAGGATGTTATATACCTATGACTTATCAGTTATCACGCAAATATGTACTTATACATAAGTTGTTATGATAATTTTGTAACTTAAATTACATATACGTTTAGAGTACGTTATTTTAGCTCTGTTTATTAAAAAAAAAACATTAAAATGGTATTTTTAACTGGAATCCACAAGACCACCGTGCGATGGCTTAAGGGTCAACAATTTTCTATGGCATACGGGGACTTTAATCCATTTACCACTGATTGCAACATTCTTGTATCCTATATTATGAAGTCTTCATACTCCACCTAACGTGAACAAAGCGGCTCAATTTTCTCACCACTGAAGGGGACTGCACGTCTGGACGGTGTCTGGAGATCTTTAATCGTTTTGTAGGTGAAATCGTCCAACTATATTTATTATATATATATTATATTTATATTATACACTATATAATAAAGAAAAAGTGGAAAGTTTTAAGGTGAAAAAATATAATAAACTTTAGGAGTAAGGACAAAGATATGGATTGGAAATCCGATTATAGGTTCTGTGAATTCGCCAAATATGAAATGTACTTTGAGAACTAAGTTTTCCAACTGCATTTAAATTTAAAGATGCCAAAGTTGAAAATGGGATTTTGCTTATTATAAATTACGAATTAACTTTGAGCAGTGTTTTTGAGTTATTTAAGCTCCATATTTCACTATGATTTTACCTTTTATATTAGTTATATTAGATATTACGTATAGAATATTATAAATTATAATATCCTTAATATATTATTTATACCTACCTTAAAAGTGTATAAATATACACATATGTTTGTATATTATTATTTCTTATAAAATTGTCGTGGTTAGGTATTAATACAATAATATATAGATGTATAAATCTATCTACTTGTATTTACTTATAAAATATTATATAGATAACGAAAATAAATGACAGGTAAGAGTAAAATTTTAAAAATAGGCAATAATTTATAATCATGGTAAAATTAAATGATTTATTTAATCTTTGCGCAGGTATTGGTATACATGTCTACAACCGTGATATTATTATTTGTTGTACTGAAACTTGAATATAATGACATTAAAAGCTGTAAAGTCTCTAAAGCCCTAAAATAGTTAAGAAAAAAAATTCTTATTTTAATTAATATATTGGAATTCATCTTTCTCCACGTTTGAAGAAATATAATGATTGCAATGTTTTTATTGCGTAACTTAAATGTGGTATCAGAAGTACACTAATACCTATGTAGGTACACTCCATTATTTTTTCACGGGCACAACAAATGGTTAACGTATAAGTTTACTACGACTACGTCATACGAAATCATCTATCATGACGTAAAAACTACAATAGTCAATGCGTAACTGAGTTTTTTGTTTATTGTATGAGATAGTGAATAATATATATTTATATAAATATATATATATATGTGCTTTCACGGATACTTTCAGACGGAGTAGTAATCTCTATACCAATAGTACTTTGTTGATTACTTTCGTCGAACGATGAATGGATTCTCGTTGACATAGACTGCACTTTTTAATATTGAACATATTATATAAGAATGAATGTTCATGACTCGTATGACATGCAATGATACAGTGTAAAATAGAAACGTGTTGGCATCAAATAAATAGGTGATCAATCTGTTAAAATACTTTTGCTACATTATTATATTTCAATATTGATCGATTGTAAATTCCAGATAACCTGGTATAGTATCATATTGTTCTATTTAAGACTGAGTGAGTGCTAGGAGTCTTGTTTACATGGTGCGATTTTTATTTTCGTAGAATACATTTTTGGGTAAAAGGAGTGATTCTATATTTGTCATATAATATATTTCCGATAGGAAATGTAATATTGATTATACAGATATGTCATTTTTTAACGTGCTCATTTATTGTGTAAGGAAACCAACACCAAAACCTATCAATTACGACACCTGTATTTATAAAAATCGATTATGATTTCTTTAATATAATTTTAATTTTGTGCTAGAGACATGTAACTCTTAAAAATTGTTTATTACAATGACATAGCAATGGGAAAATATTTTGAAATCCATTTGAGCATTTTTGAGGATCCTATTGGTATTTTGAATAATATAAAACAAATAATTACATTTTTATTGTTAATTGTATTTATATTTTTGTAAGTACATGAGTTTCTAATAAAACTATGCATTTCGATTGATAAATTCAAGTAGGTATACTCTTACAAAATAAAATAAATAAATAGATAATAATGAAATATGACTTACTGCATATTCTCGTGATTCTAATAAGTGTTATACTTGTACAATTATAATTAAGTGGGGTAACATTTAAATCTAATTCTGAGTAATGGCAGACGTATAATTTTATTACCAGATACCTAACTTTTATTTTTTATATTTTTTATACATAATGCACAGTAGGTATGTGAATACATAAAACCTTAACCAATAGTAGTGCTTATTGTACTCGGATCTCAGAGGAAGCGAAAATACTTAAAAATACACTCACGTAATAAAACTGCACTGCAAACTCTCATTATTATGCCTATCCAACCGTTATATGTGTGTGTATAACCATTATCATTTGTGTATACTACGTGTAAGACAACCAACCCCTCGGTCAAAAATAATAACGACACACAGCAATTAGGCTTACGTTTGTTTCATTCATCGTCAATTTCTATCACGCTGACATAAACATACACATACCTATACTCATTTACTACGAATGTTTATATTATACACAATATAAACCTACATTGTAAATCCAGTCATGTCAAATTGCCGGTCTCTATTTTAATCCTTCGGGTTTACCGCTTGAAATTCTTAATTCCAATATTATAGGTAGGTATAATCGCGTGTAAAATATGTCACAGACATCTACATATATATTGATATATATTGAATATGTTCAAAGTGATTTGACATATTATTGTTTTTTGGTTGGAACGTTTTTCATAAGTATTCGATCAATGACCAAATGAATAATTAATAATAATGTTCAATAAATACTGACGACTAATGAACGATGCGATGATCAGAAAATTGTTAGAACTGTGAATTTATGAAATAACACTACCTATGGCCAGAAGGACTCAGTGGCATGTTTACGTGGATGAATCATCCCCCTCATAAACTTTTTATTAGTATTTTGCATCTCAAGGAAATGTATGTTTAAATAATTATTTCTATAGTATTATTGAAAAAACACATTGTATTAGGTAGGTACTTGCTAATGAAGTATGGAAGTTAGCGTAGGCACCTAGCAAACTGTTTAAGAGGACGCTACACATCCATTTTATATGTAATAAAACACTTTCATGCTCTACATGCCTACAGATTCCTTTGTATTAATAGTAGAAACAAAATATTTACAAATTTAACTTTAAACGCCGAGTAAGTAACCCCAATAATTGCAATAATAATTAATTTTGATTCTGGGAAAATAAACATGGGATATAATAATAATAACACATTGCAGATCTTTTATACGCCACTTGGAGTGATTTTTCGGTTGACTATGAACCCGTTCACTGTTCACTGCTAGCCACATTGGTTTCCCAGTGAGGACAGTCAAAAATTGTGTAAAGCTACGGTTTCCCTGCAGCATCAAACAGTGGAACAGCACGGCCGGGTCAGACGCCGACCTACGTCCAGACCGGTAGTGACGCTTGACGACGTATGAAGACGCTGCAGGGAAATCGTACCTTAACATAACTTGATAAATTCATACACCCCCCTCCAAAAAAAAGCTAAATACGCTACTTTATGGCCTAGGTTTATATATTATGCTCTAAAAGAAAAAACAATGAAAACCTTAAATTAAAAATTAAATAATATGTTTATTATATTATTTTAAACATTTAAAATAAAAAACAGCATTTCATGACGAAGTACTTTATTTATTTAATCAATTAATAAGAGTATTGTTCAGTTTCTGTAACAGATGGCCAAACAAAAAAAAAAAATGTTAAAAAATATATAATGGTAATCTTTTGTAATTGTATACACAACTACAAAATTCCAACAACTTTTCATAGTAAAGTTAATAGTGTAATTATAACTTATTATAAAATAGTGTACATCAACGGCTTAGGTACATATTTTATTATTATTATTATTTAAGATTATACTGTGTTATCGATCCAATGCAACAGTGTACCTAAATTGCCTATTCAAGTCGCCGGATCAGTGCTGTAATCCGCCCGTGCGTAACTGATCGGTTTTACACCGCTTGATAAACTTGCAGTAACCTGTTTGAAATAAAACCTTTATGAGGGAGTATAAATTTAATTTTAAAGTTTAAATATATAATATAATAGCATCTTCTTGTTTATGAATTACAGTTATTGGACTTTAAAAAATATGATGTAATAAGGATAACTATAATATTAGTATTCATATTTCAGTTTTAATCTAAACGTACCTACATTTAAACTAATTTTAAAATTGTATATTTTATTTTTTTCCTGATCATTGTATATAATACTGACACATCGCTCATAATGATTTAAAATATGGTTACAAATTACCAGTATTTTATTGGTTCGAGTATTTTTTTCTTTTTACTTAAACAGATTAAATTAATTGTAATTTATATTGATATTTTATTTTTTTATATCTATATAGGCATATAGGTTTTATGTACCTATCTAACTGAATTATCAGTGTAAGAATTCATTTTTTATTAAATCAAAATTATTTATGTATGTCATAAATAACAAAGATAAACGAATCGTCTGTATTTTATAACTTCTAGAAATGGTAAAAAATCAATGATTCTTCCCGCTATTTATATTTTGTTATAATTAATAACTTTTTATATATTTTATTCAATAGCTCGCTATTCGTGACCTATTTTTATAAAAAAATAATCTATATTTATAAAAATGGAGACAAAAAATTCGAAATTGCATCAGTTGAGAACGGCTGGGCCGATTTTACTCAATTTTTTTTTAAGATGTTCGTAATTGCCAGGTGAAGGTTTTTACGAAAGAAAATTTTTAAAAAGTCAACCGAATAATTAGAAAAACTGCAAAAACTATTTATTGATGTCTGGGATTTGAACTCGATACCGTTGTCTTTATTTAGTCTATGGTGTATTATATTATATTGGTTGCTATTGGTTAATCGGGCATGTTTGTTGATTTGTATTATTATTTTTTGTAAATATATCTTATATATAAATGAATGACGGTGTGTAGATTAGACCTATGGGAAGAAGATGCGCTAATTTAAAAAGGGTTAAATTTGGTTTTTTTTATTCATCGGATTTTAGTACAGTTATGTTAGGTTAGGATTTATAGGTAGGTGGAATTAAGTAAAAACGTCAAACTTGGTATAACTTTGGTACTTTTTGAGTTAAATCATACCCTTACGTACAAACAGCACGGGGTCCGCGATCTACCGCAGGTAAATTACCTATCTGATAATGTACTGCTACAATTCAGAATTTTTATTCCGGGCAACAGAAAAGTTAAGATAAATCTAGAACATCATACACCGAATATTAAATAACGCATTGAACAATGTTTGAGTCATATAGAGTTGGTACATTTAACGGGAAACGAAGTGCACGGGATCAGCTAGTATTCATATAATATGAGTCAATCATCATCATAATATGTAAACATTAAATAAATAAATTTAAACAATGCTCATTTCTGAAAAATAATTGAAACCCGACGTATTATGTTATGACTCCCGTCATTTTAAATAATTGTAAAAATTGTATTGGAATCCAACAAAAGTCATCAATAAACATATATCTAAACGTTTAGGAAATTAAAAAAATGATAAAATATTTCACCCAATATGTAGCCATTATAATAACAATATTCAATAAATTGTTAGATTGCATATAATATTATATCATTGTGTGCGTGGTTTTTTAATGATTGTGAATCGATGATATGGAATTTCAAAAAAATAAAATAGGAAGTTTATTCTCTATTTAAACCTGACAATTGTGATACTCTAATATCAACATTTTTATGCGTGCAATTTTTAATTTTAATTGAAATAATTGCTATAAATTTCATAGAGTGTAATTTCACTAGTGCACTAGAGCCAAATAGGTTTTTATTACTATCTTTTATGCAATTTAATTTATTTTTATAATCCCCGTGTCTTGGGACAAGGACATACTCAATGGCCACAAAAAAGTAATGCGATAAATAATTCATTTGAGTATATACAAAAAAGGTATGAAATTGCACCAGAAGTATGGTTAAAAAAAACTGCATCCTTCTTAAAAATGTTAAAATTAGGATAAGTAATTTTCCCGGTTAAAAGAAATATGCCTTTTTTTCGTTTTTTGAAATTCCATATTATCGATCCATTATCATTAACAAAAAATTATATTGCGATCCAGATAATATAATGTAGGAAAAACTGAGAATTATACTTGGCGAATAATATTGTCATAGTAAAATTATGTAACAGAGACATTTTTCGAAAAGTATTAACAATTTATAATGGCCTTCTACGGACCATTGAGTTCATATTATATATATATATATATATACCACATAACCTATATACTCTATGTGCAGACCAATGGCGCCGCGTGATTAAAAATAATAATAAATAATATATTATTATATTATTATGTTTTTTTAAGTCCCCGTTTGTCGTTTTAAACGACAGTACACATTATCATACCTATATAGTATATATTATATCGGGTGAAGGTGGGAGGGGTGAAATTTTTTCTTCCTTTTATGACTGTTTGGCAGCTGTTAATTTTTATCCTCGCAGCCCAACGTCGGTCGTTGTTGGTGTGTGTGTGTGTGTGTGTGTGTTGGCGGGGGGAGGAGTAGTTTATTATTTAGTATTATTATTGCAGCTCGCTATTATAATCCGAACGGGCGTTTTGTAAACATCAGTCCCTCTAATATTTGTGGCGTACCGCAGATTATATAAATCCGATTAAAATATAATACATATATATATATATATATATAAAATATATAATGCGTGCGGAAGAAGTGTTTGACATTGGTCGCGGGGAGCGAACTATACCACTACAGCATATATATATATATTATAGTGTAAAGCGGCGGTGCGGCGGAGGTGGTCGTGTTTCGACGGACGTGGTCTCGGTCGAGGCAGTGACACGATGACGGCGGCGTGGAGGATAGAAGAATTATCGCTTTGCGTAATAATAATAATATAATACAAGTTCCACACCGGCCAAGTTTTAAATTCTCCCAGCGCCTGTTTAAATAGGTACAATCGAGCGACAGCGGAGAGGGGTTCAGCAATGCCATAATCTAATATTATATATATTATTATTATTATTATAACACTATATTATACACTGGATTTTATTGTGCTCGGATTTTGCGGGTTCGAAAAACTTTTTCACGGCCTGACGATGACAGTTTACTAATGGATTTCGCACCCTCGTGAGCCCGACAGCGACCGGACCACGCCGTGTGTACGATTTGTTGATACGTATAATGAAATCCGCGGTGAACCTATTCGGAATAGTAGAAAATCGACTTTGCCCCATTACGGAAATTGTATATTTGCTGTAGGTATAAAACAAGAACGCTGAACGATATTAATCGATGACGTTTACTATTCGATTCGCGTTTTCACATAATATATTATTAATATTACTGTAGCATTTTCGTGTAATTGGCATTAATATAGAAAATATGCAACACGACACGTACCTATACTTGTGACTATTGATTAGGTATGTGCAATTTATATAGGTACAATAATATCGGCTGGCCAAACGTATAACACATATCTATCTAATTATTTATTGTATTACCACAGGTAAGTCTTATGTTTTAGATAAATATTATTATGACAAAGTTATTATCGTTAATTAATCAAGTCCACTCTTATGATATTGTAAACGATAAGTCATTAAATACTAAAAAGTATTAATAATTGTGGTTAGGTTTTATTGTATTTTCAAATTAATCACACGACTTGTTCGCTAAATTACAAAATCGTTCATATAATGTAACTGTCGTTACTCGTTATTATAATATAATACACAAGTTTCAATTATCGACATGAAAATACAATAGAGACCGAAGAGCATAATCAAGTTTATACCATATTTGTTATTATTTTATTATTATTATATTACATCAATCAATTTCGCTTCATAGTGAGAGAGGGAGAGTTCCATACTTCCATTGAATAAACGCAATTGAAAATATACAAAAACCCTATTCAGTTTATTTTTAGACGTTTTAGAGTCTGAATGAAACGAGTAATGTATTTCATTATAATTTAAAGTTATAATATATTTCATTTATACTCTGTATGTTTATTTTGTACTGCGAACCCTTTCTTGGACAGAAAGAACGCTCCAAAAGTTTCATACAGCGCCCTTTGTATATTGGAAGTCTAGCATAATATTTATTTTAATAATATTACGGTACAATAGTCTGAAGAGATCGTTTATTTAATTTCATCACTGGTTTCCGTATGGAAAAATCCCATAAAAGTGTTGAAGAAAGGTTAGATTAAATGTATAAACTGTAGTACGTCATTAAATATTAGTGTTATAGTGAATCGTTATATCAAATGTTTAAAATAAAAATAAAATTCGTAATAGGTAATTAATGAAAATATCGTTATGTCGTTATTTTAGCTAAATCCATACTAAAAACAAATATTAAAAATAACCGTATTGCATATCTGTTAATATATAAGTAAGTAGTTACTTTTTAATAATTTTTTCTATGTATATTTTTTCTTCTCATTATTATTGCATGAGCCTTCAATGAAAAAATTGTATAGCTCATCGGTTGGATGATAAAATATAGATAATATACAGGGCTGAGATTTCGATGCTCTTTTATTTTTTTGTCCAGAGGTTATATATGATGCTCGCCTAGCCACAAATCCGTAACATGTACTTTTTAATGAGAATAAGAAAATTTATTTTCTATTTTTTGACAATTTTTGTATATAACGTCATTTCCTTAATTTTTTAGGGCATTATTGGAGTTTTTCGGTCCAAAATTCAAACTTGAAATTTTATATTAAAATTGTACATGCTAACGCGAGTTCTATATAGGCACATTTATATATTTTTACATACATGTAAATTATTTGGCATACTTTCACCGATCACTTTGGTAGACGTTAAAAGGAGCTTCTATATCTACAAAAATTTACTGGGGGATAACAGAAGATCGTTTTTATTCGAAAATCTTAAACAATCTCTGGTGATTTAGTGTAACAGTTCAGAGTATACACTTGTCACTTAAATGAATATAATATAATCCAAATCTTTCAAAATAGTTATAATCATATAAGGAAATAATTGTTTGTTTTTTTTCAGATTAAAGAAATCCTGAAGCTTAGCCAATATAAAAAATTATTTTAATCACTTCTTTTATCACTCATATTTTACAATTTATTAAAAATAATAAGAATTTCTCTGCATATTTTAATGCATTATTTAGAATTTTTAGAGCATTAAGGACATTTTTAAGGGAATTTTTTAGAGTTTTATAGGGTATTACATTCCTAGCCTTAATAATAAGATATGAAAATTACATATTATTACATATATAATAATACTATATTTCTTGAAATCTTTATAGCTAAATCGGCTGATTCGTTGACCTGTTCGGGGGAGTCGACTGACTTCAGCCGCACCAAACACCAAATTATTTAAAATAACTAAAAGTTGTTTTATACAAAAAAATTGGCTAATGAACGATTCTAACATGTAAAAAACAATTATAAATTTTATTAGCTAAACAATTTTGATAAATGATAATATTCTTTTACATGTTAGAAACTGAATTTTCATCAACCAATTTTTTTATGAAATCATTTAATTATTCCAAACCATTTGGCGTTGGTGGCTGAGGCAATAAATTTGAGTTTTGAGACACCCCTTTCTCCCTGAACTGGTCTACGAATCAGCCAATTTTTCTATAGAATTCAGAAGGCCCGATTCTATTAGCAATAAAAATTTCAAGGAAGCTAAAATAGCTGAAGTCAAACCGTCAGTAGTTCCCTGTTTATATATTAGAATAAACATAACAGCAAAGACCAATTAGATACGAACTAGTACAATCCACTGACGTTAAGATAATAATAAATTTAAGGACTGAAATAGAAATAATACACTACGCTATATATCATATACTATTGTTTATTCAATACAGTGGCAAGGATGGAAATGAGGTGGTTAATTAATGAAGTTAGATCAAAAAAACATTTCAATAACTGTTATTGTTAGATGGGTATTATTATAGCGTTGGAGCCGGAAGAAACAGATGCATCCGATGGTTTGGACTTGTAAGGCGGAGAGTGGAAAAGTGAAGCCATGGCAGTTAGTAACTTTTTCTTTAGGAATGTGATGGACTCTAATGGTTAATTTTGTGCTTGAAAATGGATTTGTACTTTGACCCTTGCAAGGGTAGTTGCAAGCGTGATAGCTACCACATTTAATATTTATTAGTTAATAGTTTATAACATTATAATATTTTAAATTAAGTGAATAATATTATGTTGTAAAAATCTTTTAAAAGTAGGTACAAATTACCATAATACAATATTGTTAAGAACCCCTGATTAGTACATATTTTATTTTTTATATATCTATATATGTTAACAACATATATAGACAATCACAATGCAGAGTGTGTGTCGTAAGACGCTGCCACCGTGGGAACCGCTGAATAAGGGTTTTTGATGTGAGACGGGGCACCGTCACGACAACACACAGGGAGTCAGTCAGTCGTAGAATTACCAGTGTTCGAATAACAGATTGTAGCTACACTTAATTTTTACTACCAGTTTTAATAAAAAAATACATTAATTATTTTAATTTTCAATTGGTGCGTACGTTTATTTTGTGTTGTGTGTAAAATCCATAACATTTTTGGTGGCAGCGGTGGGATCCGTAGATTCCGGTGTTACGCTTAAAGTAAAAATTTGTTTTAAGTGTTTAAATAGCTAAGTAAATCGCGCACTGCGTCTACGTACTCAAATACGAGCAGCAGAAAATTCAAACACTCCAGATCAACTCAGACATTTCAGACCTTTAACATTCAGACATTCTACAGAACATTCCTGAAAATCACGTAAATAATATTATTACTATTATTACCATCGGCGTCAACAAATTCTTGGGCGTGGCATTGGTGCGCCGCCCGAAGCCGACATCGGTCGAACCAGTTCGAGCAACGGTAAGACATCAAAATCGAAATCGATAGTCAAAATCGAAATCGATAGTCAAAATCGAAATCGATAGTCAAAATCGAAATCGATAGTCAAAAATCGAAATCGATAGTCAAAATCGAAATCGATAGTCAAAATCGAAATCGATAGTCAAAATCGAAATCGATAGTCACAATCGATATTGTTATCAATATTGATAAGAGTTATCAAAATTGATAAGACTATTGATAACATTGTTTACAACAACAATCAACAATAACGGAGCCGAATTGAAACCCACTACCTGTAGTGGTCCCCGCGCCAGCAGTTTCGGGGCAAGCGAACGTCCATTCAACAAGAGCTGTCGAAGAGGATTTACGTCGTTTATAATTCTTTTCACTGGCAACACTCAGAGCCAACCCGATTCATCCAGACCCTTTCAACAACGCACATTTCCAATGACAACACTCATGGCGGCATCAATACAGTTTGCGGTGTTGTGAGTAACAGAACATTTACTAACATACTAACAATTTAAATTAGTTATTGAACATTTTTTTTATTATTTTTTTTTATTATTATTATTATTACTGTCATCAAACCTAGTAGTGATAGCATTTAATAATTTATTTTAACTGTTAGCAACAGTAGTAGTAGTTTGCATAAATCGTTATTGTTTAACACTTAGTTGATGAGTGATACGGGAGATACTAATAGTAGGACCCCTACCCCTGAATTGGAAGATAGAGAGGAAACCTCCGAGAACCCTCTCCCTGCTCCACGTCTCAGTCTTCCTGTTAGGTTTGCAAATCCACAAGTTCCAGAATCCGAACGACCTGTTGCGGAAATTTCGGGGGATAATCTTTTTATCAACCAGACCAATGAAATCATAGAATTTAACGAGACGTTGTTGCAAAACGTTAACCAAACCTTAGCTTCCGTAGATAACGTGCTTGTTCATACGAACCATACCTTGCATACAAATATTTTAGATCAGACCATCACGATGGCCGATGACGGGTCCCTTCTACAACCAAACAACATCGAAACAGGAAATTCCCGACAGAACGAAAATCCAGTGATCAACACCTCAACACAGAACAACCCACAAGAACTCCTATCACAATCTGGGAAATCCGTAGACACCATCGGATTAGAAGCAGCCTTGAAGTTATTACCATCGACATTCAGTGGAGAAAATCAAGAAGATCTCGAGCTGTTCCTAGAAACATGTGAGTTCGCGATTATGTGTGCCAATGAGAAAGCTAAGCAGCGACTGCTCCAAGGCATTATTATTCGGCTTACGGGAAAGGCCCGGGCCGCAGTAAAATTTCGTTCGATTCAATCCTGGACTGAACTCAAGGATACCCTAAAAACGTCACTAGAACCCCAGCGAACTACGCCACATTTATATTTGGAACTGTATTCGATCAAACAGAAAGGAGATGAGGACGTAATGACATATTCATCGCGTATTGAGGCCTTACAGACACTCATATTAGAACAGGAAACAAACGGAAAATCCGCAGAAGTCGCCACAGCATTGGAGGACAGTTTGAAAGCACAGACCATTCAAGTCTTTATCGAAGGATTGGGAAAACTGAAAGACTTCATAAAGGCTCGAAATCCACCAACTCTTGACAAAGCGATTCAAGCTGCAAGAGAAGAAGAAAGGGTGAGAAAATCGCACGACGAGTCAAAGCGTTTCTATGAACCGTCTGCTAAACAAAACAATGGAAAAACACTTACAAAGAAACCGAGTACCCCTTGTTTCCATTGCGGAAAAATGGGACATTGGGCCAGAGACTGCAGGTCTCTCCAAGTGAAGCCGAATAATGGTCAAACACCTCAAAACGCCCACAAGGCGATCGTTAATACAATTACTTGTCGTTACTGCAAGAAACCAGGTCACACCAAGGAGGAATGCAGAAAACTAAAATACGTAAATTCAAAGCGATCCGCAGAATCTCCAGCTACTACCTCACAAAATTCAAAAAACTCTACGCAGTCGAGTGCCGACGGCGGGCGCCCGGCAGGAAGCCTGAAAACAGCCGCAATCTCATTCGCAGGAATATCTTAAATAATACGGCTCGCCAGAAAATTGAACAGGATCATGTACAGTGTCAAAGCCCTCAGACCATTCCAACAGACAGCAAATTTTTAATCGACTCTGGCAGTGACTTAAATTTAATCAAACTCTCATCATTGCGAGATGAAGTAATAGTTTACGACCATACCGTGTACGAACTCAAAGGAATAACAGATAATCTTGTGACGACTTTAGGATCCGTCACTATCGAACTTCAAATTGGAGGTGAAAAAAGACGCGTTGAATTCCAAGTTGTCCAATCCGATTTCCCAGTACCAAATGAAGGAATCTTAGGTAAACCATTCATTATCGGACATGGAACTATAATCGACTACCAGTCAAAGGAATTAATCCTCCCTCCTCTTGTGAATTTAACCATACTACCAAGAACAGAAATTCTCGTTGCCATTCCAGCTCCCAATAAAACAGAGGGTTCAAACATTTTAATTTCAAGCCAAAGCATTACCAAGGCCCTCACCTGTGGAAATTGTGTTACCACAGTGAGAAATCATCTTATATACGTTCCTTTTATTAATCCAACAGTCGATCAAGTTCAATTACAAATCCCTCAACTAGAGCATCTCGAACACGAAGATTTCAACGAAGCTAATGTGCACTTATCACAAATTTTGGAAAATACAGAACCTAGTGTTGATGGGAACAGAATATCTCGCTTACATTCAGCCCTGCGAACCTGCCATTTAAACTCAGAAGAAAAATCCTCATTGCTTACTATTTGTGAGGAATACTCTGATGTGTTTCAATTGGAAGGGGATAAAATCACAGCAACAACCGCCATTACTCACGAAATCAAGACTTCTGAAGCCGTTCACCCAATTCATGAAAAGCCATACCGACTACCCCAGCGACATCGGCAAGAAATAACAGAACAAATGGAGATTCTAGAGCGAGAAGGGGTAATTGCTCCTAGTGACTCGCCATGGAATGCTCCTCTTTTGGTGGTTCCGAAGAAACCGGATGTTAACGGAGTAGTAAAGTATCGAGTATGCGTTGACTTTCGACGACTCAATCAAGTTACAGTGGGAGATGCTTTTCCACTTCCCAATATCACGGACATCTTAGATCAGTTAGGTAAGTCCAAATACTACAGTACACTTGATTTGGCCCAAGGATATCATCAGGTGCCAATGAACCCGGCAGATCGCGAGAAGACAGCCTTCTCTACGGATAAAGGCCATTTCGAATTTTTGCGGATGCCGTTTGGTCTAAAGGGTGCTCCCGGAACATTTCAAAGAATGATGAACAAGGTACTTTCAGGCCTGAATGGGTTAAAAGCGTTCGTATACCTTGATGACATCATTATTTATGCTAAGGACCTCCCAGATCATTCACAAAAACTCACAGAAATTTTGGAAAGGCTCAGAAAATTCAATCTAAAACTACAGCCCTTGAAATGTGAATTTTTGAGGAAAGAGGTCACGTATTTAGGACACCAAATTACTGACGAAGGCGTTAAGCCTGACCCGAAATTAATTGAATGTGTTCATAATTTTCCAATACCCCAAAACGTAAAAGATATTAAATCGTTCTTGGGATTCTCTGGGTATTACAGGCGTTTCATACAAAATTATGGACAGATCGCTAAACCACTAACTTCGTTACTAAAGAAGGATGTGCCATTCATGTGGAGTGATCTATGCCAACAGTCATTCGAAAAACTGAAAAACCTTCTAATAAATTATCCAATCCTTCAGTATCCAGACTTCACCAGACCCTTCAATCTCACTTGTGATGCTAGCAACTACGCAATTGGTTGTGTACTTTCTCAAGGTCCAATTGGGAAGGACCTACCCATTGCTTATGCATCCAGAACATTAAATAAAGCTGAAATAAACTATAATACTACTGAAAAGGAATTAGCCAGCATAGTATGGGGAGTTAAAACTTTTCGCCCATACCTTTTTGGTCAACAGTTTAATATTATAACGGACCATCGAGCATTGGTGTGGCTGTTTAACCTAAAGGACCCCGGTTCACGGCTAACGAGGTGGCGTTTAAAATTGGAAGAACACCAATACACCATCCATTACAAACCTGGCGTTAATAACACAAATGCAGATGCTTTAAGTCGGATAAATCAAGTCGTCACCAGATCATCAAAGGCCGCAGAGAACTCAAAATATCCAGACAACGCAGAACCATCAACTTCAGAACCTCAGGACGATCACAGCTCTCATCAAGCTATCTCTTCTACAAACATACAAATCACCGAAAGTTATCAGGAATTTCTGCAAGCCGATTCAAGTCTTAAGAAACCAACTAAGAAAATTAGCGAAGTATCAGGAAATATATTTGAAATGGATCCTAGCATTTCCCTGGCATGTTGCGTTTCGGCGGATTTCGAGATGACACACGGAGTAGCTGTACAAATGAGAAGAAAATTTGGCAACCTGACACAGTTACGTAGACTACAGAAAAAGGTTACCGAGGTAGCATCACTAGAGATAACAGACAGAAACATATTCTACCTCATTACTAAAGAAAAGTTCTGGCAAAAACCGACCTGCGAAGATATTTTTCAGAGCCTACAGAATCTCAAGAAAATTTGCCAAGAGCGGAAAGTAACTCGACTCGCTTGTCCGCGTTTAGCGATAGATCGAGACGGTATCAAATGGGAAACCGTCCGGAGCATGCTCTACTACACGTTCCGAAATTCTGAAATAGAAATACAAATCGTAACACAAGAACAGTTATCGAAGGAAGACCAGTTACGAATCATTAGAGAATTCCACGAGACTCCTTTGGGGGGACATCAAGGAATAAATCGGACATATCAAAGAATATTGCAGCAACATCATTGGAAGGGAATGAGACAGATGATCAAAGCATATATCCTTTCCTGTGAAACTTGCCAACGTCAGAAAATACCAAATCGATCAGGAAAAGAACCGATGGTTATAACCACAACCTCTTCCAGACCCTTTGAGAAAATCTTCATGGATATTGTAGGACCATTTCCTAAGTCTCATAAAGGGAATATATTCATCTTAACTCTTCAAGAGGACCTTTCTAAATTCGCATGGGCAGTACCTATGATAAACCATGAAGCAAACACTGTAGCATACCATTTTGTAACCCAATTTGTGTGCTTACATGGACTTCCGAAGAGTCTTGTCACAGACTGTGGTACGGAATTCCTTAGTCATGTATTCAAAGAAGTATGTCAACTTCTTAAGATCAAACAAACTTCGACCACACCATACCATCCACAAAGTAATGGATCTTTAGAGCGTAGCCACAGAACATTAGGAGACTACTTACGCAGTTTCGTTGACAAAGATCCTCAAAACTGGGACACTTATGTTCCATTCGCGATGTTTTGTCATAATTCAACAGTACATACTGCAACCAAATTTCAACCATATCAACTAGTTTATGGTAATGAGATAACCGTTCCGCATTCATTCACTCGAGATCCTGAACCTCAATACAACTATGAAGACTATCACTTTGAGATGAAGAAACAAATGCAGGAAGCTCATAAATTAGCGAGAGCAGAGCTATTAGAAAGCAAACACAAATCTAAAGAGCGTTATGACAAATCAATAGCACCTCTAAACCTTGCCGAAGGAGATAGAGTCCTAATACAAGACAAGGCCCGTAAGGGAAAACTAGCCCCAAAATGGTTAGGTCCTTACCCCATCGTAGAAATACAACCAAATTCACCAAATGTCACGATACTTAAGAAAAACAAGCCTGTAAAGGTACACCGGAACCTTCTAAAACAATTTCATGAAAGAACATAACTATGTTTCAGATTTAGCATAATTTCAATAAGCGTCACGGAACCTTCCATCAATGATTCGGACCAAAGAAATCACCGCCAAGTATTTAATCTAACGTCATTCAAGAACCAACAAGGGATCTATTATGAGTCACATGGAGTAGCCAGATTGTCACATGTGAGTTGGGAATTGGTAATCTCCTTGGATGTACAATTACTAATTTCAAAATACCATGTCATCATGGCTCACTATCAAGCCACCACGACCATTTGCGAAAATATGAAAAACAGATTTGGCAATGTGGAAATTGAGGAGATTTGCTCTCTGTTTATACAACAATTTTCTAGAGCAACTTTGCCCTATTTAAACGAGATCGAAGCTAATCACAGAAGTCTTATGTTAGCCATTAATAATGATGATAATAGAGTTCGACGGGGATTGGGGCAAACATTCAGGCGTATGGCCAACGTTCTGTATGGTGTATGCTCAAAGATTGATGTTGAATTCATTATAAATCAAATAACAGAACTAAATCGAAGCAAAGTACCTAGTAAAAACAATATTCCGGAAAAGATCAGATTCCTACAAGCAGAAGTAAATCACTCTACACAACAATTAGAACTCCAACAACAAAAAGTAGAACAAAACCTCCAGTACCTACAAGCACAAACAAATCTTACTATCCAGAACCTTAATAAATTGGCGTTCCGAACCAAAGTATTAGAACAATCATTACTATTTGAACTAGTATTAAATAAGTACGCTTATGAAACCCAGAACCTTATCTCCATAATAAATACAGCATTAGATGGAAAAATTCACACTAGTGTCTTTACTCCACAGCACATTATTAAAGAACTTCTTGAAATTAAGGTGGACTTGCCGATTGGAAATACTTTTCCATTGGAAGTTAATATAGAATCTCTTAATGAAATCCTCCGAATCTCTGAAAAAAACATATTCTTTAAAGACAACTATCTTATCTATGTTATAGAAATCCCACTAATTACCAGTGAGGAATATAGTATATACCACCCTATACCTTTACCCATACCCCACAGTGAACAAACCATTTTCTTAGTCGACCCTGAAATAGATTATTTAGGTGTAAGCAGAGACAACGAAAATTTTATTGCTTTAGATAACGTAAAATGGGAAGAATGTATAACATTAAAGCCCTATAAAGTTTGTAGAGGTAATCAACATGTACAGCATCGTGCAGAATCAGATGTATGTGTAGTTTCATTACTAGTGAATAATCAATTTAATCCAGACCATTGCAAATTCAAATTCGTTTCATTAAAAGCCCCTATATGGCATCAGTTAGTGCAAACTAATTCATGGATCTATTATACCCAACGGGAAGTAGGTACCATCACTTGCACAAATCCAACAGAAAATTCTAAGATAGAAATTGAGGGCGTAGGCAGAATAACTATACCCCCATTTTGTAAAATTAATCTCAGAAACTCTATATTATTTTCTAATAACAAAGCTAGTAGGGATATTCATTCAGATATTATACCAGAAAATTCTAAGAAGGATCCGTTACACACATTGACAGATATAGTCAAAACAATTATTCCTCAAAACCTCACTAATAAAATCTTAATTCAAAATTTGAACCAACTGACTAATAAAGCAGTTGAGTTAAATGAACTTTCACATACCCTAGCTGAACCTTCGTTAATTTTCAATATTAACATTCACGTTATTGTCATTTATATTATTGTAATACTAACAATACTAACATTTAGTATATTAAGTTTTAGTTTAAGAAAAAATGTTACAAAAATATACAACCCTGAAATACCAGAAGCATGAAAAATCTAATGGTATTTAGGAAGACACAGTGTAATTTATTTTTCTTTTATTATTTTTCTTTAATATTTTATTATTTTATTGTCAAACTGAACTGACCCCCAAATAACAGAAAATTCGAAATCTTGCAGAAACTTAAATATTTAAGTGAAACACTGTGGTCATTGGACCCCTGTGTCTCATTTAGTCTGGGGGGTGTTAAGAACCCCTGATTAGTACATATTTTATTTTTTATATATCTATATATGTTAACAACATATATAGACAATCACAATGCAGAGTGTGTGTCGTAAGACGCTGCCACCGTGGGAACCGCTGAATAAGGGTTTTTGATGTGAGACGGGGCACCGTCACGACAACACACAGGGAGTCAGTCAGTCGTAGAATTACCAGTGTTCGAATAACAGATTGTAGCTACACTTAATTTTTACTACCAGTTTTAATAAAAAAATACATTAATTATTTTAATTTTCAATTGGTGCGTACGTTTATTTTGTGTTGTGTGTAAAATCCATAACAATATCATCTGTCAACAATTTCAAGGTGTTGAGATGTTATATATTATCATTACAATTTTATTTTAATACAGCAAAACAACACGTTTTTCATTTTTATTATTAACAATTACTATTTAACTTAATGCCTACTGCGTAGATACGGTTTCGCTTCTTTCAGACGTACCATATTGTGTATTTAGCATTGCTATTATCTACCTATTCAACTAATATATACATTATTCATAGTAGGTAACACACTAACACAAATGAAACATTTTAATGCAAATATCCCCGATGTGGTTAATTCAACTATTCTGATTATAATTTAACAGCATACATAGTTGGTAGGTATTATTTTGTTAGTAGTTAGTAGAGCATATTATAATGGTAATGGAATACAATCGAAAGGAAGTTAATGAAATAGGTAGGTAGTAAATGTTTATATAAATGAAATGACATATTTCCAAGAGTTAAATTTTAAACGGTTTTTATCTCAAATTCTATAGGTATTTTACTATACTAACACATCAGCTGATGATGGTAGATAATAATTCTATTATTGAAGTACATTTGTATTGCATATTTGTATTTATCATGTTTGACCACCGGTGATTAGCCGGTCAAAAATTTAAATCCTAGTAATAACTTCGATTATATTAATAATAGTTGGAGATAATCAGCTTAATCAGTTAATCGCCAAAAATCGTTTTTGTCCATCTTTTTTATATAATATTGTCTTGTATTTAAATTATTGTTTCTTTGGAACCTAAAATATTCATTTCATTTGAACACGAAACAATTAATCAATAGTTTTTTGTTCTTTTTTTTTTAACTGATCTTTTTAAAGCCCGGCGACTATGGCCATGGCTAATGCATTAGCTTGATTGTAGGGTTTATGATTGTAGGTAGTAGGGTTTGAAATTGTAGGGTTATTACACGTGTGTGTTGTGTTTGGCAGAATTTCTATTGGGGCACCCGTAGGTTTCTGCCATGCCCCGGAGTGGGGGATGGCGGCACTTGTTCTCCGGACACCGTGACTTGCCCGGAGAAAAATGCCGCCCAGTGATCGAGAGAATCGAACTTGCGACCGCCAGCGACGCAGACGACGAGTTCGACCGCTCGGCCACATCGTCCCCCGTGTTTTGTTCTATTTTATATTAAACAGTTTTCTTTTGGGTATCACCATGTAAATTATTGATTGTTTATATTGATAATATACAAAGTATTCAATAATAATCAATATAAATCATATTATACATTTTATATTGGTCACTTATTATAACCATTGAAACAGTGCGCCGATGCTCGACAAACTGTTCCTTTTATTAAATAAGAATATTGTTTACGGTATCATAAAGTTTATTGTACAATGTTCAAAATAAATTATTTACAGTGGTTAGGGATTGACTGGGCCGCACGGCTGGCTCGAGTAAGCAGACCGTGTCGGGCGGTATCGGACCTGTAGAGGTGCGACCAAATTACAAATATCGGGTGTTATCAATTTGACATGAATAATTATATAATTGAGAAGGGAGAGCTAGAACCACTCGTTCACGGACTCTAGCAAGTCGTGTTCAGTGCGGTCCTATCTCACAATGCCGCCTGAACAGGCGCACGGAGGGTGGTACACGTAAGGTGTTGGTTCTGAAAACAACCGTTTCAGTTGGCCGCGATGGTAGGTCGGCGGCTGCCGGTACGTCTTAACAACGCTGTCGATGGTATAATATGTCCGTCGATGCTGGGTATCTCCGTACGTATTGGAGACCTCACGGCTATGTTGACGGTCTTGGTCGCGGAATGATCAGGACCGGTGCTCGGTGATTGCCGCTTCTTGCCGACTCGTATCACGAGTGTCTTCGTCGTTTCGTTGACAGTTGTATTCGGAGCGGCAGTCGGATTGCTGCAGCCGTCAGGTGCCGTCTCGTACGCAGAATATCGTCGTCGCGGTATTAATGGCTTCGTCGGCGTTCTTGACTGGAGTCTCGTGCTGGTTGGTGTTGGTTCTTCGTGTCTTCGGTTCTTCTTTTCTTCGTTCTATGGATGTTGAAGATATGAAGAAGTGTTGATTGAAGAGGTGGAAGAAGACTGTTGATTTTGTATGAGCATGCACCCGTATATATACCCGTCGCCGTACCGACTAGTAAACCTGTATGCTGATTGGTGTGTTTACAGTCGGCACGGTTTCTTTTGTAATTTAGCCGGAATTTGTTTTACAAAGGTCAAAATGGTATCTACGTAATCGGTTGCATCTCTTCTATTCGTAGATATCCTTTTCTTGTCTGTACTTAAAATATGTATTTAGAAATCAGCCTTTAAGCGTCGCCTATTTCTGATTGGTCGGGCGTTCATTTTAACCTGTCATTTCGTTTACTCCGTAACACCATCAATTTAACTTTTAATTATATTGAATACCTTGTGAATAGTGAATATTTATTTGATAAACATAATATATTGGTCATTAATATATATTATCTATATAATAACATAATACATTTATAAATTGCATGTATAATACAATTATTTATCCAGATTTCTATAAAGATATCAACCGTTAAAGAAAGTTAATCCAAATAAACCATTATGTATAATGCCAAGAAACTTCCTCATGATACTCAAAAAAATTTCAAAAAAAGTAATGCCTACATTTAAATTTAAACATATTTAAATAATAAATAAAAGAATTTTAGTCATATAGCTAATATAGTTTAAGCCAACAAAATGTCCTACCTTTAATAAGATACAATAATTATAATCCACTTAAAACTGTTAAATGCGTTCGTTACTTCCATGAAGATTTTTTTACTTCTTTGATACTATTAAAATATGTGGAGTTACATAAAAACTTAATTAAAGTTAACAAACTGACTTATGCATGGTTATGTTAGGTAATAGGTCCAATGTCCATGTATGGTAATGTCTAGTGAGATTTACGAAAAAAATATGTGTAGGTACTTACATGAATATTATTATGTAGGTTTAAGTACTGAGGATTTATCATAGGAATCAAAAATAATTTAAAAATCAACAAATCAGCATAATATATGTATAATATATTATGTATGATTTACTTTTTAAAATTTAAGGGGAATTTCGAAAAATGTTTAGCACTCTAAGAAGAATATGCTTTTGGGTTCCATGTTGTGTTTAGATTGTACATAATGTATAGTAAGTATTTATTATTTTCTTTAAAAAAAAAATAATGTACTATAGTTATACAGGGTGTCCCATGAGGATTTACTCATTGCGATATCTCCTGAAATAATAGAGATATCGTAATTCTGTCTTCTTATTAAGACTCACAGAGTTAAGCACTACAAATAACTAATTTTTTTTATGTTTTAGTAAAAAAGTTAAAAATTATTTTTTTAATTAATTATTTAAAAAAATATTGAAGATTGCCATTTTGTAGGGTTCATTTTTCTGAAAATATTGACGTTTCAACATTTTAATTTCATTAATTTCCTGATTTTTAATAATTTTTTTAATTAATAAGTAAAACGGCAAAAAACCGGTTTTTGTCCGGGCGGCAAGTAACCCTCTACGGCTAATAGGTAAATCCTCACGAGACACCTTGTATTTAATAATCACAAAATACGTATTGTAAAAAAATATAGATCATAATATATATTATAGTAATATGAAATATTGGTGTTTCAAATTTAGATTCTGGTGGTATTTTACTTAATAGGTTTAAAGAAATAGGATTATAATATACATACTCAAAAAATATACCTAAACCTATTTACTACGCATGTTTTTTGTTGTACTTATGTTATATGTAATTAATAAATTTTCAGTTCCGAGTGATGACATTATATTTTTAACAACTTTTACATATAAATACGTATTACAATGGGACTTTGTTAATTCATCATCAATAATACTTTTAAACAATATAATAGACTATAAAAATATTTAACCCGTTTTAATCATAAATTAATTTATTATTACATAGGTAATACTTATTATTTTACAATATGCGATGAAAAAATAATGATTACAATTGTTAATAATTAATATAGACGGCGATAGCTGAACGTATTGAACGAGAACAATTTCGTGCTAAAATGATTTTAAATTACGCCGAGCATTTATTGCCTGTAGTTTTGAAGGATAAATTCAAAAACCCATTACTCAGGTATTATAACTTTATTAAGTTTGGTGTCTAAATCATTTCGAATAGTTACACTCCGACTGAACAGAACACAGTGAATAGAATTGTGTGTAGTTTGCCACCAAAATATTAATGGTCGCCACTTTTATTGACACTAATAGAAGATTTAATTAATGTAAGTAAATTAATTCATAATGGTACATTTGAGAATATATTGATATATTATTTTTTTGAGTCAAACTGTTCTCAACTAACATATTGATACTATCACTTACACTGATAATAATTGTAATATATTCAAGCTGCAAATGAGAAAAATTAATTTTCGTGTATTCTAATATATTTAAGTACAAAGTGTCATCGATTTATTTTTATTAGTTTTTTACTTACAATTTATTAATTTATTATTTTTTTTTTATATATATACCTACTATGTATACGTATATATGTTATTTAAAAATATATGCCTATTAAAGCACAATTTACAGAATAAAACTCAAATTATGACTGAATAAATGTTTTAATGAAGTACCTATAATAAAATTATAACTTTTAATTCGTTTTGGTTTTATGTTATTTTATACAGGTAAATCACCTACCTTTATTTTTATAAATATAAAATCAAATTATTCATCTGAAACTTTTGTTGTTTACAATGTACCAAATTAACCTATTGGTTTCGTTAACAGATTGTAAATAGTCTTATAAATAAATAAATATAAAATAATAATTTAATCTTTAGGTAATATCGTATTTTGCTAGGTATATAAATGAATGACTTTTTTCAAATTATGTATTGCCATTTGCCAAATATGCTACTGCTGCTAGAGTAGTGAGCACCTACTAAAAGTTACTATAACTTAATATGTATACCTAGATATTGGTTACGGTTTAATATTTCTATAATATATTCTTAAAATAAACTATAGTACAATATTTTTATTTAGAAATGAATAGAATATTATTGTATTGGAATTTATAAAGTATGAATGTATTGGTTATTTATTATTTTTAAATGGCCTTATAGGAACACAAAATAACATCAAAAAAGTCAATAATACATACTATAGGATTCGATGATCTTTATGACGATCATGAAGGCCTTTCGTTTGTGGCTACCAAGCCCGGACATTTTGAGGCCCAGAGACCAAAGTTTTAAATGAGGCCCCTGTACGAAAAAAATAATTTTAATGTATATATTATTTAATATTAAGTACCTGTTATAATAAATAATGAATAATGTATCACTTTATTTATAAATTATAATTTACAAGCTTTTTTCATCGCTAAATGATCATCGATTTTTTTTTAGGTGATTTATGTAGTGTTATAGCCTATAACAAAAAAGTAATGGACAAATCTGAGGCCCCTAAATAAATTCTAACTATCCTCAGCCCAGTGGTCATGCCCCCCCCCCCCCCGGACCCTCCTTAATCCGGGGTTGGTGGCTACACCGATCAAAAAAGAACTACGAGAAACTGCACATTTGTGGAAAGAATCAATTGAACATTCAAGGTTAAATCTTGAGCAAAATATCCTGCAATTAAACCCAATAATCGTTCAGATGATAAAATTGTGGAATATAGATTAAAAGTAAGTTTGTACCAAATAGTTTTCCAATAAAATATAGCTACCTACCAGCTACTTCATGGTAACAAATAAACATTTTAGCATAAACTGTTTACAAATAATAATGATTATAAAGTTTAAAATAAAGAAATTAAATAATATTCCATGCCATACTATATAGTAATAATAATATTTTATGCCTAGTGTGGGGCAGTGGCTGTCGTCACTCGTCAGTCACAGAACGTATTCTGAGTGCAAGAAACGACCGGTGTCACTAGTTCCCAGAAGTGGACCACCCTGTTTTTAGTGACAAATCCTTGGCATACATACACGTATTCCGAATACCCCCCCTCCCCCAAAAACAAATGCTAATGGCCATAGTTGCCGGGTTTAAAAATAGCTATAATTTTTATTGGAACATTTGATTAAATTACATAAATAAAAAAGGCAGGTAAGTGGATGTCGCTCAGCTGTACAGTAGGTTACAAGTTGGTCATTGTTTAATGGATTGTATTAAACTTGAATTCAATGATATAATATCATTGTATAAGAAAAACGATTCTGAACGGAGACGGTTTGTCAGTCTGTATATTTTATATTGTCATAAATAATTGTTTTATATTTTTTTATACTATTTCCTACCATGAACCTAATCACCCGCGGTTCTATGATAAGTTGGTACTGACTCATAAGTTAATGATACATGTTAATAATTTATGATATTTATATAGATAATACCTACCTATTTTTTTTATTCGTTGCTACGGTGATAAACAAATTGTTAGAAATTAAAATCCCATTTTAAGCGGTTTTTCGTCATTTTTCAGTACTTTTTCCCGTGGCATTAAATAACTATTGATAAAATCGAAAAATGACCTCTCTAAAGTACCATCTTGGTCCAATTTGCTAAAAGATAAGGTACTATATGTTGAAATCAAAGAACTCCTTCTGGTAGAAATTTTGTATACAGGATATAAAAAAAAAAAAAAAAATAAACACCATTGTAAAACCACTAGCTTCCTTGCTCCGCTCAGAATCTAAAATACTTTCACATTTTAAACATATTATAATAATTTAGTTGGTATGAAAATTGAAATATTTATTATTTAGTTCTAACAATTAATATAATTAAGTACTTAGGTACATAAAACTGTTAACTATAATATAGGATTTATTGAAAAAGATCAATTATACAATACATACCTTCTGTAGACTGTAAGTAAGTAATAATTTTATAACAATTTTATAACAATATTTTTTCTTTTATTTAAAAAATCAAATTTAAATTTTTTAATTTTACTAGACAGATACAGTTTAACAATATTATTCAATGGTTACATCTTACAATCTTACATGGTTACAAATTAATGATTATTTTCAAAGTTAAATTTGCAGATTTTCTCAAGAAGTTTATCATATAATAGGTATTTGTTATTTAATTATAATTGACTTAAAAACGACGTTTTACATCTCAGGAAATATTCGTGTTCCATATTATTATAGTCTCAAAAACCACAGGTAGTTGAAAATTCTCCGATCGGGTTCTAGTTTTCCTCATTTTTATCTGTTCGGTATTAAAATAATCACAACGTTTGGGGGCTCAAACTCAACAATCAATATTCCTAAAAAAAGAGAACACGTTTAGACATAAAATTAAAGTATAATATAAGCCATATTACTGTAAAATGGGGTAACTTTGAAAATTGTTTACTGTTTTATGAAAATTTTACTTTTTATTTTATGGATAACTTCTGTGGTATTAACGATAAGACTCTCAATATTAAATCTTAGATGCAGCTAGTTATACTCAATTTTTAAAAGTTTTAATTTTTAAATTTCTGATATTTTCACAGCCACAGCCACGTGTATGGTAAAGGTACCTAAGTGGCATTTTCGATTTACATATTGTCATATGCTGCAACGTCGGATTTACTACGGCTTTTTTCGTTGAATTCATGTTCATAATGTATAATTTCTGAATCATAAGCTTATATGGAACATAGTTAAAAAAGTTATTTACTGTAAGTAGGTACATAAAAACCTACATATTATACGATGTACGTATATTTATAATAGACTATACTACTATAGTGCCCAAACGGGGTACGAAATCAGAAAAAAAATAATGCCCAAACGTATAATGATTTTGTCCCCAAATGGGTCACATTAAAATATGGGCAAACGTGAGTCTTAATTTCAAAGATGGAACCACACGCATCTGCGCACAAAGATTATTATTATTTATATTTTTTTTTACTATCTTCAATTTACATACTTCATGAATATTTATGTATAATGTTATGTACCTATGTATGTACATATTATATGCCTATGATATATTATGTCATGATAAAACTTGTTATGTTCTTAAACAATTAAAAATTGCAAATTTGTTCACAGCAAACATGCACTATAATGAATTTTGAAAAAATTACTGTTTATGATATACTATAGCTGTCCCGCCCGACGTTGTCCAGGCCAAAGATTTGTATGTTCAATAAATATATTTCTACAAAAAGTATATATCATATTTCTTCTAATTATAATATTAAATGGGACGAGGTGGCCGAGCGGTCCAACGCGTTGGCTGCGGCGCAGCCGATCCGGGTTCGATCCTTGGTCACCGGGTGGCATTTTTCTTCGGGCAAGTCACGGTTATGGCAGATACCTAGAAATCAAAAATTCTGCCAAACACAAACACTCACGTGTAAAAACTTACCATTCCAAACCCTACCACCACCACAATACAACCCTACAAACAGCTAATGGCCATAGGAGCCGGGCTTAAGGATCAATTAAAAAAAAAATATATATATATAATATTAAGATAATATGTAATGAATTGCAACCATTTATATTGATAAAAAAAATTTATTTTTTGGTATGCTAAAAAAAATCATGTGTTTGCTACTCTTTACCCATCTACAGCCTATATGAGTTGAAAAATCAAGCTGTATACACACTCCAATTTTCAAGTAATAATCTATTGAATTAACTTTTATTGACTTTTTTAAAACCTTCTCCGTAACTCGACCGATTTATTAGTGAAAACCGTATTGAAATAAGTTGAGTTCTTTTCGAGATATAAAAAAAAGGGGAAGTGTTTCTCTTCTATATTATGCATGTTATATACATATAAACCTTCCTCTTGAATCATTCTATCAATTAAAAAAAAACGCATCAAAATCCATTGCGTAGCTTAAAGATCTAAGCATACAGAGCGAAAAAGGACTTTGTTTTATAATATGTTAAGATTCATACAATAAATTGTACCAATGTGAACTGTATTAATGTATTATATTAAATAATCAGTTTTAAAATTGTATTGTCAACAATTAAATCAATAACTCAATGTCTTTTCATTTATTTTTTTATAAACAGCAATACAAAAATGTATACATTTATTGATTTGAGATTTATATATTTATTGATAAAGAAAAGTTGTGAAATTATTTATATTTTATATGTTAAACACGAACATTAATAATTGAATTTCGTAACAAACGAATCGTAAAACTGATTGTTAGCCTGTTAAACAATAAATTATAAGGGTGACGGAGTGGCCGAGCGGACTAAGGCGTCGGTTGCGACGCATACCGACGCTGGTTTGATACCTCGGCCATGGGCAGCATTTTTCTTCGGGCAAGTCACGGTATCCGGAGTACAAGTGCCTCCATCCCCCACCCGCGCATGACAGATACCTACTGGTGCATTATCCATTATTAATTAATAAATAGTATGAACTATGTATACATTTTAACAATAAATAAACAAAATATTCAAAAGTATACCTTATTGAATTTTTTTTTAATTATGTTCTTTACAACTTTACACCAATTTATAATATTCATAAAAATTAAAAATTTCTATTCACTATGGTTATTATTGTCTGAATTACAATAAAATAAGCAAAACTAATTGGCCAAAAATGTAGTCATATTTCATTAAATTTTGTAATTTTTTCTTACGTTTAAGAAAACTACCTAGGTAGGTACTGTCAAATTAATGCCCTACTGGTGTCAAATCATTTTTCTTTTATTTCAAATTGAGTAACATCATATAAATATTATTTCACAAATTAAATCATTAAGTCAAAATACTCATAAAAATAACATAATAGACAAAATTTCATGGGTTATAAAGTGGTAAAATTTACTGGACTAACACATCAGAATCAAAATTGTATTATACAGTTGGTATATTAATGAATGATGCTATTATGATTAAATATTATGAAATTTAAAACTTTCTCGTTACATAGTTACAACTATCCTAAATTTAAACGAAGAACACATAAATTATATCATAACAGAGTTTATAAATTATATATTGGAAAAATCAAAGGTTGTCAACGACGCTATGCGAAGCGAATGGTTTTTCCATGTGAAACAATTATTTCAACAGGTTAGGTTTTTAATTTAACTATTTTATACATTAAATTTATTTTTTATTTTTATTCACATTTCAGAAAAAATACAAAAAAAAATTATCAATTACGCGCGGAAAGCAAGAAAAAACAGTCGACTTTTTTTAATTTTGTTGCTCACGTCATGCAAATTCATTACAAAGATGAAAGAATTGATTCGTTAAGATATCTGCCATCGTATGAGTGTTTACTGGATTTTATTATGTCAATTTGTGAGAAGATAGAAGAAATGTCGTCAAATTTGATACGTATTGAACATTCCTTGTATGATGATTATCATACAGATCCATTTTTGGAAGTAAGTATAATTTATATTATTTTACATCAACTAAACTGAAAAGGTTAATTCTAGTTTAAGCTGTCTATTCGGTAATTCTAGCTAATATCTACCCATTACTTATATTATCATTTATCATTTATCACTGACTGAATTTTAGTTGGATTCTCGAATCACTTTTTGAATAAATACAATAATTAATTAGAGTTTAGAACCTAACCAAAAAGGAAGTGGAAATATTTTTATCCAAAAACCATACTTCTGTCGATGAAAATAAACATGCTATAATTAAATACCATGAAATTTCTTCAGCCATATTGGCTGACATACTCCCAACGGCAAATATAGGGGTATTTCAAATTGATTTTACTGAAATTATCAATACTAGACGTCTATACCTTACACAAAAAAGCAAAATATACACTTAAGAACGACCTTATCGTTCATATGAAGACTGCATACTCAGTTATTGACAAAAAGTAAAATTTAAATATTAAGTTAAATATTATTATAAAGTACATAAACCTATTCATAATACTAAAATTGTTTTACATATATTTTTTTAGATTAAATGAACAATATTCGTATTTTGTTGACGTAATATTTACACCACCAGAAAATAATGACGAACTAATAAAACTAATCGCCTTTATCGCTGAGACAAGAGACAATATTTTACCTAAGCTAATGAAACAAACAATCGAATTGTTATTATCCGAAATATTTTTGATTGATTTTAACATTTTGTAGAATTTAGGAAGAACTGAAACAAAAGACTAATACATTCCGTTGGGTCAAATACACCAACGATACAATTTCTATGAGTTCTATAATGATTATAAACACAACAAAAGAATTTTAAGAAGTTCTACAGGGGCATATTGAAAATTTCAACATCGAGCTAGATATCTATAGATCTGAATTGGATGAGTTTCGGAAATCGGGGACCAATTTCAATTTTTTTTTTTTTTTGGTACCAAAATGTTTTCAGGCCATTCAAATCATTACCAGGCCACTATTTAATTTTTTTTTGGGGGGGAAGGGGGTCAAGTAGCGAAAAAAACTGTAGAATATTTGTATAATTTATTTAATATGTCACTTATATTAGTATGAAAATATCACAAAATTGTTACTATTTTTGACGAACTATGTATAGGTACTTTTAATGTATTTATTTTATATTGTGGATACCAGTGTACAGTGGTATTTACACTTGGTAAATAAATGTAATGGTATAAAACACCTTTAAAATAAAATACCTAACTGAACCTAACCTCCAAATTTTTTCTCTCTGCATACCTACTCAAAATATATAATATAGCTAGCTTAATAAAACCAGAAATTTGTCTTATGAGTACCCTTCTTCACAATGTTCGTGTTATAATTTTATCAATTATAATATTGTGGGACCACAAAACCACAACAAACATTCTTGGAAATTAAACATTAGTGCAATCCATTTGTTTTAATACTGAAAAAATATAAAATATAATATATAATATAAAACACTTAGGTATATCGGCGTTTATATTTATTGTTGCCAGGCCAAAGAAGGAGTTTTAAAAAAAGTTGGTGCAAATGTATACCCTGCACCCCCCCCCCCCCCCCAAATAACGACCCTGTGGAGGACATAAATGATATAAGAATATATGCTGAAAAATCTCAAAACTTAGATGATAAATTTGGAGACAATTAATGGATTCAACAAACAAGAAAAATACTTTCATTTTAGGAAAGTGCATATCCACTTCGGAAATTTGTAAATATACCTACATTGTTCATAAATAATAATTGTTGTACGAAAAATTTATTACAGCAACGAGTGTGTGTTTAAGGTTGCAGATTTTTTTTATCTTTAGTGCCATACAAACTGCTTTATGATAACTGTTTAGAGTTGATCGTAAATCATGAAAACTGGATGAATGGTACCATTGGCACATACGACCCAGAGCAGATGGATCAAAATGTGACTTATTATTATCGTAACTTATCAAAACTCGAACGATCATTCATGAAAAACCCTGCCCCATTGGGTATTGCAATAAAAGTAATATTATAAACACTAAACATCGTATAATATTGATAATGATTCTTTTTTTATTATTAATAATAACAGTTTGGGTAAGTAGTAGTTCATAGGTATACCAATATGGTTAGTTTTGTCAACAGTCAGTAGTCGTGTGGCTTACCCAGTTTCGCACACAAATTATCAGCTGTACGTTGGTCCATTGATCAGGCGCAGTTCTAGGACTATATTTTCATATGGACAACAGTAGATTTATAATTAGGTTTTAACTGCGAATAATATTCCTCATTTCCTCCCCCTTCCCCAATAAGGGGCACCAGAAATTTTGGTATGGGCAGCTGCCCACCCTGCCCATAAGCTAGGACCGCCACTGCCATTGATCTAAGTGATCGGTCTACTAATTTATCATTAAAATATAAAATAAAAATTATTAAAACATTTAACGTTATCTGAATCCCAAACCATAAAAACCTAGTTACTCTTGGTAAAAAGAAACTCATGTTTCAATTTATTAAACAACCTATGAAACAACCTACATCATTCTAATAAATAATTAATAGGTAAGGTAATAAGTAATAGGTAACTAATAAGTAGGTAATAACTATAGTGCAAATCATACCTATATTTGTTTAATAGATAATATGTGCGTGTTATGATTTTATTAATCTTTTGAGTTATTTAAGTACTTAAATGTTTAACCTGTAATTAACAGTAAATATCAACATCGATATTATATAAGTCTACTATTTTTAGTTTAAAATTAAAAAGGTGGTGATGGTTTTATTCTGTGTAATATTAGGTAAGCTATAGCCTATATTATGAACAATAATATCAAGTAAATTATTTATATTGAATGGGAATAAGAATAATAACAAAATAATACAAATAGAACAGTTGATACTTGATTAGGCGCAATCAAAACACTGTATTTTATTAGACATATTATCTAAGTCTTTGTTAGGTTTGAATAAAATAATTTAGTAATATTATATTGCTATGATATAAAAATCAAAAACTCCCAATTTGGTCAGTTAAGGTTTTTTTTTAAATAAAGTTTTATTATATCATAAGTATTAAGTAGTTTAGTAATTTAAGAGTCAAAAATACCTAGTTTAAAAATGTTCACCAAAGTTTTATTTAATTTAATTTTAATTCTAACAGATGTCCCTGAAGGGTATACCTACAATATTGTATTTTGTTTTTAATACTTACGAAAGTCAAAGTTAATTATAAACACAGGTAGTCAAAAAACTGAAAAGTACTATGTTACTTTGCTGATCGAATATTAATTAAACCTAACATAAAATGTTTAAATCTCGTCAGATATAAATCATTACCTACATATAATTATATAAATAAGCACAAAAATGATAGGTACAATAGTACTCAGTCCCTCATAAACGTTAACCTCTCCATAATAGTATCTCGTTTAAGCGATAAAAACAACAAACCCATCATTGCGGTAAATCAACATAAATAATATTTATTTTGTATTTTACTATTTAATTAAATTATTTTAACATTAAAGGTACAAATATCATTAAACTAATTTTTTTTAAATAAACATAAAATTAAACCATATATGAATATTAATGTTAATTGTTAAACATGATAATATACTATGTATACAGATGCGGACATTGATCGAAACATTAAAAAAAAAAATCCCAGAAGTACATTAACATTTAACATTGGGAAATTTTACTTCTTAAACGACGTCACTGGGAAGATATTTCAAATATAGTCGGTTTTGTAATGCTTCCCAATCAAAATCTAACGATGGCAAAAGTTTTAAATCTCAACCTCTGGAAATTTGTACCTCAATTTGAAACAATTAGTGATGGAGCTTCCAAAGAAAATAATTTGGATAAGAGGCTAAATACTATGGTGGAGGAATGGAAAGATTTAAACTTTACCATATTAGACTACAAGTATAATATACATAATTTAAAAGTTTAATAGTTGTAAGACGAAGATAATTTAATTTTATGTTTTAGAGATTCGGGAACATATATTTTATCGGGTATAGATGATGTACAATTACTACTTGATGATCACATATTAAAAACAGCTACGATGAAATCTTCTCCATATGTTAAACCTTTTGAAAACAAATGTTTAATGCAGTGGATAAGGTAAAAATATATTATGAATTATTTAACTCTGTGGTGTATTTTCAGGGATTCCCCGGGTCTCGACCCCTCTCCCCACAGAATGAAATAATATAATTATTAATTCATAACTTTCATAACTCATTTGTAGTGTTCGAGACTCCTTCTGTTTACATGTTTTTTGTAGTGGTCGTAGATTATTCTGTAGGTAAGTTATAAATTTGTTTCATGAAATGGTGAAATTAAATACAAAGTTTGAATTTCCATATCTTTGCATATTTCGTCATATTTTAGGAAAAGTGCATATTTGAGCAATTTTTAGCATATTTGTACAAATTTAAAATTTTTTTATATTTTTGTGTACGTACCACGAGCAGGAAAATCATATTTGACTATCATTCAAAAATATTTCTTAACATAAATTATGTTTAGGTAGGTTTAGTGTTGTTAAAATACGGTATTTTATTTTATTTTTGTATTATACTGTATTAAACTTTGTATAATACTATTGTATTTAAGAGGACGCCACACCCGCATGTGTTGTCTCCGTCTTACAAACGCGTAACATAGCAAATTACGTCCACGGAAAACAAACGAATCGGCATCAAAAAGTGGTTTTAGAGTAAAAATACCTATAATAAAACTTAAAGAGAACAATATTTTGGAGGGAACCTCATCGGCGTTTTTAAAAATATTAACTATTAAAAAAGTTGTGGTTATTTAAAAAAATTAAAAAAAAGAGTTTTTGTGCCTTCAATATCTAGCTGTGTATTTAGATTAATACAAAACCCCGATGAGGTTCCCTCCGAAATATTGTTCTCTTTAAGTTTTATTATAGGTATTTTTACTCTAAAACCACTTTTTGATGCCGATTCGTTTGTTTTCCGTGGACGTAATTTGTTATGTTACGCGTTTGTAAGACGGAGACAACACATGCGGGTGTGGCGTCCTCTTAAGTAGGGTATAATAATATTTTGTATTATACACATTTTATACGGTATAAAATCCTGTATTTAAATATATAATATTCAATTTAAACTTGATTACTCAACCATTGTCCATTTCCTATTTGAAAATTGAGTCTTATTAATACAAATAATATAGTAATATAAATTAATAATAATATAAATTAAATTCAAAAGTAATAACAAAGTCAACAAGTAAAGTAATAATTAACAATTTTAATAAACATAAATAACTCTTTTGGTTTTTTTCTCTAAATAATAACTAAAATAAATGTTTAATGTAAAAAAAGTAACAATAGTAAATAGTAATACTTTATAGGTTATAGCAACAATTTTAACACTTAAGTCTTTTAGTTTCCTGTTTAGTATAAAAAAAAAAAATAATAGAAAATAAAATAAACCTTTTTTTGTTTGTAAATATAAAATAATAGATTTTTAATAATCGTCTTCAGAATCAGATAGACATAAATTAAACATAATTTAAACAAAACGTGCATTCAAAGTATTCTGATTTACCTTTTTTTGTCAGTGATTTCTTAAAATATTTAGTAACAGCTTCTTTATATTTATCAGGCCGTCCCATTTTAACTTTTACTTCACACTTGTTACTTGTTAGTACTTAGTAGTCTTGAGTTAAGAGTTATTAACAGTACAATGTAGATACAAGTTTGTAGTTAACGGTTGTTACAAAAAAAAAAAAAAAAAAAGATTAGAAAAACCTCTTATTTTAACCACTTAGCGAAAAAAAAAAAAAAGTTTTATACAGATTTTATACCGTTGTATAAAATAATTCTATACAGCATGTATAATACCAGTATAATACGATTTTATACATTTGTATTATACAAATTTACATCACTAGGTAGGTTGCATAGGCACAAATAGCGTTTGAGATTTAGGGAGGCTGAAGGGTGAAGCCTTACTATTATAATATTGATTCAATCACTCGACCAGCATATTTGGTATGAACGAGAGTCGAGAATGCAGATCTCATTAAAGAACAACAAGAATCTGACATTCTTCTTACTCCTGTGCTCAGTACTCAGGTGCGTACATCGTACACCAATAGTGTCCATAATGTTGTAATTCAAGAACATTGAATATTTATCATACCATAAAACCATTATCAGAAAAATATTTTCCAAACCTTCATAGTAATAGATTGTTAATAAATTGGTATTAAATAATTCAATTTTAAATTGTACATAGGTTATAAATTCTTGTTTTATTTTTATCTTTGTTTTATTGTAAATACATAGATAGCCAGATAGGTACATAATAGTATAGTACATTATAATTTATAACAGATATTCAAAGTGGTACAAATAAATATATCAAGCATTATCTCAGTCGTAACAATTTTATTCCATAATTGTATTTACTGATAAGTTATAAGTTATAACATTTTAATGATAATATATATTTTTGTAAGAAAAATAAAACCATTTACTAACATTTACCTAATCCTTTAATATTATTGGGTTTTTCAATTTTTAAATCGATAATTTTATTTTAATATTCTATATTACTCTGATTCTGATTCAGAATACTGTTATGAAGATAATGACGTATAAATTTCGCATATATTTAATCATTCATCATTATACATGATAATGATTATATTATTATGGTTTATTATATTTGCTAAACGCATACAAAATATAGAATATGGAAAGTTCAAAGGAAGGAAAAGGAGTATCAGAAGGACTTATCATTATATTTGCTGTAGATGTTCTAAATAAACTTCCGATTCCTTTTGACACAGTTCTTGCATTAGAAAAATACCCTATACTACCTACAAGCAGTCCATGAACACAGTTTTTATTCAAGAAATGGGACGATTCAATAATATTTTGAACGTAATAACATCAAGCCTAATTAATGTCCAAAAAGCTATCTAAGGTTTGTCATGGCGTTGATTAAATAAAAGTGTATAACAAATTATTGGTACCTACTGAAAATATTTAAATATTAACTTGTTCTTGTATATTCGTCTGATCCGCTGTTGACCATTAGTCATTACTTATGATATTTACTAAACCATAATGTTTATATACCTATCGTAGTCTTCTTTATTAAACAAGATATAATGATCTACTTGTATCAATATTGCTGTGAACACACTATACGCATAAAAAATTGGTTTTTGAAACAACACAAAATACAATCAACGTTTTGACTCTAAAACTACATGAATAATAATATGTGTGTAATTTTGTTATTAGGTCTAATATTAATATCTAATGAACTGGAAGAACTTTGTCAGAGTATCATAAATGGAAAAATTCCGACAGCTTGGGCAAGAAATTCCTATCCATCTTTAAAACCACCGGGGAGTTATGTGAAAGATTTCTTACAGAGAAAGGCGTTTTTGCAAGTTAGATTATTAGCTTTAGTATTATATAAATGGACAACCAATTAGGTACGTAAAATAGTAAATTTAAAACAAAGAAAAATGCTCTGATCAATCTAAAATATTACTTATGTCTAATAACAATAATCTACGTTTGAACATTTTAAAATATTATAATTTAATATAATTAAACCTACACAGGGTATAACTCTAATCCAATCACGGTAACAATTATTAATTTATCTCTGCACGACTTATATTTCATAAAATCTGAATAGAATAGGTATTGTACGTACAATGTACATACCTAAACAGTGATTATATACTATATTCTATAATATCAGATATTATACTTCATTTACAGCCAATATCTAATATTATTATAATATATTATATTATTATCTAATAATAATGGACACAATTTAAAAATATGAATCATACATAACATATTATAGTTGTTACTTTTTCATATTGGTAATAATAAATTATTCATTGTAATATTAAGAAATGGTACGATAACGATGCTCCAAAATTGTTCTGCTTGTCTGGATTTTATTTGACTCAAGCTTTTTTGACTTGAACGCAACAGAACTTTGCCAGAAAGTATAAGATACCGATTGATTATTATCCTACATTACATTCTAGGTAATATTTTATAACTGTCAACGTGTAACCTTTTTTCTGCATAATTGTATAGTAAATTTCGAAAAACTTTTAAAAAATAAAGCCATATAGGTACACATATATTATATGGGACACACTAACAAAAATAAATTAGTACCCATAAATCTATACAAAATAATATATCTAACTGCTAAACTACTAAATATTTTGTTATATTATGAAGTAAAAATATTTTTATAATTAAATTCAGACGGATGACCTAACAAGTAATTTTAACCTTGTTAGTTGAAGTAACACGAGTATATAGTGGCTCTGCCGCTCTGGTCTTCAAACTCAAGGGACCTCCCGTCGCCTATAGGCTCCGGTTGCCAGTTAGAGTAATATAAGTTTATAGAAGCTCCCTATGCCTACCGGCTCCGGTACCATTGATAATATAATACACTTGATATACCTAATACCATTGAATATTGATTATACAATAGTGTATTGTATAATCAATGGTAGTACCAACACGGGTGTCAAAAAAAGGAATACCTATCGAAACTAAGACCAGGTACCTATATAGAAATTATTATAAATACTATTAATTAATAATAATATACTGTCAGGAATCTCGACCTCAGGATTACTACAACTACTAGGGGGCGTCCCTAAGAGGGGAGCGAAGGGGGCGACCACCACCTCCATAAGACGTGAGATGTTCTATTTTGCTAATAGCTCAACACATCTTATACAATTGGTTAATTATTTGTACACTGATTAATGATTATACAGACCATGGACACAAACAACAAACATAATAGATTATTTAAACATACAGACATTAAGTCTTTGTTTAGCAATGCGATATTCAAGACTAAACTGTTTTCGCCCCTCCCATGGAATTTATCTGAGGACGCCCCTGCAACCCCCCATCCCCGCCGAAATCAAATCCTTTAAACGTCGCTTATTAGTTACTACTATCTACTATAAACGACTCACTCTCATATGCATAATCTCTGTAGATATTAATTTGTATGATTATACATTTATACAATGTACAAAGGCACAGGCCCCACAGGTTGTTTTTTATGAGAATTTCATAGTTTCACATATACATTTCTGGTAGTTTCTAACACGGAAAACTTGATTACAATTCAAAAAAATAACAATAATTATAAATTGTAATATTATTGAAGGGTCGAGTACTCGAGTTAAGTAAATAGTCCAGTCAAAGGGTAGTTTGTGTTAGGGTGAGTTAAGAGTTTGTATAAATTGCAATGGGTAATGTATTTGGAAAATTTAGCATAATGCGTTTGAACTTTGAGCGAACGATTCTAAAACATTGTAATGTATTTTGGTGGTATTTTTAATATTATTTAAAACTCACCCGTACACAATATTGTTTTTCTTTGAGTTGTGCTGGTAAAAACTAAAAATTTAATGATCCAAACGACCAAACACATTACGCTTCCAGTCAAAATGTTATTGGCGCCACGTCGGGTGAATATTATACCAGGGGTACGAAACTCCGTGCGTTGGCCGAACCAGGCGATTGCGGCCTTGAATACGGTCTTCAGGAGGGCGTGACATACGTGAAAACCCCGCGTCCCGTATCCCGCCATAGTCTCGGAACCAATTCTTAATATACGGGTCTAACATCATGTTGGTGCGGGAACCAATTCCATGTTTTTCTTAGGTTCAGACTTCAGATCATAGGGAACCAATACCCCAATCAGCTGATCGAGTTTCGCTTCTATATTGTTCTGTGTTATTACTTTAGTTATTAGTAGGGCTCGGATTTCAATGCATTTGCATCTTTTTTTTTGGATATCTTACGCGATGCTTTCCAAGCTACAAATATGTTTCAAGTACTTCGCAATCTAACCATTATAATTTTTTGGGGCATTTTTTTGCTTTTTTTTGCATTTTTAGCGGATTTCATCATTTTTAGGGCATTTTTTGAAGGTTTTAATGCATCTTTTTAATTTTTTAGGACATTTTTGACCTATTTGTCGTATTATGACTTATTGACAGACAACCGTCGATCATTTAAATTCCAAAACATTAAAGAAATTCTTATTGTACAATGCAATGCAAATATAGTTTAATTTTTAATTTTAATTTCTTTTTGTACATTGTAATATAATTTATTAATTTATAGATACTTATACTATATAGATTACTTTAGCTCCTTTAGTCAAAACTTTATCATTGGTGGTGACTTCAATGCTAAACACCTCAGCTGGGGCTGTCGTACAAACAACCCAAGAGGTACGGTTCTCTACAATTTTATAAATCTTAAGGGCTACAAAATCCTTGCGCCCCCTGGACCAACATACTGGCCTACCTCCTTACACAAAAAACCGGACATACTAGACATATTTATTTCCAACACACCTCGCAATCTATTCTGCACGACTACCAATCTCTTAGAACCTTGCTCGAATCACTCTGCAGTACTCCTGACTGTCAGTGCCTGTCCTCCAACCCGGCCTTCTCTACCAAAACTCTTTCTCCATTCAACCAATAGGCTTAAATTCCACGACTTGGTGGATAAAAATATAAATCTCAAAGTTAGTCTTAAACCCCCCCAAGAAATTGATGAAACCATAAACTACCTAACAAATGTAATCCAATCTGCAGCATGGGCTTCTGGTCCTACTAAAATACAGCATTCAAATGTTGCTGCTTCAGTCCCCGAACATATTCGTATCCTTATATCCAATAAGCGCAGAGCAAGGGCCGTTTACCAACGTTCACGTCTTCCATCCCACAAACGTATTTATAACAATCTATCTAACTCGCTGAAAAAAATACTAGCTAAACATAAAAATCAATCTTTTGTAAACCATCTCTCAAACTTATCACCTAACAATGGCAGTCTTTGGGCAGCTACCAAAAGCCTTCTAAAATTCAAACCGTCGCTCGTTCCTATAATAAATCCCCACGGTGGATTTGCATCAACCGATGTTGAAAAAGCAGAACTGTTTAAAGAACATCTAACTGAAACTTTCACGCCTCACCAGGATATACAAATTCCTTCACATACTGACAAAGTAAATCGTTTACTTGATACCCCTCTTTCTATCTCTCCCGCAGTTAAGCATTTCTCTCCTGGAGACGTTAAATTTACAATTCAAAAATACAGTCTCAACAAATCTCCGGGGTTCGACCTGATAACTGCAGAAGTGGCCAGGTCCCTCCCCAAAAGAGCCATTGTTCTTCTCACAGTTATATATAATGCGTTCCTAAGATTGTCATATTTTCCCATGCTTTGGAAATTCTCTGTAACAATTCTAGTTCCAAAACCTAATAAGCCCCCTGACATGTCCTCCTCTTACCAACCAATAAGTCTCCTCCCCTTCTTCAGCAAAATTTTAGAAAGATTAATTCTTAAAAGAATTCTTCCATGCATTTCTGCCAGTTCCATATTACCAAATACTCAATTTGGTTTTCGTTCCGCTCATTCCTCAATACATCAACTACACAGACTAGTTGATGCTATCTCATTCTCCCTTGAAAAAACTTATAACTAAATAACTTTTTAGTTATTAGCGTGGTTACTGGTTATTACTTCAGTTATTTAGACAGTCTGTAATTAAAAATATATTTACAAGAATACTTCCACCTTCCACAGTCTTAGTCAAGTATTTAATGATTATATTTTATATTGAAACATATTTCTATTAAGCTGATATATCTAAGTCAATATATCATTGCTTAATGTTACGTCGTTTGTTTTATTGTTGTTCAAGGATTATTGTTTTGGTTAATTGTTATGGAGGCCCGGCATAGAAGAAACCAATCAGCGAAGTTGATCAATTTATCTAAAAAATATAATACATTAGATACTGTTATTTGTTAAAGCAGTACAAATAATTTACCAAAGGATTCATCTTCTTTGTCATTACGTCCCTATGGCAAGCAGCCTGACTCAATGGAGTCAAACTCTAAAGTAAGACAATGGTTGCATCATGTAAATAAACACAAGTTAGTATACCGTCCAGACACACTTTCTTGTTCGCAAAGGTGGGTACCTAGTACCTACCATAAGCTATATTTCATAATATGTTTATAATTGTTTACTTATTATAGTATTTTATTAATATAATTTTATTTTTTTTTAGTTTTTTTTAGGTAGAACATGACGAAGAGCAAAAGAATGAGATTTCTAGCAGTGGTATAAATGATGAAAATGTTATTATACAAAATAAAGGTGTTCAGAATAATTCTGATAATATATGTATGACAGATTTTATGAAGTACCTAAGCAAACAGTTTTTTTTATCATATTATCTTATGTAGTACAATGTTGTCATATATTCACTTGGGTGAACGATGCAGATATATCTCCACCCATTGTCTCTTTATTTTTTCAAGTATTGGGACCATTTCTTGTGATAGTTATTTTTTGTAATAGTTTTATTTTATTTTTTTTTTGTTATGTCATGTTAATTTACATATATTTATTTGGTTCAATATGTATACAATATACATACACTATTGGTAATAATTAAATTGTATATTTTACAGTGCTAATGATGATTATGACATAATACATTGTATTTAGAGGATCTACTGAACTTTTACGATCCTTCATTTTCACCTACTCGTGTTACAATTTTTAACCATCATGAAAACCAGAAGAATATTGTTGTCAGTCCCACTACATATTTGTTAAAGTAGGTACTTTAGATAAATATTTTGCAATTGTTTTTATTTATTATTTTAATTACAATTTAGATATAATAATGATAATATATTTTGAAATACTATTTATTTTTTAGTTCAGTCGAGAACACTTATTATGATATTGTGGCTAATGACTTAAATGCATTAAGCAATATTTCTCCATCAGCAGCTATTTACACTAACCATGATAGTAATTATTATCCCACTAAAAACATAGAAACTAGTCACGGTGAACAAAATAGACCTGTTCGTAAAAAGTTTGTACTATATTAATTATTATTTAGTAATTCTATAATAATAAATTCTTAAAAATATTATTTCTAATCACGGTTTTTTTTTTTGTCTAGGATATTTAGTTAGAGAACTCGAAAAAGTTGTCATTGAACAAGAGCAGTGGCGTGGTGAATGGGGTTTTATGTAGCTTAGGCGTCATGGTGGATTTTTTTATTTGGGGGGAGGTTGGGTACATTATGGTAATCAATCACATACAACAAAAATTAAAATATTTACAGTCAAATAATAATTATAAGTCTAAATATTCTATGTAGGTGATAAAGAGGGGGTAGGTACTGAAATATATGCTGGGCATCAAGATTTAACCAGAGTATACCTTTACTTTACAATATTTAAATAGCTTATAAATTATTATTGCATCTATATTTTTGTTGATGTTTAGATTCTTGGTTAAAATTCATAACTCATATGCAAGGCGTGTAAGTTCATGCATTTTGTATATCAATCTTACTAAGGTGTATTTAATGCTAGATGAAATAGAAATTAATTTCAATGGTTATACGATGGTACGATGGTTAAGTATGTGAAGTTTAATAGGTTTATTCACATGTATTCATAGGTTTTTATATTTTTTTAGGGCATATTACTCTTAATTTTAATATTACTATATTGATATTATCATACTAACATACATTTTTTTCTATTGAAATTTAATGAAAAGCTCAATAATTTATATTTTTTCACTATATTCAATGTATGAGAATTGTTGCTATGTCAAATTATTAAAAATATGAATAGATAATTCTTGCTATTTGATGTCTTCATTTTTTAATCCACCTATTTTTAATGTATAGTTTAAGATTTTGAGTGCATATGAATGCATATTTCTGAACTTTTAAAGGATTATTTTGCCAGTTTTTAGCGCATAAGTGCATGCTTATTTAATAATTTTTGGGGCTTGAACTTACAAGCCCTGCTTATATGACTCAATATAAATATCAATATTTAATTTAAGTTAGGTACAATTTAAAATTATAATTAAACCTGTGCCCAATAAGCCTATACTACATGCTTAACAATACAGAAATACAAATTGTTTTATTCCTTTTGACACTGTCTTTATTTTTGTAGAATTGTATCATACCATAAAACTTATATATATTATACTCAGTACCTATAATACGGTCTATTGATAAATCGTATGTTCATTTACAGAAATCTTTGTGATCTGCAATGTACTTATTCTTGTTTTCTATTTATGTTATAGTATGCATGCCAAATTTAACTACACAGATTGCAGGTGCGCAAGTTTATGGACATTCTAATACATTCTCCCGCCAGTGCCCCTAGACACAGTGTTTGAGAAGTTATATTTTTTTTTGGTACCTAATTAAATTACCTTATGAATTATTAAAGGTGACCTATATATCTACTTGTAAAAAACTTGACTACCGGGATTTAAATAACAAAATGTGATTTAGGTAACCTATTGGCTATTGATCTATTATAAAATAGAAACTTAACCTACCAATAATATCACTATATAAAATAATTAAAAGTAATAATTTGAAAACGATTTCTTAAAACAACAAAATATTTTTTTTAATTTAGTGTCTTATCCATATAGTTTAGCGCCCAAACATTAATGATGTAAAAATTATTTCCCGGAAATCGTTAGTTTTTATGTCATAGTCTTTGTAATACCGTGACGGAGTGTTGTCCGACAATTAGATTTATTCGATCAATGATTCTAACCGATCTATTTTTAGGGGCATAGATGACGTTACAACTGGAGTCGAAAAAAGGGTTTCAATTTGCCGCTCTTCGTGGTCATTCACTTAGATCAGGAACAAGAAAATAATGTTAATATTAATAGACTCGCTAGCAAAATCTGACCTTATTAGCTATAAGTTTTAGAACTAATATTTACTTTTGAAATTATATATACTAATAAATTGCGCACGCCAACATTTTTAGAAAAATTAAATAGTAAGTATGTAGTCACATGTAAGCCATGGTTGTGTTCGAATAAATGGAATGGACAGACAAAGAAATAATACCTATTATGTCGATCTTCAATGACTAGGTATGTAATGATTTTACAGCTAACAACGTCTTAGCTCTCACCAACTTAGCCACACCCCGTTGTCTGCATATCAAGTCTAATAAACTTGTCAATTCGAAAGCGATCGTTATTATATATTATTGGCTGAATCCAATTACACGGTCTACATTTTATACCGGCAACTATTTATTTATTTAGTTGCCTGTAGCGTAAATGGAATCTTTTTCCCATTTGAACTAAAGACAAGACACCGTGAGATCTGCTTTTGCATTACCTACACGGTTTTAGATATAACTCTAACGGATTCCTAGGGTTGTATATAAACACTAAACCACGTATATTGTTTAATGATGGTGCACAAAAACAATGAACTGTGTCATAGCTGAATTGCGTATCCAAAGCGCCGTGTTATTATAATGTTGTATTTAAAAAAATGTTGTAAAACTATTAATATAATATTATGATTTATGATTTCCCGGAAAATGATCTTAATGGAAAAACTAAATAACAGTAACGTCTTAACCGTGCTGCGTGTGCTGAGTGTTTTTGCTATTTAAGAAAACTAAAAAAAGTTTTAGAAAAAATTGTACAATTGGAAGACATTAAACAGCTCAAACTAAAATTTCCAGAATATTAAACAGAAAAAACTATTCAAAATAAATAGCTCATAAAAGAAAAACTAAACATAGGGCACCTGTGGGATATCAATGATCAAGTCTTTATAAAAAATTCAACAAGAGTTAAATTCATAAGAAAAAATTGAAGGGGAGTGTTGGCGCCCGCAGGCGAATGCATTGTAAAAAAACAAAAAAAATTTAGAAAAAACCATACAATAGGAACACATATTGAAGGGCTTAAACTACAATCTTCAGATTCATAAACAAAAAAAGTGGGCAAGTGGGTGTCGCTCTGCTGTACAGTAGGTTACAAGTGGGTCACTGTATAATGGATGGTATTAAATTTGAATTCAATGATATAATATCATTGTATAAGAAAAACGATTCTGAGCGGTGACGGTATGTCAGTCTATGTATAAGACATATTATATACATATCTATGGTATTAAACAAAAAATTGACCTATAATAGGTACGTATAATAAATTCAAAATGAATCATATCACATCCATTAGGTACTTATAACGCGTTATACATCAACAAAAAATATGATACTATCATAGATATATAATAGTACACTTTAGAAGTTTCAAGTACCCACGAATAATATTATTCAATCACAACAAAATAACTAAAATAGTTATTCTAGGTTTTTTAATATGTAATTTCGTCCAAATTTGAATTTAAAATGTCTGTAAAAAATAAGTGTGTTCATATATTTTTTAGATTTTTTTGGTTATAGTATGAACTATTTATGAGAACCTTTGTGTTGAATTTGTAATCCTTAGCTATAAAAACTGAACATTTTATAATTTATTAATTACAATGATTGATAATTTTCGAGATTTTGATAAATTTTGTCAAAATTTGATCTTTAAATGCTTATAAAAAAAAACTGTGCCTATGTATTTTTAATATTTTTCAACTGATATTGTAACAATATACCAGGAGCCTTGTATTAAATTTGTACACTTTTTGGCCCAACAGATAAAACTTTATTGATATTCATAGAAAAAAAAACTAAAAAAAATTGAAAAATGAAAATATCCGTAAACAGCTCAAAAAGAGTCAAAATATTTTCAAAATTGTATGGTGTATAGGAGGAAATGCTAATATAAACATTGAATAAAATGTTCATGTATCTATAGTTGTTCGTTTTTGAATTGCAACAAAATAAGGAAATCGCTACATGAGTAATCGAGTGAAAATCCAATGTTGTAAAAATTTGAATTTCAAACGCTCATAAAAATTTAATTTGACTGTCCGGTAGAGATTTTTTTATTGATAAAGGTAGATAATCTTATAAGGAATCTTGTGTTTCATTTCAAATCTTAGATTTAAAAAGAAAAATTTTTACGAATACTTAACTCAAAATAATTTCCTAATTTTCGTGATTTTTCCATATTTTGTCAGTTTTTGAACTTTAAATGCTTATAAAAAAAATTGTGACTAAGGATTTTTAATATTTTTCATCTGCCTTTGAAACAATATATTAGGAGCCTTCTATTAAATTTTCAAGCTTTCGCAACCAACAAATAAAATTTTATTGATATTTTTAGAAAAAAAACTAAAAAAAAATGGAAAATGAAAATGTCCCTAAACAGTTCAAAATAAATCAAAATATTTTGAAAATGTTATCGTGTATAGAAAATGCAAATATAAATAACCAGTGAAAATTTCATGTATATACGTTCATTTGTTTTAGAGTTACACCAATAACCAAAATCGATTTTTTGGAAAACCAATTTTGCGTAAAATTCCCGTTTTTCCTTAATTTTTATGTTGTTTTTCTCGGCGCTTGTCAAAACTACTGGGAAATTTATACTTTTGAACCCCCAAAGTACCAACTAGATACACTTTCCTATCAGAAAAGCTACTGATGAAGAAAATCCAAGCACTTTTACTGTCCTAAAACGTGATGACAGACACAAAAAAAATATAAAAAGGTGGGTAAGTGGATGTCGCTCTGCTGTACTGTAGGTTACAAGTGGGTCACTGTATGATGGATGGTATTAAATTTGAATTCAATGATATAATATCATTGTATAAGAAAAACGATTCTGAGCGGAGGCGGTATGTCAGTCTAGGTATAAGACATATTATATACTTATTTATGGTATTAAATTATATGGAATTTATGAATAAATTATTCATTGCCCCTTAAAATATGCACAGTCTTATCATTGAGCATACTTCTTATTCCTTATACTATGGTAGATTGTATGGATAGGCCATAATGTGTTGATTTTTCAGTTTCATATATCCCCGAATAATATTTTTAAATTACAACAAAAAACCAAGATCGTTAATATTGATTTTAATATGTAATTTCGTCCAAATTTGAATTTAAAATGTCTGTAAAAAATAACTGTGTTCATATATTGCTTAGATTTTTTGGTTACAGTATGAATTATTTAAGAGAATCTTTGTTTTAAATTTTCAACTCTTAGTTATAAAAACTGAACATTTTATAATTTTTTAATTCCAACGATTGATAATTTTCGAGATTTTGATACATTTTGTCAAAATTCCAATTTTAAATGCTTATAAAAAAAAATCGTGCCAATGAATTTTTAATATTTTTCAACTGATATTGTAACAATATATCAGTAGCCTTGTATTAAATTTTTACACTTTTTGGCCCAACAGATAAAACTTTATTGATATTCATAGAAAAAAAAACTAAAAAAATTGAAAAATGAAAATATCCGTAAACAGCTCAAAAAGAGTCAAAATATTTTCAAAATTGTATGGTGTATAGGAGGAAATGCTAATATAAACATTGAATAAAATGTTCATGTATCTATAGTTGTTCGTTTTTGAATTGCAACAAAATAAGGAAATCGCTACATGAGTAATCGAGTGAAAATCCAATGTTGTAAAAATTTGAATTTCAAACGCTCATAAAAATTTAATTTGACTGTCCGGTAGAGATTTTTTTATTGATAAAGGTAGATAATCTTATAAGGAATCTTGTGTTTCATTTTCAAATCTTAGATTTAAAAAGAAAAATTTTTACGAATACTTAACTCAAAATAATTTCCTAATTTTCGTGATTTTTCCATATTTTGTCAGTTTTTGAACTTTAAATGCTTATAAAAAAAAATTGTGACTAAGGATTTTTAATATTTTTCATCTGCCTTTGAAACAATATATTAGGAGCCTTCTATTAAATTTTCAAGCTTTCGCAACCAACAAATAAAATTTTATTGATATTTTTAGAAAAAAAACTAAAAAAAAATGGAAAATGAAAATGTCCCTAAACAGTTCAAAATAAATCAAAATATTTTGAAAATGTTATCGTGTATAGAAAATGCAAATATAAATAACCAGTGAAAATTTCATGTATATACGTTCATTTGTTTTAGAGTTACACCAATAACCAAAATCGATTTTTTGGAAAACCAATTTTGCGTAAAATTCCCGTTTTTCCTTAATTTTTATGTTGTTTTTCTCGGCGCTTGTCAAAACTACTGGGAAATTTATACTTTTGAACCCCCAAAGTACCAACTAGATACACTTTCCTATCAGAAAAGCTACTGATGAAGAAAATCCAAGCACTTTTACTGTCCTAAAACGTGATGACAGACACAAAAAAAATATAAAAAGGTGGGTAAGTGGATGTCGCTCTGCTGTACTGTAGGTTACAAGTGGGTCACTGTATGATGGATGGTATTAAATTTGAATTCAATGATATAATATCATTGTATAAGAAAAACGATTCTGAGCGGAGGCGGTATGTCAGTCTAGGTATAAGACATATTATATACTTATTTATGGTATTAAATTATATGGAATTTATGAATAAATTATTCATTGCCCCTTAAAATATGCACAGTCTTATCATTGAGCATACTTCTTATTCCTTATACTATGGTAGATTGTATGGATAGGCCATAATGTGTTGATTTTTCAGTTTCATATATCCCCGAATAATATTTTTAAATTACAACAAAAAACCAAGATCGTTAATATTGATTTTAATATGTAATTTCGTCCAAATTTGAATTTAAAATGTCTGTAAAAAATAACTGTGTTCATATATTGCTTAGATTTTTTGGTTACAGTATGAATTATTTAAGAGAATCTTTGTTTTAAATTTTCAACTCTTAGTTATAAAAACTGAACATTTTATAATTTTTTAATTCCAACGATTGATAATTTTCGAGATTTTGATACATTTTGTCAAAATTCCAATTTTAAATGCTTATAAAAAAAAATCGTGCCAATGAATTTTTAATATTTTTCAACTGATATTGTAACAATATATCAGTAGCCTTGTATTAAATTTTTACACTTTTTGGCCCAACAGATAAAACTTTATTGATATTTATAGAAAAAAAAACTAAAAAAAATTGAAAGCTGTAAATGTCCATAAACAGCTCAAAAAGAGTCAAAATATTTTCAAAATTGTATGGTGTATAGGAAATGCTAATATAAACATTCAGTGAAATTTTCATGTATCTACAGTTATTCGTTTTTGAATTACAACAAAATAAGGAAATCGCTACATGAGAAATCGAGTGAACATCCAATGTTGTAAAAATTTGAATTTCAAACGCTCATAAAAATTTAATTTGACATTCTGGTAGAGATTTTTTTATTGATAAAGGTAGACAAACTTATGAGTAATCTTATATTACATTTTCAAATCTTAGATTTAAAAAGAAAAATTTTTACGAATTCTTAACTCAAAATAATTTGCTAATTTTCGTGATTTTTTCATATTTTGTCAATTTTTGAACTTTAAATGCTTATAAAAAAAAATTGTGACTAAGGATTTTTAATATTTTTCATCTGCCTTTGAAACAACATATTAGGAGCCTTCTATTAAATTTTCAAGCTTTCGCAACCAACAAATAAAATTTATTGATATTTTTAGAAAAAAAACTAAAAAAAAATGGAAAATGAAAATGTCCCTAAACAGTTCAAAATAAATCAAAATATTTTGAAAATTTTATCGTGTATAGAAAATGCAATTATAAACAACCAGTGAAAATTTCATGTATCTACGGTCATTTGTTTTAAAGTTACACCAAAAACCAAATTCGATTTTTTGGAAAATCGATTTTGCGTAAAAATTCCCGTTTTTCCTTTATTTTTATGTTGTTTTTCCCGGCGCTTGTGAAAACTACTGGAAAATGTTTACTTTTGACCCCCCAAAGTACCAACTAGATTCACTTTCCTATCAGAAAAGGTACTATTGAAGAAAATCGAAGCACTTTTACTGTCCCAAAACGTGATCACAGACACAAAAATAAAAAAATATAAAAATATAAAAATATAAAAATATAAAAAAAAACACACATCATTGTAAAACCAATACATTCATCGCTCCGCTCAGAATCTAAAAACAATTGACAATGATTAGCTCATTAAAGAATGATAATACAGAGGGCATCTGCAGGTTATCAATATTCAGGTCTGCAAAAAAAATTCAACTAAAGTCAAATTGCTAAAAAAATATGAAGGGGGGTGTTGGCGCCCGCAGGCAAATACATTTTAGAAAACAAAAAAAAAAAAATGTAGAAAAAATTATACAATATAAGAACACATATCGTGTTCAAACTATACAATCTTCAGATTTATAAACAGAAAAAACAGTTTATAATGATTAACTAGCTCGATATAGAATGATAATGCAGAGGGCACCTGCAGGTTGTCAATAATCAAGTATGTGCAAAAAATTCAACTAGACTCAAATTCCTAAAAAAAAAAATTGAAGGGGAGTGTTGGCGCCCGCAGGCAAATACATTTTAGAAAACCAAAAATTTGGATTAATATAACCAACTGATACAAAATCCTATCCTAACATCATAACCGTACTAAAATCTGACGAATGAAAAAAAAACAAATTTAACCCTTTGTAAATTAACCTATATTCTTCCCAGAGGTCTAATCTACCCGCAAACATTAGTTTATATACCTATCTTACTATCAGTCTTGTTAAGAATACTTTTCAAATGTATTCAGAATACGTATTTAAATACTTGTTATCATTAGTATTTAAAATACGTATTCAAATACTTCCTTTTAAAAGTATTTGAATATAAATACAAATACTTTTTAAAAGTATTCAAAATACTTAAAAAATACTTTTTTTTAGTTCAATAAATGTCATATTGAAATGTTAATTTTATTAATAAATAATAATTAATATATATAATTAAACACTATATGCAAATATATAGGTATTTAAACTTATTTATAAACGTTTCAATAACTTAATAATACTTTAATAAGTACAAGCAGATATAAGATAATAGTCAATAGATAATTATTAATTAATTACTTAATGCTACGGTATAGAGGAGCAGACGGGGGTTTCAGTCATTCTGTTATCACTTATCTGATTGTGTTTTGGGGAAACCTTATTTATAAATTCTCATTAAGACAGTCATTAGTCAAAACTATTATCATTATAGAATAATAGAATAATATTTTAGAAACAAAATTTAAAATAGTATATTACGAAAAATTTGTAATTATTGAAATTTCGAGTTGAACACTAGAATAAAAGTATTTAGTATTCTCGAATAAAAATACAAAAAAAAAGTATTTTTAAAGTATTTAAAAATACACGGGTCGAAAGTATTTGAAAAGTATTTAAAATACAAAAAAAGTATTCGAATACTTAACAAGACTGCTTACTATATAAATACACAGACTTTCACTATACAGACTAAACTCTGAAACTACTTATCAGATATTATTGTATATATTATATTTATGTATAAAAAATAATAATACAAATTACAAATCAACAATTATGCCCGATTAACCGATAGCAAGTAGCAACCAATATAATATTATACACAGGTAGATTTTCCTAAAATGTTCATTCATATAAACCTTCTCCATGAAATACTCTTTCGTTTTAAAAAAAAATCAAGAAGATCTAATAAGTAGTTAAAGAGTTAAGCCTGTACAGAGATTTTCATTTAAATCTAAAAATCTTAAATCTTAAATAATTATTCATTTTAATCTACAAATTCATTAAGATCATTAGATATACACACGAAATGTATGACCTGGATAAAGTTGACTAATGCATTCAAGTTCGACGTGACCAGCATAGTACTCGCCATCTATGCTCATCAAATGTTTAAAATAAGTGTAAACATAGGCAGTGGTTGAATTGGGGGGGACGCGGGGGGGCGGAGTCCCACTTCTATTTTAAAAATATTTTAGCGTACCCCTTCTAATTTCTTTTAATGGGACGCTGGGGACGGGAATCATTTTAAAAATTGTACTAAATTAATGGAAATATTTTTATTTTAGATTCTGAGTGAAACGATGAATGTATTAATTTTACAATGATGTGTGTTTTTTTTTTATTTTTTTTGTGTCTGTGTACACGATAAGTAGTCGAAATAATGCTTCGATTTTCAACTTCAGTATCTTGTTCGATTGGAAAGTGAATATCGTTGGTGCATTGGGGAGGTTAAAATTTAAATTTCCAGTAGTTTTCAAAAGCGCTGGGAAAAACAAAAGAAAAATTAAGGAAAAACGGGAATTTTTACACAAAATCTGTTTTCGAGAAAATCGATTTTGGTTTTTGCCTTTTTGGTGTAACTTTAAAACAAATGACCGTAGATACATGAAATTTTCAGTGGTTGTTTATATTTGCATTTTCTATACATGATAACATTTTCAAAATATTTTGATTTATTTTGAATTATTTAGGGACATTTTCAGTTTCCAATTTTATTAGTTTTTTTTTTTTATGAATATCAATAAAAATTTATTTGTTGAGTAAAAATACTTGAAAATTTAATACAAGGCTCCTACTATATTGTTACAATGGCATTTGAAAAATATTAAAAATCGTTGGTCGCAGTTTTTTTTTTTAAGCATTTAAAGTTCAAAAAATGATAAAATATGGAAAAATCACGAAAATTTGCAAATTATTTCGAGTTAGAAATTCATAAAAATTTTTCTTTTTAAATCTAAGATATGAAAATGTAATACAAGATTCCTTATAAGATTTCCTACATTTATCAAAAAAAAAAATTCTATAAGAAAGTCAAATTAAATTTTTATGAGCGTTTGAAATTCAAATTTTTACAACATTGGATATTCACTCGATTTCTCATGTGGCGATTTCCTTATTTTGTTGTAATTCAAAAACAAATTACTGTAGATACATGAAAATTTCACTGAATGTTTATACTAGCATTTCCTATACACCATACAATTTTGAAAATATTTTGACTCTTTTTGAGCCGTTTACGGACCTTTTTAGTTTTCAATTTTTTTAGTTTTTTTTTTCTATAAATATCAATAAAGTTTTATCTGTTGGGCCAAAAAGTGTAAAAAATTAATACAATGCTCCTGATATATTGTTACAATAGCAATTGAAAAATATTAAAAATACATAGGCACAATTTTTATCTATAAGCATTTAAAGATCGCATTTTGACTAAATTTATCAAAATCTCGAAAATTATCAATCATCGTAATTAATAAATTATAAAATGTTCAGTTTTTATAGCTAAGGATTGAAAATTTAAAACAAGATTCCACGTAAGTAGTTAATTCTGTTACCAAAAAATCTAAAAAATACACAAGCACAGTTTATTTTTATGGTCATTTTTAGTTCAAATTTGGGACGAAATTACATATTAAAAAACCTAGCATACCTATTTTAGTTATTTTGTTGTGAGTGTATAATACTATTCGTGGGTACTTGAAACTTCTTAAGTACACTATATTATATATCTATGATAGTATCAGGGTTAGGTTAGGTTTATTGCTGTATGGTGTAAAATGTCATTGTAGCGGGAGGGGGACATATGCTACCACTTAACAGTAAGACATTTAAATGTTCGGGGACGCACATATCTTTTATACTTTTGCATCCCCCTTCTATTTTTTTTTCCAATTCAAGCACTGAACATAGGTGCGTATATAATGTATTTAAAATATAAATGTTAATAATTGTTTTAAATACCTACAACCTAAGGTGTTCCAAGGTGTATAGTGCATTGGATAATAGTTATGCAAAAAAGGTAGGTACCCATACGTATCAAACTTAGAGCGGTGTACTGTTCGGGCTCACGTATTTTATACATTGCGCTTTAAAAGTGATAATTTGAAGACAATTTCTTAAAACCACTAAAATATTTTTTAAATTATGTGTTATAAATTATAATTCATATAGTGTAGCGCCAACGCACATTTTTCAATTTTTATTTTCGGAAACATAGTTAAATCAACTTTTTAGAATGATTGAGCAAAAATAATTCTGACACCCACCCATGGTGGTTTTACATAACAAGTCGATGGATGTTTTTGATGATAATTGACTGAGCGATCGCAGCCAGGTACGTCCGGTATATATGAAAATACCCAAAATTTAAATTACCTATAACTTTTAAATAAGTTTGACCACCAAATTCAGACTTCAATGTAATTTTCAATTAAAAACTAATGATTTCCGGCAATTAATTTTTGCAATATCGTTCTTAATTCGTTGTAACTTGTACTATCGCGATGGAGTGTTGTCCGACGATTTAATTTATTGGTTAAAACCGGTTTCTTTTTATGCGTAAATGACGTTATCACTGGAAGTAAAAAGAGTGTTTCAATTTGCCGTTTTTCGTGGTAATTCACTTTGATCGGGACCAAGAAGATAATGTGAAAATTCATAGACGCGCAAGCAAAATCTGACTTTGTTAGTATTTAGGTTTTAGAACTAAAATTTACTTTTGAAATTAAATATACTAATAAATTGTGCACAACATTTAAAAAAAAATTAAATAGTAAGTATGAAATATTATTTTATCGATCTTTAATGACTAGGTATGTAATGATTTTACAGCTAACAACAACTTCTTAGGTCTCGCAAACTTAACCTCACTCCGATAATTGGTCGCTCATCTGTAGTGGATAAGCCGAAATCTACCCCCACCTCGCTGTCTGCAGATCAAGACCTATAAATTTGTCAATTCGAAAGAGGTGTTTACTAAATATTATTTGCTATTTAAATAGTTTGAAAATTCGTAGTGGTTATTTTCACGTCCGACGTGAAAGTATTTGTTTTCACGTCCTGCCCTGTGATTGGTCGAATTATTGATAAGAAAAATATTGATAAAGTATTGAAAAACCCGCGTAATTTATTTATAATATGGTCTTCACAAATCACAATTTATCTATAATTTATCTATATATACTTATAATACAATAATAATAGTTAATTTTAATAAGTCACGTCGTACAATAATAATAATTTAAGTTATAATAGTTAATTGTAATAAGTCACATCGTTAGTGTAATAATATATAATTAATCCTTAGGTTAATTAGCCTAAGTCGTATTTTTTAAATTTGTGTTACTTTGTGTTACTTTGCAAAAATTGCAAAACCATAGTTTGGATTTAAAATTAGCATTTACTCTAACACAAATAAAGTGTGACCACTCTAAACATCTGTTACAACAAATGGATTTAGTTGCAGCATCTTTAGCACATATGGGACAGATCCAAGTAGGTGTCAATTTTTTCATTTTAATGACTTGCTGGATAGCAAGCCAACTTCCTTCAGTTAAATAACATTTTATTTCCTCAATTGCTATTGACTTATCTATAACAGCAGTTGATACCCTTTCAGGAACAACTTCAACATCCTCTTCATGTACAGGTTTGTTTTCATACACAGCAGATTTAGCAATACCATCATCTACAAGGGACTTTTGGCTCTAAAAATACCCAAATATGCACCAAAAAATGGCCAAATTATATGTCCTAAAATATGCACCTAAAAATAACCGTATATGTACTAAGATATGGCCCCCATAAAAATTATGTATAACAAATATGTGGTAAAATTAAATATTTATTTTATTAGAATTTATATTATATAATATTAGAATATTATTACTTGAATTGAAAATTATATAATATAGGGCTCCATCACTCCCCCCTGCCTGCCATGTACATCCATTTTAAGAGCATTTATATCATGGGGCACTACATTATATCAGTCGCATACCCTGCGAACAAAGTCTATGCACGGCCTATGGTGGTATAATAGATATGAGAATAGGGACTCAGTAAGTGAATGCATAATTTCATAATTTACCTATTAAATTATGGAATTTAAATTTTGTGTTTTTTAGTTTGTTTAATATATCAAAATGACGAAACGTATCAAATAAATAGATAAGTGTAATGTATCGAGAAAATTTTTTTTTTAAGGGGCCTCCAATTGGTAGTTGCACCCCGGCCTCCTGAGACTTAGATCCGGCACTGCTTACATTGTCACAAATATTCATATTTAAATTCATATTATATAATTTCACTAATCACTACACAATAGGTAACAAAAACACTTATAACACAATATATAAAATATGATTGTTTTCAGCAATTATTATTTTAATTGAATAACTGGAAAAAATTGGATTAAAATGTTTCAATGTTTGAAGATTAGTAGGTAACCACTAAACATGACAGCATTTTATCAAGGTAGATAATAGGTACAATAAAATTGATTGGTGTAAACTTTAAAATAGTTCTAAAATAATTCCTTTGGGAATTTTATAATAAATAACTGGTTAGTAAATAATTCAATTTAAGTAATGATTCATTAATAATTCAAAATTACGCGGGTTTTTCAATACTTTATCAATACTTTATCAATATTTTTCTTTTCAATAATTCGACCAATCACAGGGCAGGACATGAAAACAAATACTTTCACGTCGGACGTGAAAATAACCACTGCCTTGAAAATTTTGCCATGAATGGAAAATTCAAGTATAAATATTTTTTACTTTTGACAGGAAGGGAGCGAGCACCGCCGTCAACCGTCCTGACATATAGGGGAGTTTACAGTTGGTATTAAAATTAATAAAATACATATTATTATAAATTGGTTCTACAATTAGGAACTTTTAAACCTAAAATAAAAAGAAATATATTCATCAATTAGAACTTTTTCATTCTTAACTGTTATTTGTATTATTGTTAGCTGAATAGTTTTGATTTATAAATTCAGGCATAATTCGAATACAACTTTTTGTATTCTAATTGTTAAAATGTATTTAAAAAAAATAATAATCCTTTAAAATTAAGTAATTAGTTCGTGCTTATTACTTATACTAGTTATACTTTTATTTTTCTGTGATTATACGTTGGTCCAAAGCACTATGTCACTGCAACCGTTGTAACCTTTGGATCGTTCATATTTACTACCTCGGTATACAAATTATGTTATCAGTATCCCGGTGTCGTTTGTTTACGTTACGGCTTGAGGATACTGGATAATCCGTCAGTGTTATAGCGTTCACCGTTTACAGTTTATTTCTTATTTAGTAATAATATAAAGTATAATACGCTAATTAGTAATCATACAGTAACAGTAAATTAGTGAATGATAAATAGTAATTTCCAAATACTATTTAGGTATTTTGTTCTCTGTAGAATTTAGCTGATTAAACCACTTACGTTTTATGCAAAACTGAATTGTGAAACGAATATTCGGAATCCATTTACCAAGGATCGCGATTACTGAGATGAAATAGTGAGATCTCCGGAAAGTAGATTGTCCACTGCGTTTTTTTCTGTACACTGCTTAAACTGACTGAAATTGGTAAAGTCCTATACGGGTTCAATATAACATCGTCATTTGCAATTGTTTTGTATGCACGACGTTGTAATGTTGCGTCAAACATTAAATTAAATGTTGTTTTTTTTTTTATTATGATCTTTTTTTTTCATACAGAATTGAAATGATTGCTGAACATTTGTTGTAAATGGAGCCAAGCAAAGTAACCAGTAAAACCAGTAGCTTGAAATCATTGGTGCTGAAAGCGTGGGGTGAACGTTGGACTGAAATTCAGTGGGGCATATCTATAAAATCGGTAATTATTTTTGTTTTTTTTTTGATAATTTGTTGGCTAATGTACTCGTGTTACAAAAAAAGTACCCCTATCATAGATTTGCCATATTGAAGTTACCATTAGCAGCCAATTGATGAAAACTGTATTGCTTATTTAGTTTTCAAAGTACAAACTCATGTAAATGACTTGTTTGAATTTAGGTGTATATAAGTACTTATTTTAATAAAAGTGGTATAAATAAATTGGGATTAGTTTTTTTATATTATTAATTATTATATTCGAGAATATTTAAAGCATTAACTGATGCTGGCCTTTAACCATCTAATAATGCCAAAATGCAAAAGTTTATCATAGAATAATTTCATTTCTTACAAATTTTGAAGTTGATACTTCTGTATTTAATAGTAGAAGTGTAAATTACTTATGATGTTGTGGTCCAGGTTTAGTTAATTTTCAGTTTGTAACATATAGTAGGTATAGTAAAATTAATTTCATTAGTAGTGTGATAGCTGTCAACTGACCATCATTACTTGTGTATCTATAACAAAAAACAAATAAATTGTACTGTTTTAGTTCTTAAAGTACATAATACACCTAGATACCTGTTTAAATTTCCATGCTAAAAATAAATTATTATAATTTTCTTGTAAATTTGCCTAGTAAACGTTTTTCAATGATTTCTTATATGAGTATATTGGGATATTTAAACAAGTAAAAAAAGGAAAAAATATTCAATTGTCTACAAATCTGCTCATATAGACATATTTAAATTTTAGTTACTTGAATGTTCATTTATTTTTATTTGTTATTATATTAACTATTATCTACAGTGAAGTGACAGTGATTAAACCGTTTTTTTAATCAGGTGTTATAACATCCACTCAAAATGACTGCCAAATGTGAACAATTTGAAACCAACAAATGGACAATTATATCTTCTAAAAGTCATATACTAGGATCAGGATGTTCATCGCGCAGTCAAGTACCATTGCTATCATGTTGTGACTTTTGTCGCTTTTCTATTGAATTGCAGCTTCATCATTTACCTGAAATGGTATTTCCTAATAATATTTTAGAAATTAAATATGATGGCCAATCTGGAATACGATTTTGTGCCTTGGATTCACTCAGGGACGTTGACCCTTGCAGAGCACCAGTGAAAATTGCTTGTTCAAAAGAATGGAAAGAATCTAGACTCGATAGTGGTCTAGTAGATAAAGATGTTAATATGTTTGATTGGACATATTCAACATACTATGAAGGCACTCTATTTGGATATTCAGTTGCTGAAGCTACTGAAGAGCGTATAAACATGGAGAAACTCAAAGTTCAAGAAGAGATACTTTTTTACTCAGACTTGACTTTATTTGAAGATGAATTACATGATAACGGTGTTGCTGTATGTTCTGTAAAAATTCGCTGTATGCCTAGCGGTTTTTTCGCTTTGTTGCGATATTTTTTACGAGTAGATGGTGTCATGATGCGTATACATGATACACGTTTGTATAAAGAAGCAGAATGGGATTATGTACTGAGAGAAGTTTGCCGTAGAGAATTATACACTACAGAAATACCAGTTGGAAAATCTGGCTCATTAACTGATCCTGGAAGCTTTGCCAATACCTTACCCATTGTCTATGAACGTTATGAAAAAATTAAGTTTGATAAAAATTTGTAACTTTTGTATTTTTTTTATCTGTTTAATTAAATAGATACTGGTTTTGGCTATATTTTAGTAATATTATTTAATAGAAGATATTAAAATAGATTTAAGCAATTGATTATAACAAGCAACAATAAATATATGCATATCTTAAATTACAATACATTGTTTTGTTTATCTAACATAGTATAATATTTTATATAAGCTATGCTTATGAGTTTATGAATTTATGAGTAATCTACCCATGCGTCTTACAAACGTACGACAGAAAATTTTTGTTCTCTAGTTTCAGTAGTGTACTGTTAGTTTTGATATTACAGTGAAGCCCTATTATCAATATTTTATTTAAGAACATTATTAAAGCCCAGAACTTGAGCATTTGCATATTTTTTTTCTAATGCGTACATACAAACCTCGTATTTATAGAAATTTGATTCATGGAATAAAGAATTTAATGGTACAATTTTTATTTTGCATTTTTTGCATTTTTAAGAAATTTATTGCTTAATGGTCATTTTTTAGTATTTTTGGGGCATTTTATTCATTTTTATACCTTTTTTTTACATTTATTTGCAAAAATTTCCAAAAAGTTGATTGAATTATTTCAATCTACAAAAAAATATTTTTGAAGGCTCGTTCTAGAGTAAACATTTTAAAGAGATAGAACCTATAATAAATACGATTTATGACCCATGAATTGTTTAAAACTTAATTTTTTAAAAATGTTATGTCATAGGTAAAGTAATTTTGGTATTTCTGTGGTCAATTTTGATGTTTATAAGTCATTTTAACGTTTTTTTTTTGTGTGCATTTCTTAAAGATATTTAGGTCAACAAGTTCCGGGCTCTAAATATTATATTATATGGGTCGGCAATTTTTTCAATATTATAATTTTCAAGGAAATATTTTATGGTATGCAAAATATCACTAATTAAATTTCTTATATCTGAATATCTTGAATATTTTAAATATTGGTTAAAATCCGACGCCTAAAAGTTTGATAATAGGTCATTCACTTTAGTTTACTAATGGCACAATACTGAAACTAGTGAACGAAAAATTGGCCATGTCGTTTGTGGGTAAAGGTACGGTTTCCTAGGGTTAAAGGTTTTTTTTATCATAATAATAAAATAATGTACAGTATTAACATATTTATAAAAAATTGTATTCTTACAAAACATTTTGTTTCCAAATAAATAATACCCAAGGTATCATTTTCCTTTCTTTAGTTATTTACTAAACACTTAAAACAATTTTTACTTATAAATATTCTACCTCGAGTTACCCCAATTTAATAGTTATAGAAATCAACCATCAAGAAATATGAAAATATTATATAAATACCAATTTAGTAATGTTGTTCAAATAAAAATTAATCGGGAAATATGATAGCAGTTTTTTTAAGCAATTTTGAATTTAATATTTTAATATAAGAAGTAAAACAAATAATATTACAATTATTGAACTAATTATCACAAGTGTTAACTGCTTAAATGTACTTTCAAATTTATAATATTAAATGTTTTGTTTTCCAAGATCAACTTCAACTTGAATTGGTTCAGATTTATATACATTTTATATTTCTCATTAAATAGATAATGTGTGTATTTAAAAAAAAACTGTCCATTTAAAAGTCATACATTATTAATTGTAGTACCAAATACATCTATAAAATGTAAATATATTCACCAAGTACTAAATATAGTAAGAAAAAAATGACCCTCTACACCTAATTTAAATTATTTAACTCTATGATTATTTAATTGTAATTTTATATAAAAAAATATGAAATTAAACTATCAATAATCTAATATCTAAATATCCGTTATCTAATAATTTAATCTAATACTTGTGTGTTATTTAGGTTCTGCCCAGAGGGGTTAGTGGAGATGTCTATAATTTGGCCGACATAATATTATCACAAGCACTAGTGGGCTCTTATCCCAATGAACTTGTACTTTCTTATTTAAGACATTCACTAAACTGTCAAGTAAGTTAATCATAAATATTATGTAAACAACAGTAATAATATTTTTATTTTATTTTTAGCTCGTGTCTTATGCAGCTATCCTTCAGCGCATTAGCAAATATGACAAGTTTCAAAAAAGATCATGTGTTATTATTTTGCTCGATTTCCTTGAATCTACACTTGTATGCACAACACCTATATAATCATGTGCTTGATTTGAGATTTTGAGTTTTAATTTTTAATTTTTTTTCTTAGCATGGCATAACATGTCGAGGAAAACCAGAAGAAAGTGTACTAGCTGTAGCACTATTGTCGTTGGTTGATTGGCTGCTGACTTGTGTCCGTAGTGGACATGTACCTAAAGACGGTACCTCCAATCGTCTTGAAGATCGTATTGCAAACAAATCCATTCAAATTTTAGAATATCTTTTAAACAATGATTTTATATTTGCTATGCTTTATTTGGCCAAACATGATGATGCTGGTAAGTCACTATATAATAATTATTAGTAACTGGTAGTATAATAATGTATACAATGTACGTCATGCTTCAATAAATAAATAATAATTTTTTGCCTATCTAGAACTGTACTTAGTCATTGTGAATAAGTGCCAAGAAATTAGTCAAGATGTACAAAATTCAATGGACACAAATATTCCACATGTGCACAATGTTTTAATGTATTTTAATTTGTATATATATAAAAAAAGAAAAAGATTAGATCTATTAATGATTTTATTTCTTTCATAGACAATTATGCAACATTGACTTTAAAAATTCAACCAAACTTACAGCAATGGAATCAGTAACAACTTACAATGAACCAATTACTTATGTATTACAACCATTGTTAGCCATTAGAGTGATGTTGAACCCTACAACAGAGACTCAAGTATTGGTGGATAAATTAAAAATGATTCGTCAAATTAAAGTTTGTACTACTAGTGGTAATAAAAAAAAATCAATATTTATTTTTAATTAATGTTATTCTTTCATTTTAAAGGGTTACAGTAATCCGCGATTGTACTGTGAATTGATTCGTGCTTGTCTCATGTGTTTACGAGATTCCTTGAGTAAAGAAGATCACGGACCACAATGGGGTGCATTTACATTTATTAAACTGCCACACATCATAAAACATCTGTGTGAGGACTCAAAAAGTTTCAAAGCGTCTGAAGAAGTGATTGAAGGTTTTGAGATGTTATTGGAGATGTTTCCATTGCTGGATTTCATTGACTCACATACAGCCTGCAGTTGTATAGAACTTCTGCTCAACGAATTAGTAAAACTAGAATTTGTCACTGAAAATCAATGCAGTTCAATAATTGCTAGGAGGTATTCATTTTTTAATTTTTTTAATATTAAATAGTTTAAAAACTTAACATTTTTATTACTTAGAGCCAGTGTAGTTTCAACACTTAGTAGCCCGAATCCCCCCTCAAATGTTTTGACCATTATTATGAGAACGGAACCTACTTTACAAAGAATGCTTAGGACTTTAGATTCTGATTACTCTAAAATTCAAGTAAGATATTATTAATTATTACTATTGATTTATTCTTTAAGATAACGCTACACAGGCATTTGTTGTCTTCGTCTTACAGGTGTAAAATAATAATATAATAAATAACAAATTTACACTCAGCAGATCTCGTTTAGCTTAGTTAGTTTAAAAATTAGAGTGAATCGATCTATTATGAATCTTGATGATAAATACATTACCTGTGTTTATATGAGGGTTTTTCTTTTACGATAGTTAATTTTTTAGCATGTTTTGCGTTTATAAAATAGTCTAAACTAAAATTGCTCACATAACTCATTTAAAACCTGAATTATTATATTTAAAAAATCCCACATTCAACCATACGTAATGTTCTTCTTCTTACCATCAAGTTTCATAATAAGTCAATTCACTCTAATTTTTAAACTCACGAAGCTAAATGTGATCTGTTGACCGTAAATTTGGTATGTTATGCACTTGCAAGATGGAGACAACAAATGTCTGTGTAGCGTCCTCGTAACAATACTAATGATGTTTGTGTATTTTTAGGAGGCTTTAGTTAGTGTACTCAGTCAAGTACTCTCTGGTAACAGTTTAGAGTTAATTCTGGCAGCAGCATCAGTTGAGGGTAAACTGCGCATGTTTGTCTCTAAAGTGATAAAATTTAATGAATTCAGCCAGAAAATAAATCTACAAGATGGTGCTAAGTCTGTACGCACTAATGCAGTATTATTTGACATGACATTCTTGATGCTCTGTTTTATAACTCAAAAATATGGATATCAAGTAAATGTTATAACCTAATATAAATGGAAAATATATAAATAAACTCTTTTGTTTTAATAGTCAATTTTCCTTGATGGTGGTAATAATACATTTTTTGAAAAATGGTGCCGACAATGTATGGTTGAACTCGGAAATCCCAAATCCCATGAAACTATAATGGGTGAATGTGATCCAAGCAAAGTAACAGCTCTGTTAACTGCTATTAATGATGGAGAAGATTTAATAAATTGGTTTGTATTAAATTTCCAAATGATATTAAATAATTTTTAATTGAAAAATATTTTTAGTGATACAAGTTGGGACCAAATTTGCATAACTATAATTGGTGCCACGCACGATGTTTTAGTTGCTTGGGAAAATTCTACATTAAGCAGTAATGATGTTAAGCGTATTTTAGATGCAATGCGTTCATCAATGTTTTGTTTGCCTATTTGTGCAGCAGCATGGCTCTGTTCTTACATGCAGGTATATATTTTAAATTATATTATATAATATAAACATATTTTGTTATAATAGAACTAAATAATTTAGGTATTGCATCAAGACGCTTTGCTCAAGCCATTAAATATGGTACAACAGTTATTAAATGTTCTTCCAGAGACAGAAGAAAGTCAAGACATATACTCTAAATGGTAAAATTCAAAAATATTAAAATATCCATTGTTACAAACAAATTTGTAATTTTTAGCCGTCAAGTATTGATGTGTCAAATTATTCGTAAAATGCAGCAAGATTTGAATCCTCCAACAATGCCGTCCAAACCTTCTCACAGGTAATGTACATTTTTTCTCCGTACTAATAACATTTAATATTTAAATTTGATTTTTGTAGTATTATATCAAAAGACTCAATCCTTGAACAACTTATACCCATTTGGGAGAGTATTTTGGAAGAAGGTTGGTTGAATGTAAAAAATGCTCAAAAATTAAAAACAACATTATTCACAGCTGGATCAGATTGGTTTGTCAACAATTTAATCAAGGTTGGTATTATTATTTATAGTAGAAGTTATATATTTACATGATTTTATACAATTGATCGATACATTTCTGCAGGAAATGATGAAGTTACAATACCGCGATGAATTAGAAAAAGCTGTTGACTTATTGTTTGCCATATTTCATTTTGATATTGAGTTCTGTACACTTGCATTACTAGAACTGATGCCTCAGTACCTGTTTAATCCAGATATGTAAGTTGTGTGTTATAAAAAAAAATTAAAGCCATTTCAAATGTAATTCTTACAGAAATGTAGAGCTAATTGAGCCTCAACAGACTGCACTGGCTAAACTCTGTTCATATTGCATTTACGCGTCGGTTGAATTGCAGCAAAACAGTATAGTAAAAAACGATATTCATAAAACACCAATCAACATCGACATTGTAAGAATGATGCATGTTCAATAAACCAGACATTTCTGTAACTTATTTATTTCTAGGACATTGATAATTCGTGGCCACCAAACAAAATAATGCGCTTGGATAACGGAGATTGTGATTCTAATGGTACTGGAATAAATGGAATATTATTAAAAGCTCTTGTGGCTCTTTTTCGTCGTATTGCTGTTGTTGCTTCGAGACATGAACAATTGTGCCGAGAAACCCATTTTGTGTTGAGATTGCTTGAACAACTTGTTATGTGTGGACGAGGATCATCACAGATTATTCTCAGACATTTACCACCAACTCTGGTTAGAAATTGTGAATGTTTTAATGTTTTTTACTGTAATTGTAACTTGTACATTCTGTTTCTAGTTGCCAAATTTGATACGTTGCGTTCCAGAATTGTTTACTGTAGATTTGATTTTGAATCTATATGACTTGAATTGGCCATCTGGTCGTAAAGCTGCCACTAGTGATTTGTGTCTTTTGCAGAAAACTCGTTGTGCAAAAAATACAGAGTAATGCTTAATTTATAAAACAATATAATACATAATATAACTGTAATGGTCATTAATTTCAGGTATTTGTAAGTGATTAATAAATTTAAACTAGATGGCATTTGGAAAAATCATATATCATCTTGTTTTATACTATTTTTGATCAACTTAAACAAAAATGAAGAACGATTAACATACATTACCTGTGTTTTTATTGTATCGGGATAACAGAAAATTCATCAACTGTGTATTATTCATATTTATTAATTACTTATATGGTACTAAGTCAATTAAAAATATTTTTTTATTGTAATTGGCATTAAGTACTTAATTACTTTTTATATTTTGTATAATCTTTCATATTATGTGTTCAAGTAATTAATTATGGTTACAATTTGTTTGATAATGGATAATATTATGTTTAGTTAAACGTATTTTTAAATTTGCTTTTCATTCAAAAATATTATTCAAATATATTTTTATTTGATTTAATATCATACACCACAATCATTTTAAAGGTATAGACATAATAATATTAATAATTATATCATATAAAATAATTATTTAATTAAAGTTTTCATAGCAATATGGTATCCTATAAATTACTCAGATTGGTCTCCAGCAAAGTTATGTACCAAAATTAGGTACTTTACGTGCAATATCAAATGGTTTTTATTTAGATTAAAATTTTACTTAAGTAACTATATTTTTTTCTTCCACTTATTGGTCTTAATGCACCAATAAATGTGTATTATCTCCGTTTTACACACGGATGACAAAGCAAATGTTTGTTCAATGTTTTGTTTCAATAGTGTGCTGTTAGTTTTGATATTAGAGTGAATTGACCTATTATCAAACTTTTGGGTAACAACATTATCTGTGTTCTCTCGTTGGTTTAGTGGATTGGATTTAGATCTTGGTATATATTTTAACGTGGTTTAAACTACTTAATCTCTTAACTTTTCTGACATTTCTAAAAACAATTGTGAGATTTTTTTGAAATACAATTGAGTAGGTACTAGGTACTTTTTTCTGTGTTTTAAGTAATCTTAGAGTAAAATCACCCATCACAAAAAAAATAGACATTAATATTTTTGAGGAAATCTAAAATCTAAATATTGTCTCAAAACAATTTAAACATTAGACATTGTTTAAACATCATTTGAATATACAACATGTTTTTGTTTATTTTGAATGTCGAATACAAAGTCAACAATAAAATATAAAATCGATATGTTATTCCCACAAAAATATTATTCTCTATCTTTTTTGTAATGGGTGATTTTACATAAAAACATAGAAAAAACGATTCTTCGTTAATTCGTTATGTCTATGTTGCGCGTGGGCCAGAGGGAAAAAACAAATAGTGCGCTGACATCCTCTTAATATAAAGTTTCTTTATTTGAGGCGACGAGGCCATATTGCCGCCATAAGCTCGACAATTTGATGCTTAATAATATACTTTTACCTAACCTGCTAACTCAAAAATGGCAACCATATGTCCATATGCAGCGCGACGGTAGTGGCGCGAAGCTAAGTAAAAAAAAGGTGGGTAAGTGGATGTCGCTCTGCTGTACAGTAGGTTACAAGTGGGTCACTGTATAATGGATGCTATTAAATTTGAATTCAATGATACAATATCATTGTATAAGAAAAACGATTCTGAGCGAAGACGGTATGTCAGTCTAGGTTTAATACAAATTATATACATATCTATGGTATTAAAAAAAAAATTGACCTATAATAAATTCCAAATTAATCATATCACATTATCACAATATCCATTAGGTACTTATAACACGTTATACATCAACATCAACAACAAACCCTGATACCTACTATCATATATATATAATAGTACACTTTAGAAGTTTCAAGTAGGTACCCACGAATAATATTATATAATCACAACAAAATAACTAGGTTTTTTAATATGTAATTTCGTCCAAATTTGAACATAAAATGACTATAAAAGTAAACTGTGATTGTATATTTTTTAGATTTTTCGGTAAGAGAATTAACTACTTACGTGGAATCTTGTTTTAAATTTTCAATCCTTAGCTATAAAAACTGAACATTTTATAATTTATTAATTACGATGATTAATAATTTTCGAGATTTTGAAAAATTCTATCAAAATTCGATGTTAAAATGCTTATAAAAAAAAATTGTGCCTATGTATTTTTAATATTTTTCAACTGATATTGTAACAATATATCAGGAGCCTTGTATTAAATTTTTACACTTTTTGGCCCAACAGATAAAACTTAATTGATATTTATAGAAAAAAAAAACTAAAAAAATTGAAAACTGAAAATGTCCGTAAACGGCTCAAAAAGTGTAGCCCCCACCTGACATTACATGAAAAGTAACCCGTAGTGGCGATGCCCCCATATATTTTCACTTAAAAAAATAACAAAATCAATTATTTATTTACTCAAGTGTTTAATAATAACTTATTTTAGATTCTGAGCGAAGCGAGGTAGCTAGTGATTTTATAAAGGTGTTTATTATTTTTTTTTTTTTATATCCTGTATACAAAAGTTCTACCAGAAGGAGTTCTTCGATTTCAACATGTATTATCTTATCTTTTAGCAAATTGGATCAAGATGGTACTTTAAGAAGGTCATTTTCCGATTTTCTCAATAGTTATTTAATTCCACGAGAAAAACTACCGATAAATCACGAATCACCCCTAAAAATGTTGTCAAAATTTGATCTTTAAATGCTTATAAAAAAATTGTGCCTACCTATGTATTTTTAATATTTTTCAACTGATATTGTAACAATAAATCAGGAGCCTTGCATTAAATTTTTACGCTTTTTAGCCCAACAGATAAAACTTTATTGATATTTATAAAAAAAAAACTAAAAAAATTGAAAACTGTAAATGTCCGTAAACAGCTCAAAAGAGTCAAAATATTTTCAAAATTGTATGGTGTATAGGAAATGCTAATTTAAACATTCAGTGAAATTTTCATGTATCTACAGTTATTCGTTTTTAAATTACAACAAAATAAGGAAATCGCTGCATGAGAAATCGAGTGAATATCCAATTAATTAGAACATAATTATGTTGTAAAAATTTGAACTTCAAACGCTCATAAAAACTTAATTTGACTTTCTTATAGACATTTTTTTTCAAATAATCTTATAAGGAATTTTGTATTCAATTTTAAAATCTTAGATTTAAAAAGAAAAATTTTTACGAATTCTTAACTCAAAATAATTTGCTAATTTTCGTGATTTTTCCATATTTTGTCAATTTTTGAACTTTAAATGCTTATAAAAAAAAATTGTGACTAAGGATTTTTAATATTTTTCATCTGCCTTTGAAACAACATATTAGGAGCCTTCTATTAAATTTTCAAGCTTTCGCAACCAACAAATAAAATTTTATTGAAATTTTTAGAAAAAAAACTAAAAAAAAATGGAAAATGAAAATGTCCCTAAACAGTTCAAAATAAATCAAAATATTTTGAAAATGTTATCGTGTATAGAAAATGCAAATATAAACAACCAGTGAAAATTTCATGTATATACGTTCATTTGTTTTAGAGTTACACCAATAACCAAAATCGATTTTTTGGAAAATCAATTTTGCGTAAAAATTCCCGTTTTTCCTTAATTTTTATGTTGTTTTTCCCGGCGCTTGTGAAAACTACTGGGAAATTTAAATTTTGACCTCCCCAATGCACCAACGATATTCACTTTCCAATCGAACAAGATACTGAAGTCGAAAATCGAAGCATTATTTCGACTACTTATCGTGTACACAGATACAAAAAAAATAAAAAAATAAAAAAATAAAAAAACACACATCATTGTAAAATCAATACATTCATCGTTTCACTCAGAATCTAAAAATAGCGGAGTAGCCACAGCGGAGTATAGGAAACCGAGTTTTAACATTGAAAACCCGTCCTAATTTTTGTCAACCTCTACAGGGCAAACGGTTGAACATATAAAGTCGTATAAGATATCAATCGATCAGAAATATTGTGCAGATGGGAACAGAGGAACTCGCTAAACAGTGGTGATGGGATAAGCGGTGGGTCGGGGGATATTTACGATATTTTCGTCCAGACCCACCGCTTATCCATCCCCACTACAACTCTCATCGCGGCGACGACGACGTACGACGAATGACGATTGGCGATAGATTGTATATAGATATATATAATATCATGGATTATAGCCTATAGGTACTTCAGTACTTCACTACTTTCTTAAATCGTGCTGACGGCTCAACGACTGCCATTGTTTAGTGAATTCGTGATCCAGGTATTATGACGGTATTAAATTATTATGCTGAAAACTTGGAACAATAATAAAATAAAATAAGCAATCTGGTGATTAATTCATTACCCGTGGCAACAATTATTAAGGTCGATGGTCAATCATATGTTCTTAATTCTGTGATTTGCCACCATGGTCCATCTATGACTCAAATCTCAAGCACATTACACATCACTTATTAAACATAACAATAAAATATGGGTTAGCTGTAACGATATAATATTTATATTAAAGTTTTAGAAAAAAAGATTAAACAGTAGGCCAAAGATGCATATGCTAATCCTATGGATTATTATTATTATACCTATACAGTCAAATAAAATTGCAACTAATTTCATAAAACAAATAGCTGATATCACACCAAAAACACTTCGTTATAACTCCGTGTAAAAAAATATCTAAGTTAAACAAAATTAGTAATGATTAAATCTTTAAAAGACGTGATATAGAAATTAAGTAAAATGCCATTTTTAAATATTACAAATACCTATGATGACAATAAAATCAATTGTAATGTTAAATACTTAGTCAACATATTATGTTTAACTATTTGGCACGACGTAGAAGTATACTTAAATAAATACAATTAAGTAACCACTACAGTATTTACAGTAATTAATAATGTATCAACAATATGTATAATATTATTTAACATTACAATTTATTGATCTTATTTGTCATCATAGGTATTTGTAATATTATAAAATGGCATTTTACTTAATTTCCATATTTTATCACGTCTTTTAAAGATTTAATCATTACTAATTTTAGATTCTGAGTGAAACGATGAATGTATTGATTTTACAATGATGTGTGTTTATTTTTTTTTTTTGTGTCTGTGTACACGATAAGTAGTCGAAATAATGCTTCGATTTTCGACTTCAGTATCTTGTTCGATTCGAAAGTGAAATATCGTTGGTGCATTAGGGAGGTCAACATTTAAAATTCCCAGTACTTTTCAAAAGCGCCAAGAAAAACAAAATAAAAATTAAGGAAAAACAGGAATTTTTACGCAAAATCGATTTTTCAGAAAATTGAATTTGGTTTTTGGTGTAACTTTAAAAAAATGACCGTAGATACATGAAATTTTCACTGGTTGTTTATATTTGCATTTTCTATACACGACAACATTTTCAAAATATTTTGATTTATTTTGAACTGTTTAGGGACATTTTCATTTTTCATTTTTTTTAGTTTATTTTCTAGAAATATCGATAAAATTTTATTTGTTGGTTAAAAAAACTTGAAAATTTAATAGAAGGCTCCTAGTATATTGTTTCAAAGGCAGATGAAAAATATTAAAAATCGTTAGTCACAGTTTTTTTTTATAAGCATTTAAAGTTCAAAAATTGACAAAATATGGAAAAATCACGAAAATTAGCAAATTATTTTGAGTTAAAAATTCGTAAAAATTTATCTTTTTAAATCTAAGAATTGAAAATTTAATACAAGATTACTCATAAGTTTTTCTACCTTTATCAATAAAAAAATCTCTACCGGACAGTCAAATTCAATTTTTATGAGCGTTTGAAATTCAAATTTTTACAACATTGGATGTTCACTCGATTTCTCATGTAGCGATTTCCTTATTTTGTTGTTATTCATAAACGAATAACTATAGATACATGAAAATTTTATTCAATGTTTATATTAGCATTTCCTCCTATACACCATACAATTTTGAAAATATTTTGACTCTTTTTGAGCTGTTTACGGATATTTTCATTTTTCAATTTTTTTAGTTTTTTTTTCTATGAATATCAATAAAGTTTTATCTGTTGGGCCAAAAAGTGTAAAAATTTAATACAAGGCTCCTGGTATATTGTTACAATATCAGTTGAAAAATATTAAAAATACATAGGCACAATTTTTTTTTATAAGCATTCAAACATCGAATTTTGACAGAATTTTTCAAAATCTCAAAAATTATTAATCATCGTAATTAATAAATTATAAAATGTTCAGTTTTTATAGCTAAGGATTGAAAATTTAAAACAAGATTGTACGTAAGAAGTTAATTCTCTTACCGAAGAATATAAAAAATATACAATCACAGTTTATTTTTATAGTCATTTTAAGTTCAAATTTGGACTAAATTACATATTAAAAAACCTAGTTATTTTGTTGTGATTATATAATATTATTCGTGGGTACCTACTTGAAACTTCTAAAGTGTACTATTATATATCTATGATAGTATCAAGGTTTGTTATTGATGTTGATGTATAACGTGTTATATAAGTACCTAATGGATATTGTGATAATGTGATATGATTAATTTGGAATTTATTATAGGTCAATTTTTTTTTTAATACCATAGATATGTATATAATTTGTCTTAAACCTAGACTGACACATACCGTCTTCGCTCAGAATCGTTTTTTTTATACAATGATATTATATCATTGAATTCAAATTTAATACCATCCATTATACAGTGACCCACTTGTAACCTACTGTACAGCAGAGCGACATCCACTTACCCACCTTTTTTTAATTTTTTAATCAATTGATTTTATTATAATTTTGCAATTATTTTATCTATTATGTTTAATTTTTCAATTTATTAATGAATTGCCTCTAATTTAATGTAATGTTGACTTAAATAACCTTTCCCGTATCGCCGCTCCAAAAATACGACTAGCCGAATATGTGTCGATATTGTCGACCCGTGCGCAGCAACATACTTTTTTTTCTATCTATGTATGTAATTAATATTATTTTTTTTAAATATAACAATTAAAATAATTAAATAATTATTCTTACAAATTATGAATTATCCACCAATATACTCAAAAAGAGTTAAAATAATTGTATATTAATTTTACATATATTTTATACTCGTATACTCGTATGTAAAACGGAAAATATTTTATAATAAATATTATTATTAATATTAGAAACTGAATTATATTATATAGTAATAAACTTTATTTATAGAATACGTCATGGATAGGTTAGGTTAGGTTATAATAATTTACATACAAAAAGTAATGATATCCCACCAAAAACATATATGTAAAATGAGAGCCAAGTTCAATACTATATAATATATGCCTTGGTTGTTGACTTCAACGACAAAAGAAGTGAGATCTAAATGGGTGCCAAGTTAGGATAATATATTGAAGCCTAAGGTCTGACTTGGCTACGAATTATATATTATAGCATTTGCAAGTTCTAAAGCTTTGAGTTCTTATTTTATTCTTCGGAAAATCATCTTCACTCTTCCATTACTGTTTTAGTAGGTACTTATAATAATAATTCGTATATGAAAAGTAGCCAAGTCACACCTTAGGCTTCAATATATTATCCTAACTTGGCACCCATTTAGATCTCACTTCTTTTATCGTTGAAGTCAACAACTAAGGCATATATTATAGTATTGAACTTGGCTCTCATTTTACATATATGTTTTTGGTGGGATAAATATTACATAATCATACGACATACCCCGTGGCCCGTGACCCGTACCTACTTTTGATGTCATATCTAACTATCTAATTTTTTTATTTTTTGATATAGGTAGTCTATATGAATTATGAAAATTGGAATTTAAATTGTATACTTGGCACTTGCTGTTAAGTGATGACTGATAAGTGATAACCAATAATCATCAATGCTTAAGAGTTATGTTTACATACGTCGATGGTGCATTGTATTTTTTATAAATTGATTTCCATTATTCCGTTTAAATAAATAAAAATATAGGTAGGTAGGTACTTCTTAACACGAAAAGACGCAATATGTGTTGTCTCCATCTTACAAGTGCGTAACATGGCACATTTTACGCTCAATAAATCACGTTTAGCAGTTTAGCTCCGTTAGTTTAAAAATTACAGTGAATTGTCTTCTTGTAAAATTTTATGGTAAGATTATTATCTAGGGAACCTCAAAAGCTTTTTGTTATATTTTAATTTAAAAGCGAGTTATGAGTAGGTATTTTAAAATATAAATTGTTTGTACATCTTAAAATACTCATAATTCGCTTTAAAATTAAAATATAACAAAAAGCCTATGAGGTGCGCATGGCAGATACCTACATAAGTGGGTGTTTGTTTTGGCAGAATTTTTAAGTGGGTACCCGTAGGTATATGCCATGCTCGGGTGGGGAATGATGGCTTCTCTCTCCGGACACCGTAAATGCCACCCGTGGCCTAGTTAGAACCGGCGACGGTGCTCGTCGCAACAACTGACGCCTTAGTCCACTCGGCCAGTTCGGTATTAAAATTTTAACTCACTCGGTACGCACATGCGCAATAAGATTTACTTTTTTTTTAAATGGCAACCCCAGTTTTATTTATGCAGATTCGGGTAGAGTATTTTTTTTTTAACATTTATTGTATAAAAAGTTTTTTTCTATTTTCAAAACTGACCAAATTAGAGAGAAAGTCAAAAATTGGATTTATGCACAATATGTGTTTAATGCAATTTTCATTTATAACCACTGGAAATAATAAAATAAGTGCCAAATAAATGTTTAATGGGGGACGGACTGGCCGAGTGGACTAAGGCTTCAGTTGCGACGAGCACCGTCGCCGGTTCGAGCTCAGCCATGGGTGGCATTTTTCTTCTGGCAGTCACGGTGTCCGGAGAGAGAGGTCGACATGGCGACATCCCCCACCTGGGCATGGCAGATAATAAAAATTTGAAACCGGTCTGAATATATGTATTTAAGTGCTCCCTATCACCTCCCGAAAACCCCATTTCAATACAAAGACACCCATCTGAGATATTCAGTGGGAATCTAGGAAAAAAAGGCAATTGAAAAAAAAGCAAAAGGAAAAAAAGCAAATGAAAAAAAGGCATAGGTACCTACAGGCATATGTGTATAACGTATAAGTATAGCAAAAACCAATATGCCGTATAGTTAATTAGTAAGTAGGTAGGTAGTAAATAATAATTAAAAATAATTTAATGTAATTAAAAAATGTACACTTAATAAGTTAAAATAAAATTCCAAGTATAAAATTAAATGCATCAATATGCGTCAATATAAAACATAAATTTATCATAAAACAATTTATAAAGTATACCTTGTGGTATGAGATATAGCTAATAAAAAATTTGGTAGATCACGTTGCTTATCTCTATACTCTTCACATATTTTTTTTAAATTGAATTACATTTTTTCATACTTCTTAAGTTTTTTTTTTTGGTTGCACAGTGTCTAATAACCGTTGCTGAAAGAAAGGGCTAAGCTACAAAAAAACCACGTAGGTATATATTTTACACTGCTCACTGATTAAGTAAAATATTATACAAGTAATTATCTTGAGTTATTAAAAAAACAAAAACGTGTGTCGTTTGCTTTTTTTTCCTTTAGCTTTTTTTTCATATTTTTTTTTTCCGTTGCTTTTTTTTCAATTGCCTTTTTTTCCCAATACCATTCGGTGGTACCTAATATCGTGATCACACTGTATATATAAATTAAATTTAAATTCTTTTTTTTGTTGTATTCGTAATTTGTCAGGAGAAAGTTCTCAACTCTGAAGTAAGATCATTTTAAGAAAAGCCACCCGAAAAGTAGGAAATTTGGATGTAGGTGCCATCGGTCCAGTGAGAAAAGAAACTAAATAATAATATATTTTTGTTAATTGAAAGGTTGCTTTGCCTATTGGTCATGATTAAATAATGAAAATAATTTTTGACCAGTAGCTATATAGCAGATGGTTTAGTAAAAAAGGTATTCCCAAGACTATGCATGCACATCATAAAACCAACGTGTTAACTGTTAATAAAACATTCGTAATTACATACGCATTTCTACCTGAAAACATTTAACATTCTAGATGTCTCACGCATGCAAAACATACAAGCGTGTCTCTCGGGTAATTACTAATTATATATTCAAGATGATAGATGAAAGTGTTTAAGTTTTGAACATCATACACCGAATATTAAATAAACGAATTACAAATTGAACAAAGTTTGAATAATATATAGAGTTGGTACATAATTTTATCGAGCGTTTTTGAGTCCTTGAACTTAAACTTATAAGTTGTAATATTGCCAATGTATTCCACCAGGGGTAACTTTTGCCCGGGCAACGCTGGGTGGGACAGCTAGTAACTAATATAGATACGTTTATTGTCTAAGTTGCTAATTTGAGTTTCAATAGACAATAGATACACTCATTACATTTCTAAAATATCATCTCGTAACAAGGATTTATCTTAGTTTATTATATCATATGTGTAAAATTATATTGACACAGTGATTTCAATACAAACTATTTGCTTGGGACACAAACAATCTACCAATAAATATAATAAGTAAGTTGTGTCTGTAGGACGGTCTTACATGTCATAATATTTACATTACCATCAACAATCTTACGGGATGCAAGTAAAACGCAGCTGATGATACTTATGGAACAAATAAAAACACTGCTAATAGATTATTTGAATATTTAATAATAAAAATAAATAAATAGTTGGATTCCAGTTTTTATATCAATGAACCTTTTCTTTCTTTCAACTTATCTCAAACAATTTAATTTATATAATAAAACTTGATTTAAGGGAAAAAACAATAGAATAAACTTTAATGCGTTTCAGTTATATAAAAAATCATTACCTACTTATTTCTTCTTTTAGAATACAAATATATTAATTGTATTAACATCATAAGAGAACACTTGAATTAGAAATGTCTAGATAACTATAGGATAACTATATTTACTACAAGTTCAATGAGAGGTATATGTATAACTATTTCAAAATTGGATAGCTTACCAAATAAGAAATATTTTCAAAAATAAACTTATTAAAGGTGTGATAATAGTAATGAATGTAATAAAATGTAATAATATAATGAGGAATAAAGTATTTTATACAGTTGCAGTTTGCACATTTGATTAATTTGGTGATTAATAATATTATTGGCTTATGGTTTGTAAATCCCAATAAAAGCATTACAATTCGGACATGAATGCTTACTGTTCTTAAAGTTATCCATGCATAATGGCAGACATGAACAAACGAAACACCTGGAAAAAAAAATGTACATTACTTAACATACCTATCTTATCTTAGTTATTACTATTGATTATTAATCATATAAGTTAATTTATATAACTAACACACTTAACGAGCATGAGTTAAGAGGATGCTACCCATGCATTTGTTGTCTCTGTCTTACACACGTCAAATTTTCGTTCACTAGTGTCAATAGTGTGCTGTTAGTTTTGATATTAGAGTGATTTGACCCATTATCAATTTTTTAGATAATAACATTATCTGTGCTTAAGAGTTGGCTTTATTCGTTATTTTAATTTTCAAGCGAGATATCAGCATTTTTTATTTTTGATATTTCACATACCCATATCTTGCTTGAAAATGAAAATTTTGAAAAAATGGCAAAGCTTAAGCACAGATAATGTTCTGACCTAAAAGTTTTATAATAGGTCAATTCACTCTAGTTTCAAAACTAACAGTACACTATTGAAACTAGTGAACGACAATTTGCTATGTCGTGAGCGTGTAAGACGGAGACAACAAATTTATGGGTAGCGTCCTCTTAAATGCAATTATAAAATTTAAATAACGTATAATTTTATTAAACTCTGTTCCACAAGAAAAACACGTCAGTTTTGTGCATGTAGATATTGTAGATATTGTATCCCCTTCATGTAGTTAACTGTCACAGACAACTTATTTGATATATGATGGATCCGACCAATTTTTGTTATGGAAAAGATTATTCTCTCGTGGAACAAGACTATAGTATTTAATCAATAATAACTCAAGTACATTTAATTTCCATGATTGTTAAGTTTTCATGTTTCATACAATAAGTTATCATTGTTTAAATTATAATTTTGAATCTTCACAATATAGTTATTCATATTTTTTTCCACTTACCCAACAATAAATAACAACATGCAGCATAAATAAGCATTAGATGATGACTCTTCTTCAATTCTTGTCATTACTAATAATTTACAGTTTGGACATGTCAACTGTACTGATCTTGGACCCAATGGTGGTACTAAAATATTTAAATAACATTAATAGAATAGCATTATGCAAAGTTACTATTGTTACTCTTAACATATTTCCTTCCTCACAAATCTCATCTCTTCATATATTCATTTGCCGTCTTATTTAACTTGTTAATTTTAAAGTGCTTTCACATCTTATTCACCATAAAACTACATTCCTCTCTGCTCAACCTAACCAATTATAATAATATAATATATTGAATCCAATGAATCAAATTAATGGAATAATGAAATTAGAAAATGAGGACAGCTCTTTTCTCAATATTCAAATCCAGACGTAAGCTAACTATAAAGCCCCGTCCACACCAAAGAAAATTTTGTCGGAAACAAGTGTTTCCAACATTGTCATCGACAATGTTTCCGATTTCCGCTCATAAGCGTTAACATAAATATTTGTCGACGACAATGTCGGAAACATATGTTTCCTACAAATGTTTCTTGGTCTGGACCGGGCTTTAAGCCTGAATAAGCTCTCACTTGTTGTTCTAATTTTGTTAGCATAAGTGAATGAATCATATATTTATTTTACAGAAGCCTGTTTTATTCATATATTAAAATAAAAAGGTTCTCATTCTCAAGTCGAATAAATAGCTAAAGAGAGAATTTGACAAATAGTGGTAGAAATAAGACTGAGAAAAATTAGAAAAATTAGCAGTTTCTAATGAAATGTATTTGAACTCTGAAACTGATTCCACTAATAAGGAAGAAGAATCAAATATCAATAGAGTTGGAAATGAGCTTGAAGAGAAATACACAATTGGCTACAATAGGCTTAATTAATAATTATATTCATATCTCTATATTTTGGAGGATTGCTATCAAATATTCATATACAGGTATTCCACGAAATCTTTCAGTTTTAGTTGGGTATTGTAATATAAATAGAATATTAATAGTATAGTATAGGTAAAAAGTTCAAGAAACTAAATAGATTACTTACAAATCTCTGGATTTCCTTGGACAACGATCACTCGAGTGGGCTGTGGAGGCTCCATTGTTGACGTGGAGTATGAATGGCCTCCGATATTTCCCTGATTATTGATGTCATACTTCGGAGCATTCATTGAGTCCGTATAGGATGGTGGAGCTGATGGCAAATTATTTTCTTTGTTCACTTGCGGATACATGGCTACTGGAATAAAAAAATAAAATTACAATTTATCTTGTATATAGTAGATGTTGTTATTGCTGTTGTTAAGACTTCAGAGTGTCTCCGAGATGAGGTTTCTTCTCAATTTTAATTAAATATAAATATAGTATGTAATTATAATCATAACAATGTACATAGGTACATTGTTTTTATTCCTATTTCCTAATAAAAAAAATTTGTTAAGACTAAATAAATAATACTCACAATCAGGACGTCAAAACGGGTTTCAACACGAAACTGAAAACCCTCAAAAATTTTACCCGGTTTGCAACACGAATCTCGAAATCCTCAAAATTAACTGAACTATATACACTAACAAGTGAAATAACTAATAAGTACTTAATAAATAATACATTATAATTATCAAAGGCGAAACTAGATGTTTTTATTAGACTGGCCCACTTTTCCTGATCAATTCAGACATGTATTATAAATGTTAAGGGGTGGGGGGTATGGTTGAGAGGGTAGAAAATTCTTTGATACCATTTTTTTTTTTAAACTAATTTGTATGGTTTTTTTATTTAAAAATGCATGTAATAATTATATAAGTATATCGTAATATAAAAATATATGTTGAGTTCATGTTGACAATATAATTTATATTTATTTAATTCAAGCGTTGGTATAACATATTATTCTTAAATAATAATGCAAACAATTCTGAAGAGTGAAGACAATAGTAGAACTGAAATAATACTAGGGTTTATACTTTATAGTTTTATTTCAATATTCAAAATACCTAACCACAACAGTGCCTTGGCACGGCATATATAGTATACCTTAGGGATTGGTGAGCAGTGAATTGCGTGTATTATATAAATTTAATAACGTTCAGTCGTATTACTCGTATTGTTAATTGTAATTAGTGGTCCTAGACCCCAGTAGGTACCTACTGCCTACTATAATATATTATATTATTATGGGGCGCAATCAGCCTGGGCCAAGGTTGGCCCAGGCCGCAATTCCGCCTATGATAATTATCTTTACCCAGAACCATAGATAATATATATATTATCTATGCTCAGAACCCAGTCCCACTGCTCTACTTTCAGGTCATATCATGTAACAATAATTAGGAAATAATAACGTTACGGTGTTGAACGTGTCTCACCTGGACAAAGAAAAATTAAAACTGCTCTTAAAAAATTGCTTAGACGCAAATCGAGGATGACCGGCGGCCGTCGGGTTTTGCCAGCTGTTGTGCGTGCAAAAGACTAGAATATTATGATTCACGATTATTTCACTAAGAACGCACTGTATCTGAAATATTATATTGAACTAAACAGAATACGTCTGGTCCGTTAGGTTCGGTGCGATAGCCGATAGTATGAAGTACTGAAGTGTGAACGAGAACGCTGTCATAACTTGTGAGGTTATCTTTTTTCTATATTATTTGTTATTAGGTAATATTATATCCTTTAAGTAGGTATGTGTCATACTGTCATGCGACGTCAAATGTCATACGTTGACTCCTTAGATAATGATTAAAGTCGCTCACTCGAGACACGGGTCGTCATTAACAACGATGAAATACGAATACAATAATAAAATATATTTTAATATTTATTATTTATCGAATATCGGTAGCTGACGTATATATGACATCCGCGCGCAAAAACTCTACGCAGATTATGATTTATGTGAAAATATGTAAATAACTAAATAATATCTGAGTCAAGACTCAATTATAGACGTCAAATACTGAAATACCTACTCGAGTTGGTACTTATATTTTGCGGATTTTAAGTTGCGTAGTTACTAGTCTTGCTACTTACTATTTAGAATTTAGATATTAATTAAGTAGTTCGTTCAGTCATTAGAAATTATTTATTGGCACAAAGTACAAACGAGAAAAAGCGGGAAACCGGAAATTGAATGGGAACACTGTTGATTAATATTGAATTTTTTTCCGTAATAAATAATCAACAAGTGTCAAGTTTCAATAATAATATTATTACGGGTTTAGATAATAATATATCTATAGCCGGATATTAACATTTAACAATCGCTTATCGTAATTTCGAGTCACGACTTACAATATAATATAATATATTATATCCATATCCCTTAATTGACCTTATTTAACCTTATTCCATTATAATACACAGTATACTGTATAGAATATAGATGCTGTTTTCAGTGTTTTCTGTACTTCCGAAGCCTGAACTAGTGATTAGTGAATTCAAGTCTCTATGATATAAAAAAAAAACGAAAGGACGTAATTATATTTCAGTGTTTGGCAAGTTCCTTATGAAAAGAAATTCGTTCTTTTTTTAGTTCCAAATAAAATAAAAATTCTTATTTAATCATTAATGTTTTTTTTCATATGCATACTTCTTTAATTTGTAATTATAATATATACCTACAAGTAGGTACACCTAAATATTTTAAAATTCTAGTTTGAGATTTTCCTCAAAATTAAATTGTTGGCCGACGTATGTCGGCTGTCTTTTCGTTTATTGTTTTAATAATAATTATATTAACTTATAACTTTAAGAAATGTGACTAATAACTAACGATTAACGTTGATACTCGATATCGATCACTAATTGGCAATATTAAATATACATTATACATTTATACACATTAAAAAAAAGATATCTTAATTTCAATTATTTACAGATCTGTGTAAATTATTGGAACTAGAAAAGAAAGAAAAATGTTATTTTTCCTTGAAAAAAGTTGTTTTTTTTTTTTTATAAAAAGGAATTTGTTTCAAGAATCCGTTCCATTTGGAACTCATTCCTTCCAAACACTGTCTGGTATAAGCAGACTGGATATATGTATAACATATAACCATATATTATGTATAATATCTTATCCTAAATACACTATTATCATGACTAATTGATTATAATATATTAATATGGGACACAAGTACATGACACGGTCTAAGAAAATCTTCCATGGCCGTGATGGCATGATATAAGATATCTGATATTATCATGATCGCAGTATAGACCACAAATTAAAATATACTGGATACCAAACTACAGAATAGATTTAATGTATTGTGTGACCCAACGACCTATATAAACTACTATTTCACTGGGACCCAAACCAAAAAACAGATTAAATTTGATCCTTGGTCAGTTACAAATGCTTTAATATTAAGTTTCATATTTTGCGACAAATTGTAGTAAATATTACATCTTAAATCAGTAGCAGTGATGCTGCTAGAAACAAGAAAGTGGGCAATTGGTTGTTTCCATTTGTTGTTTATACCTCTAATCATAATAACCAAAGCATATTTAGAGGGTTTATCGTTCATACTTTTTATGAGAAATAGATTTATGAAATCCAATTATTTTATGATAAGATACATTATAAAAAAAATTATTTTTTAAGTCATTTCATCAGCACGTAAAATTCAATCTAAAGCTTCAGATTTAAAATTACTCATTTTAAAAGATAGAAAATTAAAAAGAAAATCATTTAGACCAGAAATAATAACATATTTACTTGTAACATTTCTTAAAGTTCTACTAGTAGGAATAGATAAAGAATTTTATAGTAATTTGTAAACTTTAGGACCTAGAAAATAAATATTAAGAGTAAGTTGTTTTATTTCATTTGAAAATTAACCAAAATTTATAATACCGGCTTTAAATTTTCCTGACATACCTAAGGCAATAATCTACTGCATACCGTTCAGCCAGGGCCGCATTTAGGGGGTACAACTGCCCGGAGCGCCAAAATTTGTATTAGTACATTTGTTTACTTGTGAATTATTAAAATTTTATAATAGTATTATATATATATAGTATTATGCTGTTTGAAATTGTTTTAATTAATATTAATTTGCATAGTTTTATATAATTTATTCATGAAGTACCTACCTACATAAATATGTTAAAAAAAACAACTTATATGATGAATTATAAGGAAGGTTTAAGTGACATAAATTCAAATGTATCTTTGCGGGAGAGGATTAAGTAATAAAAACAATTTTTTTTTAAAAAAGTACACATTATAAAACAAATATTCTTTTGTGCTCAAAATATCTAATAGGTTAATGAGGATCTATCTCCTATATTTTCCGTGGATAGGCCCCCTGGAGCAATTTTTTTTCAAATTGGCTTAGGGTTTTTTTGCACCGGGGCGCAAAATGTCTAAATGCAGAAATGCGTTCAGTCAACTGTAAACTTAAAGTGTTAACTTTATGTAACAAATACTTCTCTATGTCTTCAGATTCTATCCTGAGTTGAATTTCTTCCGCAAGCTTTTCATGAAGCTTAAGTTTCCATGGAGTATTTGCTGACAGATACTTAGGTGTTTGAACATCTGTACGGTACTACTCATTTCAATCTCAGACGATGTTGATCCATCTGATGTGGCAACTGATTAATAGCAGACAAGTCTAAAATAAAAAAAAAATATAATGGATTTTTAAAGTTAAATTTATTTGTTTAGTAATTGTGCTGTTAATAAGCGTTTCAAAACCTTTTTGTTTAAGCAACACAAAAATTATAATCTCAATTTTCAAAAATATGATACAGTTTATGGATGTAGAAGTACTATTAACTTGCATTATATGTTGAAAAGATGGTTGTATTGTCATTATTAACATTTAACAATATCATTCAGTGGAATTTGAAATTATTCAACGATCAGAACCTCTTCGGCTGAATGTTGAAATATTGTTGGTATAGCATCAGGTTTAATTCAATTTTTTTAATAGTTACTAAACATTTTATTTTCAAAATGTAAGCTACAAAGTCTGTATTTTCTGTTCAGACATTAACAATTTGCAATTTCATTTTCCAACCAACTTGTACATCTATAATAATAATAATAATAAATAACAATACATAATTGATACAATAATGACAATCTTTAACATGAGTCATGACCTTATAATTTATTAGATCATTAGAAGAAATGCAAGTTAGAAAATTTCAAAGCGATTTATGAGAGTTTTTCATTAACTGTGTGCCATAAGCTTGAAAAATCAGCTAGTATATCTATAATAATAATAAGAAGAACAACAACAATAATGTAATTTAGCTAATTGATAGAATAATGATAATTTATAACATGACCTTATAAATTTATTGAGATTGAAAACAACATCTTGAAAATTAAAGTTTGAAGCATTGTCATCAGAAAACAAACGATTGTTCTGAAAAATTTAAATAATACATAGGTACCTAGAACTATCCTTGGGCAATGAAATTAGCTTCTCGGAGTAAGTGATGACTGATGAGTCATCTTTTCGTTTACACAGGAAAACAGCATATCATGCCACAAGGGCTATCGTAGTATTGTACGATGTAAATTGTAATATAATAAATGTTAATAAATGTTTTAAATAAAAAGTAATAATAAATAACTATGTTTAAAATTATTAAAAACTACTATATTATAAATAATAATACAATACATACGTGTTCCCAAAATCGTAAAAAACACGTTGAAACGAGAATAAAACCACAGAATAGAATAATAAAACTCACAAGTAAACAAAAAGCATCTTTCAACGTTCATTTTAAAATAACTTAAAATATCAATAGGGAAGGGTTTAGGGTAGTTCACAAAGGAGTTGATTCAAAGGATTGAAACTGTTTATTTATTTGGTTAGTTTAAAAAATGTGGCGGGTCAAAAGTGAAAACACGTTGATAAACAGTGTAACCAAATAAAACATAAACTATATAAAAAAAATGTTTGTTATTTATAAAACTGGAAAACTGTTGAGCCCTTTCAATATGGCAGACTAAAATTTGGGGAGCCATCACGAATTAAGTATCAATATATTATATTATTATCTTAATTCTTAATACGTGAAAACGGAGACTGGAGGGATGAGGGACACGGACCAATAATATATTAATATATTGGAATGGTTGGGGGGTAGTAGAGGAACTTTAATCTATTGACTATTTTCTATGCCTCAAATGCACAAATAGGTATATAATATTATATAGTACAGATATATTCTGTGCTCAAATGTTAGAACTTTCATAGATAATAAAGATCTTTATTATCTATGAGGACTTTAGGAGTGTCTAATTATTCCGTGAGATCTAGCCGTGATCTAGATATAGATAATACAAGATTTTATTAACTATGAATCTAGATAACGATGGGGATCTTGTTAACCGAGGATCACGGACCCTAGGAAAGGGCCCTGGATATCATTGGACTGGAAACGACATGGCCGGCTTCGGCGGTGGTCGTTGTAACTTGTAACTGTTCTTGAAGTTTTCAGAGCTGCCTGTGGTTTTATTTGGCTTTGGCTTCACAATTTGTATCTGTAGTCCGTGTTTTATACAGAGAGCGCTGTAGACTCTAGGGGCACATTGCGACCCCCTTCACTTTGCCTCTTGTACAGTTGTACCACAGATTTATGTTTGTTTGTACTTTGTAGTCCCTGCCGAGTGCCGACTGCCGGTGATACGTCAACGAGATGGCAAGATGACTGATGATTGATGAACGAGGCATTGCAAAAGATAAGGATAACTGAATATTTGAAAATTGTTTCATTTTATCTTTTTAATTTGTGTTTTGTATTTTGATTTGTATGTAATTGTATTTTTCAATGTGCGTGTAAATCGCTGAGTACTGACTATAATAGGATTTAATTAAATCTGAACTTTAAGTTTTTGTATTCATCGCCAAGTTCATAATGGATCCTCAACCAAATTTTGATCAATTCTGTCTCAAACGAATTTTGATGAACGACACACAACGCAAAATGATTGCTGTTGAAGGCAATTTTAAAGGACTTCCGGAACCCGCTGTTGTTGTTATCGAAAAATATGCTTTTGATGAAGCTTCTGTTTTAAATGTGTGCAATGCCCAGACTAAATTAAAAAAAAATTTAGATAATGATATTTATAAATCATTCAGTTGTGTGCCCCAATATGATGGTAAATATTATTATCTATTATATTTTGATAACAATTTAAATATGTGTTTTAATTTATAGAAAACATTCCTTCCAATAAAATGGACCTAATATACCCTGCAACAGACAAGCATATTTTAAAATTTTTGAGTCAATCCATGTATTGTGTGCAAGAAACTGAAGAAATGTATCAAACTATAACTTTACTTCATATCTTGGATAACAGCTTGTCACTACAAGTGAGTTTTCTATCAAATTATTTGATTTATTAGAAAAAAATGACTAATTTTATGTTTATACTCATTCAGTGGGTATACAATTGCTTAGAGTATAAATCAGAAAAAGAAAGAATAGCATATGATACGGCTTCTGAAAATCAAAAAGATGATGAAGATAATGGCTTTTTACTTTTACCAGACTTAAAATGGTCTGGTAAATTGAATGAATTGTACTTGTTAGCTATTATCAAAAAAAGAAACATTAAGTCATTAAGAGATTTAACGACTGATCATTTACCATTATTAAAAAATATTTTAAACAAAGGATCAGTATGTATCTACATTTAGGAGTAATTTTTTGTGTTCCATTGAACAAAGTTTTATATTAAACTATTTTTCAGGCTGCTATTTATAAATTATATGGAGTTCAACAATCTCAATTACGCACTTATGTCCATTATCAACCATCATTCTATCATTTTCATGTTCACTTTACATATTTGATGCATACACCTCCAGGTTGGTAGTTTTTAATTTATACCTTAAAATGTAAAACAAAATTGTTAACTAACAAATTCAAAACATTTATCTGTTCTATAAGCTTAACTATAATACCTTCAACTGCATTACAGGGATCTAGGATAAAAAAGCCACGGACAAAAAATCCATGGGATAAAAAAGACATGCATTTATTTAACTCTTTTAAACCTTTTTATATATAGGTATCTATAAGTTATAACCATAAGAAATAAGTGAAATATTTTAAACTATAGGTATAAATGGGCTGCCGTATTTTTTTGGAATGACATTTCTTGGAACAGACGTTTTACGAAAACAATAAATCAATAAATCATACATTAAATACCGTTTCCGGATATATGGTATAAATACTATAAATATACATTTGAAATATAAAAGATTAAACTGATTAAGGTATATAGCAATAAAAATTTTTGCCATTTGACTTTATCTTAAAACTGGTGTTGGTATCTTAGTGTCTAAAGTATTGTATTATATGTGAACAATATAAAATACTATGTGATTGTCTCTATAATCTAATATTATTATAGGTTGACCGAAACCTATATGGTTGGGAAATTGGTAAAATTTTATCTTTTATACACTATTTAGTTTCCGTTATGCTCAGTCTGTGTATAGTACAAACGTTGTGAAATATAAGTGTAAGGTGTTAAAATTTGTAAGAACTTTTTTTGAATTTCTATAATGGAAATTGTCAAAACAAACAAAGGAGGTAGCAAAATTTGTTTTAATGGTCATATGTACGTCATTAAGCATTTGGGGGAAAATAAAATAACATGGCGTTGTATGAAAGCGAGTTCTCTCAAGTGTAAAGGGACAATGTACACTGAATTGCAACATGATAATCCTGTAGAAAAAAATCCACATAATCATCTACCTGATAAAGAATAAAATAAAAGTTACTAAATGTATACAAAAAATGAAGGATCAAGTAACTTCTTCTAGTATGATAAATCAGCCCATTTATACCTATAGTTTAAAATATTTGACTTATTTCTTATGGTTATAACTTATAGATACCTATATCTAAAAAGGTTTAAAAGAGTTAAATAAATGCATGTCTTTTTTATCCCATAGCTTTTTTATCAATGGCTTATTTATCCGTGGCTTTTTTGTCCGTGGCTTTTTTATCGGTGGCTTTTTTATCCGGTTACCGTATTACAGTCTCCACAATTCTTAAGAAGAAAAAAAATTAATTTCCTCTATTGGTTGTATAGTCGATTGATTTGATTGTCTCATTGTTCAAAAAGTATGTTAATCTACTATGTTATATTAACATCCTATATACTTCATATTTTACCTTGTTTGCCATATTTTCCAGTTTGAACTAGGTTCAGCAGCTATAATGTAACTCTTAAGATATTTTATTTTGTCTTAGCTCATTATGATAAGGTATTGTCGTATTGAAAACAGCCTCATTAGTCATTATAAAACACCAATTATTACTAATCAGTAATCACTATTGAAATGAAACAAATTTAAAAAAAAAAATCAAGGAAACTGTAGACTACATACTTATTTCTAACGATTTATAATTTTTAGTGTTTACTGTGCAATTTATATTTTGCTTTTATCCTAAGTGTAATATTATTTATTGTTATTTGTTACTTACATTTATTTTACAAAAATGTACTTATTATTATTTAATCATATAATTTGTATATTATTTAATAGGAATAAATGTCGGAAGAGCTCATTTACTTACAACAATAATTAATAATATTGAAATGCAAGGCAACTACTATCAAAAAGCCACATTAGATTATGTTATTAAGGAAAGCGATCCTTTGTTTAGTCGTTTTGAAGAAAAAGGTAATACTATTATTAAATTATTTAAGATGTATTGATTTTTAACTTTAATACATCCCTACAATGTATATTTTTATTTTATGATTTTTTATTATCACTGCAGTTGCTAGTAATCAAATAAAAGTGGTATTTAGAGCTAATCACAAAACAATTCTTCAATATTTTGTTTAGATGGATATTATATCTGTATATAAATTATAAAGTGTATTTACATGTACTCAGATTAAAAATAAACTATTAATTCAACCGGTGATGATTAAATTTCCAGATTAGATTCGTATATACCACAATTTAAAATATCTTAAATTGTAATAAACACTACCTAATGTACATATTTTACTTATCTACAATGACATGTCACGAAAATAGTTTTATCAATTTGAATATATTTTGGAACAAATACGTTTTACCACCCCATGCAAATTTTTCGATTTTTTTTTTGGAACTTACTCATATTAACTATTTAAGAACAATGGTGCAATCTTGAATTCATTTGCAATCAGAATTTGTCGGTTGGACTTAAGTTCGAAGTTATGGCCTAATAAAGTTCTCTATTAAACGATATTTGCGCATTCCCTCGTCACTAGTGTACTGCACCAATACAAATATTGATTTTTTTTTTTTGCCACTTATGTACTTCCGGTAGTTGAGAATGACGGTGCAATCAAAATTAGATAGCCAGATTTCGTTTTGAAGTTATACAGTAAGGCAGTTTCGAATTCTGAATTTTTACGCATATACCTACCGGTTCCGATCGCCAAACTTGAGTTCCTGCGTACCTCTTGCTGGATGGATACTCGGCCCCCAAACCTGCCGTTGCTTAAATAGCAAACCTGTGATAGGCTACCCCTTCGAGGGTGAGCATACCTGTCATGCGGGCAGACGGGTGACCTAACAAGTAATTTTAACCTTGTTAGTTGAAGTAACACATTTATAGTGGCTCCGGTGGCAACATTTGCATGGGGTGGTAAAGTGCATTTTAGCCTATATTTTTCTCCTTAAAACATAGTTAACAGTATTCCTCTAATATAAAGTGTAATATTTGGTTTCCTGTTTATGAAAATACATATCTGTTCACTTTATTTGATAGAAATTACTACAATATGTATCTATTAATTTACTCATGTTTCTGTTAGATACCCAGTGAAAAAAAATTGTAGTATAGTATATAAACAGTAATGTAGATAGTTAGCTAAAGGGCTTGAACCCTTCTCAAAATTTAAGTTAAAAATGCTGTAAGTGTTTTTTGATGAATGTATTAGATAAGAAGTTATTATGTATTAAATTAAAATAAGTATAAAGTTGCTGCAAAAGTCTAAAATGTTACGTACCCACGGTATCAGCATACAAAGATTCTAGTTAAACTTCCCCTATATTATAAAAGTATAAAAACCTTAGTGGCTACAGTATCAACTTTTAAATTCTGCAAATTAAGATAATAAATACCAATCAAATGGTTTGGTTGTAACTTTAAATTGTTAACTTTAGATATACATAATTTAAAATTGAATCATAATGAAGATATGCTACTAATATTTTAAATGATATTTTTTAGGAATTCTTCGTAAAGCCAAACCTATTGAGGAAATTAACAATGTTTAAGACAACCACTAAATATTTATATATTTTAAGTAAGTAACCTATACTAATTTTTTAGATGTATTTCATTAAATTTATTATAAATTTTTCAGGCTTCAAATCAATCAATAGTTAATATTTTGTGTAATTTATGTTTTAATAAATATAATAGAATGTATCCAAATTATTGTATTCGTAATTACAAATGTGTGATATAACTATATAAGTATGATATAACTGAATAGAAATCACCTTGAAATAATTACCATTACAATAAAACTCAAATCTTGAACTTCTTTTTGTTCTTCTTAAGTTTCAACAAAACAAAAATTTACTGTACTAATTTTACATTAATTTTGTATCATAACTTATGGGTTTATGTTTTTATGTAACAAGACTAGTAACTAGTAACTACTATAATTAAATATGATATTTTTGGCTTTTTCAATATAAAATTATATACTGTAATTTTTAGTTTAGGGAATAATACAATAAGTTATAATAATAATTGGTAACAGTTTTGTTTTTGTCTATTGTGGTTTGGTTAGTATGTTATTGATATATTAAACATTTGTACTATATTAAGAGGACGCCACAACCGCATATATTGTCTCCATCTTGCACAGGCATGACATAGACAAAACGAGTTTACGCAGTCTGAGTAGAATTTACTCAACTTTGATTTTACAGTAAAAATACCTATTATAAAATTGAATAATGGAAATAGTTCTGAGGGCAAGTGGTTGCAGTTTTTTCCATTATACTCAATTTCAAGTCAATTTTATCTTTTCATCGAAAATTTCAACATTTTTAAAATACCTTTAACTCTAAGGAGGCCAATATTTTTTGGCCCCTTTCTATTTGTTGTACCCCCTACCACTTCTCTTAATATCAGTTATCACTCAATGTTTATAAAAAAAAACTATATTTTATAATATATTTCATGTATTGGTTAACTATTATATTTTTATGATATATTAATATAGGTACAATGGTACATTTTATACAATTATTATACAAGGATAATTCGTCTGTTTTTAAGATTTACCTACTGCAAATCTTTCAGTAAATTCATCTAAATTAATTAATTTTGAAATATGTTTTTCAATTGACAATAGACCCAAGTTATTCAACCTTTAAAAAAATTAAATAAATTTTCACATTGGTAGGCTGTTAATTTTAATTAGGTAAAGAGATAAAAATAAGAAAAGAGATCATAATTTAGAAAAAAAATTCCTAGTTTAATTATTTTTTGAATTTATGAATGAATTATTTTATTTATATTCTATTAATTAATTTCCTTACACATAATACCATTTTTAAAAATATAGAATAACACAGACTTTGTAGAAGTTTATAATTGTTTGAGTTTATTAGTCTAAGTTTATTACAGATTGAAATTATAATGTGTTACTGTACAAAACTAACAATTAATAGCCATAATATTTGAAAATAAAATTAAGGGGGCCACTGACTTCTTAGGTAGCCCCAGGCTAGTCTGGTTCTAATCGGGCTGCGTAAATGTGTTTTGTCTGTCATACATGTGTAAGACGGAAACAATACATGCAGGTATGGCGTCCTCTTAAGTGCTTTCAATATTATATCCCATTTTACAAAAATCAAAATGACATAACAGTTTCTGGTAGCAGCCAATGATACTGCTACCAAACATATCATAGATTGTTACAATTTACAGCACAAAATTAAAAATCTCCTGAATAGATTAATTTGAATTTTATAACAGATTATTCCTTAAAAATATAGTAACTTAAATCTTTTTTTTTTCATCTTTATCTTACAAGTGAAGTCAGCTATTCTATTATTAATGTTAAAGCCCTCGAATAACTTTTTCTTTGGTTTACCTCTGAACTAGAAGTGGAGAAGTGGCCAGGTGAGTAAAAGTTAAAACCAATTGTTCAAAGTTCCCAAAATCTTAAGTTGTTAGGTCCTAGTTTGAAAGTCAAACTTAGTTTAAAAAACACAAACAACAACAAAAAGTTTGAAATTTTATTCTATTTCAAACTCCAAAAAGAATTTGAATATGTCAAACGTTTTAAGGGGCCTGCTCGCGATTTTTCAAATTTTCCGCAATTCTATAAAATTTGAAAATTAAATTTTATATTTTAGTTGCCACCTCAATTATAAGACTTTTCCACTAATCTACTACCCAATACCTATTTAGGGGGGGTTTATAGGGTGTATTATATCGGTCAAAACACAGTTTACAGGAAAAACTCTCACACCTCGTAGATTGGTCCGATTTCCGTAATTTTTTTTTTGTTAGATAGAGGAATATTTTTTACAGGGCGCATTGGACTTCGATTTTTGATTACGTCGCCTAAAAACAAAAATACTAAAAAACTAAAAGTGAAAAATTGATTAATTCAAACTTGTAACATAAGATTTTAGAAAAATTATGTTGATAATCCATACAATCGCCCTGTAGAAGTCTTCCTCTATCACAAAAAAAAAATTACGGAAATCGGACCAATCTACGAGGCTGAGAGTTTTCCCCTGTAAGGCTGTTTTTGACAAAAAACAGGTCGAGGCAGGCCCCTGAACAAAAAATGTTTCCGATGATTATTTTTTAATTTGTCTTATTTATTGACAAAAAAATTACATCCTATTTTGTATTAGTATATTATATACTATTTAATAAATCGATTAGTAGTTAACAGATTGAATTAAAATTGATAAGACTTAAATTAAATAAAAGCTTGATTAGTATAAATTGGTTAATCAAAAACTCTAGTTCAGTATCAAACATAATGCCTTGGTTGATGTGATTGAATGTTCGTTTGAGTTTAACGTCACACGGTATTGATCGGTTTAACATTTGGTTGAGTCCATATTTTTGAGTTCGACCCACCTCTACACTGAGATTTTCCCCTTCTATATTAGTTCTTATTTATAAGAATCCTTCATACCAACCATTTTCGAAATCTCTCATTTTTCAAACTATTGAAACAACCTCCTAATTACTTAATTTTTATACCATTATTCATTAACTAATTTATAAACTAAAATATTAATATCACCTGACACAATTTATAACTGTCCACTTTTAAAAATTATAATCAATAACTTGTAAAATGTAAATATTTATATAAAGTATAAAAATCTATTTTGCATTTTAACTAGGTAAGCTAAAAATTCTCAGATAATCCAATCTTTTGCTTCAAATGATGTTGAAGCTGGGATTTTACTGATTATAGTTTTGAAATACATAATTCAATCACTTTAGACCCGGTCAAACAGAAAACGGTCTGCCATGGTGTATGCCACAGCCGTCCGGTTGTATTATTTTACAGTGTCTGCGCTGACAGACCGCTTTGTGTTTGACTGAGCTTTTAATGTTGATCCATTTCAAGTCTTAATTCCACATAAATAAAGTGTTTATAAAATATAAAATCTTCTATTTCTGTAGTTTTGTTGTGGTCTCATCAAAATGTGGTATTAACAATCTATTCTGTAGTATTAAGTTGCTATATTATTTAAACACAAAAAATAATAGCTGCATAAATTCAATATTTAGGCAATTTAATTTTGTTATATTATGTTCAAACTTGATATCAAAAAAAAAACTGTGCTTTTTAGTGCTTACTAAAATTAAACATTTCAATGTTACAAATTTTTTTTAACTAAGACTCAATATTTATTGTATACATTTTGCTTGAATAATGATGATTTACTAGCAGAGAAACACAGACTTTTAAACAATATTTGTATCAAATAATTAAATACAATGAGTTATGTAATAGTCAATTAATGTATAACTATTAAGATTGATAATATGACTATAATAATAAAATTAAAAATATTGTTATAAAGTGTCCAAACGTTTATAATATTTTATTTTATTGGCATAAGTAGTATGTTGATTAATTAAAACCATTTTAATTTTACACCTGAACTCAAATAGTAACTAGGTAATATACTAATATGATATATTGTTTAAATATGTAAAATAGAATAGTGCTTAATGTTAAGCAAGTAGGCAGTTAGTAAGTTACTAAGTTACTACCTACCAACAAAACATTTTTATTTTTGTATTATACTTACCAAGTTACCAATCACCAACCAAATAAATATACAGCTATATCAAATACTAAATAAATAATACTTAATAGTAGGGACCTAGCACCTACACATTTGGAATAAGTGCTCTATTGTTCGGAAGAAAAATAAACATTTTACTTTATCTACAGCAATCAATTAACAGCACGTAACAATGTTCTACTAAATTACTTATTTGAACACTATTATAATAATAAAGTATAAACTGTTGTGTATTTAGGTGATATTTCTTTTTTGATTAAAAATCCAACAGAAAATCTATACAAATTTACACTTTTGAATGGATAATCACAGAATAATTTATTCTGTGGTATAATCAACTAGCAACCCGTTAATAAAAAGTGTTAATACGCACCACTGATCATAACTACACACAATATACCTAAAAACATAAAACAGAGAACATTATTTTCTAATATCATAGTACCCAGTACTGCAATAATGCATGTAATTGTTTCATTGTATATTATTATTACTTTTTCAATTTGAAAATAAACAATCTGAAAAGAACCATATATGATAGGAGATTTTTACATGGCTTGAAAGACTTGAATAAGAAAAGATATAAGGTACTCACTGAGTCTAGATAACACTTGAATAAATAGAGCTAATTATTATTTTTTGTTTTATTATTGAGGTCTCTTCACCATCCAATAAAAGTATTCTGGTGGAGTTTTCATGTAAGGTATTGTTCGAGAAATTAGAGGATTGTGACGAAATGGAAAACAAGAGAAGAATCTTTGATTGAGAACGGTAGCGGTTTTGGTGATGATATTAATAAAGAACTGGAAACCTTAAATTTTTAAAGTTAAAAATGTTTGCATCGCCCCAGAAATCACTTAGGTAGGTAATAAATGTTTGAAACAAGTATCACTTTTTTATCTTTTACTGTATGTAAGTAGGTACATTCAATATATATATATTTTTTTAATTGAGGGCAGTTAACTAAAATAAATTGAATACCTAATAATATATCTACTTACATTAATAATTTACAGCTATAAGTGATAGCAGCCTCTATTTTTATATGCAGTACCTATCTACAAAACTGAAAGTGCTCGTGTACTATATACAAAATTTATAACATGTGTTTGTATCAAAAGTCATTAGATAATTAGTAATTACATACCTACAAAACAAAAGCAACTGATTCATAGTTCAAATTCAGAAACCTAGTTTTAGGATTCGATTAATTCACAATTCACTATAGGTATTCGAGCATACCGATAAAGGTACATAATTAATCATTATTTCATCACGACATCAATCAACATTATTTTATTTTTTTATGAATACTCTATATTGCTATAAGTATTTACATTTTGTGCATTCAGAATGCATATAATATAGAGATATTATATACATACTATAAATAAAAAGTTACCTATATGTACATTATATTTACAATTCATCAACTAATATACTTGAATGTATTCAAAATGTAGATGTATGAATGTATTTGTTCAAAAAGTAAATTAAAGAGTTATGAAGTCACAGTCAGTAAGGTATTGTGTAAAATAGAGTCTGAAGTATAAATAGACTATGAATGTACAAGAATAGAATTTGTTTGAACCAAAACGTCTCAATATTTTCAAAACTAATTAATTTTATATATTAGAGTAAAATAAATATGCTATTAATATGATAACATTAAATTGTATTAAATCATCAAACTTAGATATAAAAACAAGTAAATACCACAGAGGCTATAAGCCTATAACCAATTATTTAGAATAGGTACCTAAAAGGCGCAGTTTATAGAATTTTAAATGTTTTATATTTTTTTCGAACATTTGAACACAATATCAATATTGATACATTTTTTTTTTTACAAAAGTAAATCAAGATTGAATTTTAGAACATAACACGACCTACTCTCTTTTACTTTTAGATACATCAATATATATAAAGTAATTTTATAAATTGTTATACCATACTTTAAATATTACATGCAATATTATACGAGTGTTGTTTGGTAGTAATTATATACTTAACACAATTACAACTAAAATTATTATTCATGTTCATTAATTTTTGATAAATCTATTAAAAATATATATTCCACTTAATGTAGTAAATAAATAAAATCAAGATGTCTTCCAAAAAAATGATTTTGTATACATATTTACAGTTTAAATAAGTACATTATTACTGTATTTTGTTTTTATAACTATAAACACATTATTAAACTAGTCAAAATTAAATAAATAATATAAAACTTTATTTTATTTTTTAAAGCAGCTTTTAGTGTTATATAAATAAAAAATACCCAGATGAATTTCAGTTCAATTTTCACCAATAACAAAATTGATCTGAGATTTTTTTATCAAAAATGTTTTTTTTTTATTGCTAACTTTTAAAAATGATTAGTTTGACGTATATTATAAATCTCATTTTTTTTTTTTTTAATAATTTGCCTAATTATTATTATTATTACATTTTAGTAAAACTCGTCTATAAATATTTTATAAAAATAAAAAATCTGAAACAAGCATAATATAACTCTAATCTAGGCTATATATTATAATCTACTACATTTGCCCAGTTAAAAAACTCATTAAATACAATATCTAGACACATATATAAATTCTAAAAAATAAATACATTATATTTAGATAGTGGAGGTAGATTTGTTTTAATACAAATGTTTAAAGGTTAATTGAAAAATTGAAAAAAGAATTAGTCAATTGCATAATTATGTTTAGAACTGTTCATTACTTACATGTTTATCTAGTATTATACTAGTAAAGAGAAATATTTTTTTTTTTAAATGGAAATATGCAATAAAATAATGTAAACTTAAAATTGAAAAATACCTTTGAATTAAACAAACTTCCTAAAATGAATATGGTAAGGCACATTGTTGATCTACAATTCTAGTAATAAATAACATTTTAACTAAAAATATGAGCACAAGATGTATAGAAATAACCAGGTAGTAAATTTTAAAATGGCTTTTTATACTTGATGGAAAATATTATACTAATAAATAGGTGTAACAACTTATTACTGTCCAATCACTTGTTCATTTTTTGTTTTGAAAACGTTGACACATTTTCACTACAACTTAATTCTAATAAATAAAACACCTATATAAATATACATAGTAATTGATTGATATATCTACTCTACTTAATTCGTATTAGAGGACACAAGGTCACACACTTAAAAATTCTATGATTACAAACATTAAAATTTGTTTTAAATTATAATAAAATATAATATTAAGTTTAGAACACTGTCTTATTTGGAATGATGAGATTTATTGAAGATCCGATTTTATAATCGGCGCTAATTATCTCTTTTGTTGTACAATATTATATTATATATCACAATTAACGTTCGTAAAAATAATTTGATTTAGCCCCTATATGTGGGGGACCTAAGTACGCCATTGTTATTTTCTTGAATATTTTCATCTCAACTTCTATCCATCTCCTCTTTCTGGATCAGTTTTATTATTGACAATAAGCTGATTATTTTCAGGTGAAACACGAACAGAACCTGAATTGTTTTTACGATTTGGATTGTTCCAGACTTGTTCTTTTGCAGTACCACCAAACTGGTACATTACATAAGTTCCACACGCCACACAAGCAGTCACAGCAAATATTCTACGCCATCTCTCCAAAGTTGGCTAAATAGATAATGGTTAATAAATAATAATATTCATCAAAATATACAAAAAAATATTAAGAGAAATAAAACTATATTAATATTTCTTACATTGTCTTGGAGCATAATGGCTGCCGCAAGGGGAGACAAAAAACTTGCAGACATATGTATAGTTTGTGCAAATGCTAATATATGTCCGGCAAAGTTTGGCGCAATATCAACTACATTTGCCATTGCTCCAGCATATGAAGCAGTTATCAGTGTAACTGCTACAAACCAAATGACCAAAATCAATGTGATCTGACAACCCAAATAACCTATGGTCAGTACTAATAGGCCTGGAATGACTTGAGCTAAAAAAAAATATTAAAATATGTACATATTACTATTTAACTATACACAGTTGGTTGTTAGAGAAATTAACACCAATTACTCACATATAGCTGTAAACATTTTACGGACATTAGTCAAGCTCATAAGATTACGAGCTATAATGAAGTCAGCTGCATAACAGAACACAACAGAAGAAAGGTAACTGCACAAAAATGGAGCTCCATTCATAAATCCATTCTATAAGTTTTAATATTGTTTTTAATAATAGGTGTTATCTTAATTTTAATAACCAGTGTGAAAAATAAATATGAAACAAACAAACCTTTTGTATACTGAATCCTAATATTGTCTTCATGTAAGATGGACCGTATATTATGAATGTATAATGGACCCATATCCGACCAAATGTTGTTATACCAATAGACCATGCTGGAATGGATGTCATAATAGAACACCATGGGACTTTTAAATCCTATTAAACAAATTTATGATTTTAAAATAAATTATATATGAAAAAATAAGTTTTTTAATAATATTTTTAATAGGTACTTTTGTGTTTATGATATTTTCTCCGATGTTGGCATTGATATAATTCAGTTCACGTCTAGTTATTCTTGGATGTTTGTGAGGTAGATCAAAAGCTAGCAACCACCATAGCAAGCACCATGCGACACCCAATGAACCGTTCATGTAAAACACCACTCGCCATCCATAGTTGCCAATAATGAAGCCGCATACCATGTACGTCAGTCCAATCCCGAAACTAAACCCTGTCACCCAGGCAACAGCTCAATTACCACCTAACCTAGACGCCAGTTACACATATATCACAAATAGACAGATAGATAAATATACTTGTTTACCCGTTGCGACCTCCCATCTGCACATCACCACCAAACTCATACCTTCATCTTTTTTTTTTTTTTTACTATTTTACTTAAAAACTAACTATACATTTATTTAGGTACTTAATAAATATTGAATAAGAATTTTGAATTTTGATTTAGCATTTAAATGATCAAATAATTTTAAATAAAGTGAAAAAAAAAATCTAAGTTCACATTGGAAATACAATTTAACCTTATTATTTGTTTGTAATTCTTAATGATACATAGTAATATAAATATTATTTATGCATTTGAAATAATTTATACAAAAAAAAACAAAAAAAAAAAAATGAAATTTTACTTTACTTAATTTTGAATTAATTCTAAATCAAATTGTATTGATTATAACAAGTACTTAGTACATAATAAAATTTTAATGTCTTAGTAATTTGATACTTTCCTAAATTATGTTTATGTCATTAAATTAGTTTAAAATGTATAATAAAATTTAGAAAAAAACAGCTACATCACTGCATGTGTAGTAACTGGAATTATTGTAGATAGCCTTCACTATAAATAAAAATGTTAAACATATGCCTCCCAAAGTTATTACCTACTTACAATATATAGTATTAAATATTTGTTGTATTAGTACAAATTTTAACTAATATTGTGGTTGGTATATAGTATATACATATCAAATTGATAAAATACTTAGATAATAATTAACAGAATACCTACCTACCTATTCTATATAATAAATATATATGTAATATGTATATAATATATACATATATATTCATATTGAATATACATACATATAAATATATATAATTTATATATTTTTGCACATTATTTTTATAGGAGATATAATATGTTGAAATAAAATCTGAAGGTATGTAATGCCAAATAATGGACAAGGAACATCTCGAAATTCAATACTCAAATTGGCCCATTGCCAGAGAAGTCTTAAACATTCCTATGGTTCGAAAGTTTCTTGATGTATATGGTTTTCTTTAAATTACAAGGGTCACAAATTAAGTCCCCCAGTAATACACTTCAAAGTGACCTTTAATTTTTTTCAAACTGGCACATTCTTATACTATTTAAAACACTGTTGTGATTTGGAACAAATTCATACCTTGGAATGATGACATGAACCTGGTTCTCTCATTGGATGGAATCCATATACCAACAAGTGCATACATTGCGGGCCAAGTAAGTCCCTGGAAAATTAGAAAAACAAAATTAATCAACATTGTGTAGGTACCGTCAAGACGTAGCCTCAAGATTGGTGTGTACGGTTTACCACACATCAGTGTACATTGAACACATTTACACATTGCGACCTACAACATTAACAATAAAATATGGACATTTCTCTTATCTATTTAATATTTGAATAGCTATTCAGTAGGTGTGCTATGCTTATTTTGTCGCATTAGTTTTTCATATTATTATAAATTTAAATGTTGAAAGCAATTAACTACAGCATTCTAATAAACAATGCAAATTTAGTAAAAATGCTATATAAAATATTTATTATGTAAACAGTTGCAAAACAAAATAATCTCAACTTTAATTATAGGGATCAAAACTAAATAGTAAATATTGAATTCTGGTAGTAAATTACGCTAACAATTTTGGAAAAAAAAATTCTAAATTTATAACTGGGTATAGCTTCCTACTACCTAGATACTGTCTGATCTAGTTCATAGTATTCAAATAACAATCAGGGAACATTTTCATGAGTAATTCATTATCAATACCAGTTTTCTTTTTAACAATTTTTAAAATTATACTTTTCTTATTACGTCAAATTTTTGAAACATAATTTTCAAGTTAAAGTTTATTGTTGGAGATATAGGAAAATGTTTCCTAACTATTCAGTTATTTTGATTTTATTGAATATTGATAAAACTTGTTTAATTTTTTCTTTAATATAATACTATTTTTGGGAATATTTATTGAAGTTTTGACGACCTTTATCTATAATATTATAAAGAAGAAAAATTGTTGGAATCAATCAACTGATTTAGAAAAATTTTACCATCAGGAATCTAAGGGCTATATTTTATCTCAATAAGTGGCCTTTAATTTTTTTTTTTTGCAAATTTAAGGATTGTTATAGAACACAGATAAATAAAATATTTTTGTTTATTATAGGGTCGCTATTGGTCACAAAAAATGAAATAGTTATTATGATTAAGTATAATTTTAGACCTGTATTTTATATTTAGTCAAAATGACTGTGTTCAAAATCTTTAATGGAGATTAAGATGGGATAAATTTATGGGCATTAATAATGGGAAACGGTTTATTTCATGAAAGTGAATAAAAATTACTAAATAATAATACTAAATAGTAAATACTATTAATAATATGAATAGTACTTATGTTTATTATGCATTTTTGGAGGGTGGGTGGGTTTGGGTCAATTTTAGGGTATTTTAAGCTCGTTTCACCACTGCTACACAGTAGACACAGTGAGGTAGATACTACATATATTATATACAACATTTTTTTTAAATATAAAGGTAACATTAAATACAAGTATACAAACACCTATCACTTAAGTTTATTAAGTTTTTTTTTTGTTTTTTATACTTACTGATGCCATTCCTTGAAGTGATCGCAATGCTATGACTGCTGAGAAATGCAATGAAGCTGCCTGAGGTATGAGTAATGAAGCAATTGCTGTTGTTAATTGTGAGAATCCAAAAACTGTTTTTGTTCCAAAACGTTGTGTTAAGACACCGCCGACTACTTGAGACAATATATAACACCAATAAAATGAACCAAGGATTGCAGATTGCACTGTTGAATCCCAATCAAATTCGCCCTCTTCCTGAAAACATATATTGATTTTAATAAGAATAAAATAATATTGTTACCTCTTTATAATTGTTTTTAATTATGCTTTTATTAGTTTCATAAAAATACCAATAAATATGTTTTTAAATTATTATGGTTTGCAAAAGGTAGTTACTCAAATTAGATAGTTTTTGTACTTTACCATGGGTTTTTGATCTTCAAATGATTGTGTGCCATTTGTAACCGATGTGTAACAATAAAGTTCGGTTAAATTCGATGAGTTTTCAGACCGTAATCTCATTTTGGCCATTGCTACCATGGCAATATTGATATCAGTGCGCATCATGAAACTGACCAAGAATCCACTGAATGACATTAAATATAATACCGCACGAGCTGGTATCATGTCTATAATAATATAATTTGTAGAAATTATAATTATAAAATATAAATAAATAAATAAAACTAATACATTTGTGGTAATATTGATGAATGTACATTTGTACTTTGTAACTACTCGAAGAGTTAGATTAAGTTACCATTTTAACAATTACCTTGAATGCTTCTAAAGCACAGTTTATGTTTTTTCTCCATTCCTAATATTTGATTATCTGGGACGTCCATGATAGTTGCTTATGCTCAACTGCGCAGGTTATCTAAAAACAAAGCAATATCATAAACATTATTCAGCTCTTATTATTTTGTTTTAATAGAATAAAAATTACATGACATAGCTACATAGGCATACATCAAAAAAGTACCTACACATTTTCCTCTTTTTGTCACACAAAATGTTATCTGAACCCAAGATTACCTACATAGTACTAAAGATGGCAATATATGCACCCCTATAAGTACAGCAGTGGTGTATTTACAGGGGGAGTCTATGGGGTTCGCCCCCCCCAAATTGGACCCATAAATACCTATATAAACATCTAATATACATATTAATATATTCTGTGCAAATATAGTTTATTAATGTGTTTAGAAAATTAGATGGACCCCCCTCCCCATGAAAAATTCCTAAATACGCCACTGAAGTAGGTACAATATTATGTCGCATGCCATAATGTAAAATATCATGTAACATCATGTTATACAAATATAATATGGGGATGAACCATTATTTTAAAATGTAATTAACAGTAATAACTAATAAGTAACATTGGTTATTTTTGTTTCATTCTATACTTCGATAGGTACCTATTTTTTTTATTCTAGAATTATATTATGGGTTCGACCAATCAATATCGTGATGGAATTATCGAGCGGACAATTTCGTCGATATAAAAAAACTAATAAGGTACCTAGGTAAAAATATATAACGATTTTGATAATTTCTAGTATTTTATATTATAAAACTGCACTCGAAAACGAGAAATATACCGAAAAATAATTTTTAAAAACATTATCGATGCTGCGTCATTTTTAACCGTCGCGGACGACTAAGTCTACATTATTGTAGATAGGTCTGGACTCAGGGGCGGCTCCAGTGATATGGTTAGGGGGGGCGGCAAGTCATAATTTTCGGAAAATGTTTATAATTTTTTTCTGTAATATTATTTTAACAGTATAAAATTGTTTAGAAATACAGCTTGGGGGGGGGGTCCTGGGGCTCCCCCTGGGACAGACTGGACTCTGGACATTATATAATGTTATCTAAAGTAAAAGGTAATGCGAACATCCCACCAAAACTATTTTAATTTTTTTTCACTACGTGCAAGTTGAATACATTTTTTAAAAAATTAAAAAAAACTGTGGTTTGATCACGTAATCAAATGTGATATATTATCATTATACATCAGTTATCGGTTATTTTATAATAGCCAAAAGGTACCTACCGGCTACCTACCTATACCTATACAGTATATATTGAATAATATGTCTGATGCATAATCTAGCTGACGAACTAAAGAAATAATTTCAGAAGTGTAACTTAGGTATTTAACACTATTTTATAATGAATATCGAATAAAATATAATATAGGTACTTAAGATACATACCTATAGTGTATTCACTATTCACCTTAATTTTCCGAATTTTTAACGATAGGTACAAGAATTGTATTGTCATTTGTCATGGTAAAATACTAAAATATGATCATGTGTGCGAAAATATATTAAACACGCGCACATTTACCGACGATTTTTAGAATAAAACCAGCCATGTATAAAATATTCATACCAGTATATAGTATATTATATTTTTATACCGAATTAATCTCAAGATGTTTAGTAAAACTTATGCATTATGCTTTACGCTTTCTATTCTAAATTTCTACTTCAACCTTCTATACAAATGAAAACTATAAGTACTAATATCGACTTTTGGAATTTTTTAGCACAATGACATATTTTTGAAGTATGTACCTATTGCTTTAGTCTAAGTGTGCAATTTAAGTTCCACATTCATATATTTTTTATTGATTTTCTACAGTTTTCCAGTTGGTAGTTTTTGAAAAAAATGTAATTATTTTTCATTTTTAAATATACTTTTATTTATACACATAAGACATAAAACCACACAATTTAAATATTTTTTGATAATCTTGAGAACTATAAGAGATAAGTGGACTACGTAAAGTTTAAATACATATAATTAAGGGTAACTTTTTTTTTTCAATTTCGAGAGATAATGCATTGTAACCTATCGCACATATCGATGTAAAATAAAGTACGACAGGATAAAAAATAAATTAAATAACATTTGTGAGTATTAAGAAATTTTAAAAATAAAAACAAAATATATTAAGAGGTTATTTGTCTTCTAATTAGAACAAACAATTGAACATAATTTTAACAAAAAATGTAAACAATGTAATGTTGAAAACTAAACGATGAACTTAATGAACGTATACACAATTGGTGCACGCACTACACGTCATATTATATAGATACACTAAGTAATAGAGCCATATTATGTTTTATCGGCTATGGCCATATGTCATTTTTATGCGTAAATGTTAATAAATAATAATCGATACGACAATATCAGTATTATTATCCACAATTTTTTCTTGATTACCTACTAATGTTTACGACTTGAAAATCAGAATTATGTTTCTTATACAATTGTTAAATATTTGGTATAATTAAACTTTTGGTATAACGTATAAAATATCAAAGCATCTTAATATCGTTCATTACGCAGTTTGAAATGTTTAAATAACATTATTGGCAAACGTTTAATTTGATTTACAATTTTACATAGTTATTAAACAATGAATAATCAAATTATAATTTAGCTTATATGAACGCGTGTCTACATAACTATTGACACCTGTTGTATTATTGTATACAAAGCATTTAACATTGTATACTGCATGTACTGCTACTTGCTAGATAGGTAATACTAATATTATTGGTTAATGAAAACAATTTTACAGAAAACGAACACCAGATATTTCTTAAAATAACGTTTGGACAATGAACCTATCGGTTATCATCCGAAAGAAACAAAAAAATTATACCTACATGACGTGTTCGAAATGGATATTGGTAATATTTTTATATTGCTAACCTATTTTTAAGAAATATTAAAAAAAAATATTAACAATAGGTAGGTACCTACTTATATTTTACATTAGGTATTTCTTTAAAATGTATTAAAAATAATGTCATTAATTTATTACCTTATCTAAAGTTTAGGTTTTTATCAATATATAATATTTATATTTTATAAATACACATTAGTAAAGAATATATAGGATGTAGGTACTAGGTATAACAGCCTTATAGGTATTACATAATTCATATTTTATAATGTATAGATGGATAGATTATAGATAAGTTTAGAAAAGGTATTACAGAAATTTAAATAAAAGTAATAAAACCTTGTGTATACCTATAACCTATACCTCATTATATACATATAATGCGAATTAATTGTATTATTAATAACTTATGGTTATGGACAACTCGTAATGTCATAAACTTATAACCATTGATTATAATAATATAATATTATATGTGACAAAATATATTTATACCTACTATAGGTAGTCATATAGTATATTGTACCTACACGCCGTATTATACAATTATAGGTATGTATATATGTTTACTTGGAGTGTATAGCTATATACTTATATTATATAAATAGATATTATATAGCACACAATTATATATCTACAAAAACCATCTAATTATTTCTATTTTATTTATAGTATTAATAAAATTAATAGGGTAAACAATTTTTAAAGAAAGATGATATCTCATCAAATGAAATGTACCAACTAAAATAGTGAAATTAATAATGGGTATAATATTTTAATGACATTTAATTTCACTGAAAATGATAAACACTTAGGTGTTAAATGAAAAATATTATTGAAATAAAAAAAACTAAAAATCGTAGTTATACCTACGATTTATACGGACATAAATAGCACATGGGTAGGTACTAACTTCTAACTGAAAATCTGCTTGAATATTATAAACGAAGCTAAATAAATAAATAAAACATACATTGATACATGGATTTAGCCGATATAGGTACCCAAGATCCCCGTCTATTTCGAGAAATGACGACAATCCGTCGACCTAGGCGTATCAGTACGATCAGAACATCGTGACGTATAATATAGTATGGCATAGGTATCGTCTAGTACGGGAATACCTGCAGAATAAATACATTATATTATTTACACGTAGAGTAATATAATACGTACCCAAGTGCCTGAAGTCTGATTCAAAAATAACAACAATAATTATATTGATAATATACCATAATATTATGTACGTACATAAAATTATATATTATTATTATATCTAGAGTACGTATATAAAATTTAGTAATTAGTAATTACCTATATCTGATGTGCATATTAATAAAATATCCATATTTACATGGGTAAGCATACCTACCGTCAACGGGTACCCAAAAAAAAGACGCGCTGACCGGTCGAAAGAACGCGCGGGAAACTCTTCGAATATCGATGGGAAATTAAAAAAAAAATTATAAAGTGTTAGAAAGTAATATATTATAATAGTATTACCTACGCTTACCTATAAGTAAATTAAATTTAAATTGTTGTCTACAATACACACATCACTCAATAATAAAAATTACAAAAATGAAAAAAAATTGTACGAGTGTAAAATTACGTTTTATAGGACGGACACGATACGAGTGCGTCGGACACGGCGGGACTGGCACTAGTGGCACAGACTGCGAACGTCGCGCACGGACGGACGGCAGCGTGACGGATGACGGACGGGGCGCGACCAACACGCGGCTGGCTGGCTGGCTCGGCAGTCGGCGGAATCCCGAATCCCGATTCCGAACTTCAAAATAATAATATTAATAATATACAATTCCATGTCCATTGGAGGAACATGTTGCGGCGGCGTATTTTTGTAGTAGGGCACAAATGCACAATACGATGGTCGGGCAGTGGCGCGGTGGCGACAGCGAGTCGGCTGAGGCGACGGGTGGAGGCAGCTGCGGCGGGGAGAAAACCAGTATGCGGACGAGTCTCAAAAAAAAAGTAAAGCCGACACACTTGGGTTCACTTTAATGCGCACGAGGTCCATTTTTAAATAATCATTGTACATTTGTACATAATATCATTATCATCATTATTATTATTATTACAAAACATATTAGATAGGTACCTCTCACGGCTACAACGACGTCATACACATACCTACGCTGGTAATAATTCTATTAAATCGTCAAGTAGAGAGGTACCTTTGTACAGAGTGATGCACAGTGCAGTTCCATTGTTCGAACCGATAACTTTTTTCTCTAACCAAACCTCAATTATATAGACATGCATAGTGCAATTTTTGAAATACGAAAGATTTTTTTTTTAATTTGTTTTCGAGCATTACTATTGAAAACTAAGTGAAAGTCAATAGTTAATAGAGATATTAACTATTTTATGAAAATATATACGTAAACATAATAAATATATTCTACAAATCAGTCGTGTAAGCTTTAAAGTTTTGGCAGAGGTGTATTGTGGGCTGCAGATATGTACAAGTATTAACTGCACGAAGGATACCTACTCTGTATAATATTATACACCTACTTTTCACGGTTCTGGGTAAATATATATCTATTGTAGGTATAAATTGTATACAATATATTATGTGTGACCGTTATTAAACGAATCAGTATGACCTTTTTCCAAATGGTTTTTTGGTGTTTGACCGTTATATCGATCTGCAGAATTGATTTATTTTAGCAATGACGCGCCACCGGCATCTTTAAATTCCATATAGAGGGAAATTATGTTCAGTGACAACGGTCGTCTGTTTCTTTTTATTATTATTAGGTCCGTTTTTGCAATAAAAAGCTATTCCTAGTTCGTATCAAGATTGTATAGCACATGTCACGTAAATAGGTGTATTTCAAATGGAAAACTAGGTACAAAAAACAATAAGAGTGCAAAAATTAAAGTAAATTAATAGTAGGTAGGTAGGTACTTATGAAATGGAGCTTAGCTACCAAATATTATAATCGGGCTGTTCCATCACTAACTATAGTTTTTATTTTCAAATTTGTCATCTATATAGTGGCGATATACAAGGTGATTCCTCAAGCATTCTTTTTTTTTACAATAATGCAGTTATTCAAAATCTGATGTTTGGAATTTTTAAGTATACTTGAAGATCGGATTTTCAATTTCTTGAAAGTTTTTGTACTACTTATAAGAAATGTAATTTGTAGATCAAAATTACAAACTTCTATTTTTCAAATGAGAACCCTCTTTTCTACTAAAAATTATTTGGAAAATATAGTGTTACTGAACATTTTGACGTATCAAAATTCGAAAGAGTAGTTTGATTTTTGAATTATTTAAAACTGTGTAGGTACTGAGAAAAATAGGTCCACGATATTGGGTTTGGAAAATACGGGGATATGGTGAGTTGAGAATATTAGTAAAGTTATTAATTATTAATTACTATTAGTCTTTTTAACATTTATATAATTTGTAAAAATGGTCAATGTATAATAAACACTAGAGCCAATATTACATAATTTTATATTTTTTGTAAAACCATTTTTAAGGGCTATCAACCTTAGCATAAACATTTTAATAAGTAATGACTGAAAAACTAATAGCTTAAATTTTGAATTAAGAAAACCAAATAATTAGATGTATTATAATATTATATAAGAATATACCTAATATAAAACTTAACTAGATTATAAAATAAAATAATAAATATTAGGTATATATATATATATAACCAAACATTTACAAAAAAATTATCCCCTAAATAATTTACAGAAAAAAATGGGGGGGGGTCTCATTTTAAAACAAGGAATTTAAAAATACGGTCTTATATTTAAAAATTAAAAAAATCAGAATTTGAATAAACTCATTATTAAAAAAAAATGGGAGAGAGCATACTTGGTACGCCATATTTTGAATAGATTAAACAGGCATTTATCCAAATTATAAATATATTACCTATTTATACATAATACATTTAAATCTGTGTGTATAACTGAGGGTTTTTGGACATATGAGAAGGAAAGCACGTGTTCCGATGTAATCGTCCTGGTTACCGTTAAACACTTGTAGTTTGTACCATAATAATTAATGACCTGCAGTGGAAAACCAAGTGTATTGTGTTCCGTATATTATTTAAATGTGGTAACAAACTATTTTAGTAATCTACAAGTTGAACATTGTGTTTAACTCGGTATGATACGTTGACAACGAGTATTGCAGTGAAGCTCGTTGGTTCTTAAATTCATTTTTGGTTTTTCAGGATTAAAATTGTGATTGGACTTCATTCTATAGTAGGTACATTTTAATAGGTACCTAACTTCGGTTACCTAGTATGGATAGATTGTACCATATATTATGTTGAATAATTTAATAATAATAATAATAATAATAATAATAATAATAATAATAATAATAATATTAACATTTACTTTTATAGTTTAATGTTTATGTACTATGAGTATATACATTTTTTATATATATATATTGACAAAATTACAGTCATACAGACATACTGCAGTGAAACAAAAAAATACTTTTATTTTGTATTTATGGACTTCATCCAATAACGAGAATTATCCTGAGTAGTTGACGGTTTTTTGTTTGCAGGAGTCTATTTACTATGGGTTATTTATTGTTTCCATCTATTTCTATAGGAAAATTAAAGTGAATTAAGAATATTTCATTACCAGTTGTCTCATTAATTAGTAATGTTATGTATACACGCATTGAAATATATAAATATTAAATGTATTAGGTAGGTAATCTAGAATATTATAGATATATTTTTTGTTCTTTTGGATAATAATAATTTTTTATAATAAGCAAATTATAGGTATATAATTATAATATTATCTTTATAGTAAATATTTTTTTTAAATCAATTTAAATTAGTAACCTAGATATAGATACAACTGTAGGTACAATTAGTGTTTTATGAATATTATAATAATAATATGCTAGATACATATATTAAGAACTGAGGTGCCACACATATAAAAACATATTAAAACATTTATAATAAAAGTGTGTTTTTATAAATTTAAAATAATTTTTTTTAAGAATCGTTAAACATTTTAACATTTTAATTGTATATTTGTAATTTGTATTAGTATTGCCTATTCTGTTAGAACAATAATTATCGAGTTACACATTTACAAATCTTGCATATTATAATTTAAATTATGATAGGTAAGGTATTTAAAGAGTTTAAGAGTTCTTTATATTCTATTTTATAAATTAAAGTTATGCCTATAAATTAGGTATTGGAAATTAATTTCAATAATGTTAGGTACCTGTTGGCTTAGCACCTACACGGCTATACCAACAACGTACATACTTACATTGAGATTTGAGATCCAAATAGTTTTTATTGGTTTATCATTATCACGCGGTCATGTGAGTTTATGAGCTTATTTCTTTTTTTGTATCTAGGTACCTACCTACCTAATTATTGTACCTTACATTAAAATAATATGATAAATTACATAGTTGTGCAAATCAAAATTGAATAAGTTTAGAATAAAGAATTATTACGTATATATTCTTACGAGGTCTACCACCCGCTTATAATGTCACATACAATGTTATTCTTAACCTTGTATATTGGAAGTCAGGACACCTTCCAGAATAGGGAATTAAGTAGATTAAATCTTACCATTACTATTACCATATATAAATATATTTAAAGAAATGTAAAAATAAAGATCTAAAAAACCTAAACTTACGAATTACGATGTATTAACTATTAAACCATAGAAATATTATGTTAGTATAAAAAAATATATGTAGGTATACACAATATATAAGGTAAAAACCGTAAAACTGGTCGTCTTAAAACTACTGAGACATAATGCGCAAAAAATATTGGCAAAGTACCATAATATTATGACCATATTAATTTATAATACTTCATAACAGGTTAATAACCGTTCAATTATAACGTTTAATAACTATTTTAATATATTATACCTATATTATACAATAAGCATAATTTATAAGTATGTTCATCATAATAGTTTTCAAAACTTAATAAATTAATAAAAACAATTGCATGGCGTCAGAGCAAGTCTTATATGCTATTAAGGGATTTATATATAACTGTATATACGTATTATATTTAAATTTCAAACCCTAAATTAAAAATTATACTTTACTTTGACAATACAAACATTTTTTTTATTATTATTAAGATATGCCTCGTCATGTGGGCCATTGGCTAACAATTTTTTACTTAAATACCTTCCTATTAAACATTTTTTTATTTTAATAAATTACCTACCTACTATAACATTGTAAGACTGTAAAAGTAAAATGTTATTATATGGTGATAGAAATTCGATATTCATAATACACAATTTAATATAATAGTATTATGCTTTTATCGAAGATAGTCTGAAAATGTTATTAAATTGTTAAAAACAATAGGTATATATATTCACTTAATTATATGTTACCACGTATACCAGTAGGCAGTATTTGTATTGTTAATAAAACAGTATTCTTACTACCTACCTACTTTGAACGGATAACATTTTATACCATAAATTCATAGCCCAGAGGTATAGGTATATTTATTTTATTTTGCAGTTTTAATTTTATTTAAATGAAAAGCTGAAAGCTCCTATATAAAGAATTCGGAGATCTGACTGTGAACATATTTTGCCAATGGCGAATTAAATATGAAATATTATACTTGCATAGTATATGTTTTTTTACACTTCACGCCCGAGTAATACTTAGTATTTGAAAGCAAAAAATTTTGAATCGTTGTCTAACGTTTTTTTTTTTGTACATCGAAACAAATTTACAATATTGTAATCGAAATGTATAAAAATAAAACAAAAATGATAAATTGTGTTTTATTTATTTTATATCATGTGACTATGTTAGTATTAGATCAAAATGTGAAATCAGGCATTTTTTCCATGATGGGTGGTCACTATTTTGGTAGATCCGCTTGGGTGGTGATACTCGGTAGAGGTTTGTTATTCAGTTATTGTATTGGGCATTGTATGTATTTCGGATAGAAAGGTATTGATTCTACGGAAATGACCTTTTTTTTACCTGTAAGAAACTAATCGATTGAACGGTTATCGTGTGAAACTTTTTTAGTTGTTGATTCCGCCAGTTCATATTAAAAAAATTATTAATTATTATGCACTTGAACTTGTCATATTTAGTAGCAGATTCATAACAAAATAATAAATAACGTTGTTGAACGAACACTCTAACTGTAACATGTAGATTGACTAGATTGTAGGTGTCTATATTTATTCCAGTGGAGATTGCGTACCGCGTGTCCGCGTCGGATTCATGTCGTATTATCGTACTTTACATAAATGCCTGTGTAATGTGTTCGTTTTATCGAAAAAAGATGTATTAGGTACACATTTAAACGTAGGTACCTACATTAGTAGTATCGGGAATAAAAGTACAATTAATAATCTTGAATTTTCCAATACGTTCTCATATTTAAATACTATTATTAGATTGTTACAAGACGTATATTCAATAATGGACTTTGTAGGCCTGAGCACGTTTTATGCTATGCCGTGTAAAAAATGAATTAATTTCAAAATGTAAAAGTCAATTAGTTTTATAATTAAGTATTTAAGGGTACGTAAAATACTTAGACTCTTAATATAGGTAAGTTATAAGTGGGAATATGTCAGTACAAAATGTACCGCAAAAATGATTGTGACATGGAGATAATTGTAAAAGTCTTTCACTAAAAGATGAAAGTATAGCGTGGTAAGTGGCGTATCTACGAGGGGGTCAGATGGGGGGTCATACACTCATACCACCTTCCCTCCGGAGACCATATTTTGTACACAATACAACATATATGTAATAATATACAAATAATTATAATATAGTATGTATAATGTATATACTGAATATGTCTATTAAAATCTTCATATCCCCCCCTAAAAAATCTACTGAAGGTGGTCATAATAACCAAACAGAATCTTTAATACTACGCTATACATGCGTATTTGGATTTTATCCTGTTATTGTCAATACCTAATGTTTGACGATCATTAAAAAAATATATATAATAGGTATTTGGGTTAAATTATTTTGCTATACTTAATTATTATATTATATTATACTATAACAAATTTTACATTGTGTTTAGTATTTAACTATTATTTAATTATATTTTATTACTTCCTAAAATTTTTATTGAATAATAATCGTACAATATACCTACAAGAGATAACTTCACTTCAATTTCAATTTTAAAATTAAAATATCAGCAAAATGAAGTGCGATTACTGGATGGTTTCTTCCCTCACCCTATTCATGTACTACATTTATCATAGCAAAGATTCTTATTATGTGTATAGATTGTATATTCTTTAATACAAATAAAAAAAAAAAAAATTAAAATATAAGATTTTAAAAAGTATTTAGGTATACCCACTACATGTGTATAATATATTTTATATTATTGTTTTGATCTACTGATTTATTAGTATCTATATAATATATATATTTATATTGTGTAGGTAGTATACATATACAATAATTTTTATTTATTTATTTATTTTTCTCCCTATATGATCGTAGGATGATATATGTGGGCAGTATAAAGTGCTTATTGAATTGATTTGATTCAGTTTATTTTCAATTCATTATAAAGTATAATAATTATCCGTAACTGAATATATAAAATCATTTATTACATTTTGAGAAAATATGAAAATTTTAATTCATAAATTATAACTGTTCAAGTATGAAGTAGGCACACTGTGATGTGTGCAGAGCAAAATTTAGCCTAAGTAATTATAATATTAAATTTAATTAAACTTAATAAGTACATACAATTATAATGAAAACATTTGTATTTCGTTCGTGATATAATGAGTTACGTTAAATTATAACTTATAATAAAAAATGAAAACCTAATACCATTATAATCATAATATCATTGAAATATATTAGCGTTTAATAAATAAATAATAATATCTAGGTACCTACTTATCTACTCTTACAAATGTTTATGTCATATACAAAAGTCACAATGTTTTAATGGTTTAAATTGTATTAAATAAAATAAATTTAAGTTTAGCTTTTAGCTTTTAGCTTCTAGATGTAGAGTATTAGCCATATAGTTATACAACTCAAAGGTAGGTTGTCCCAGATGGTCAATACATTGAATAGGTAGGTGTGGCAGTCAATGTGTTTAAAACTACTAAATTGTTTGAATTTTACACAAGTTGTGCAATTGGCAAAAAAAAACCGAGGTTATGATGTACATTTTAGGTAGTTCTCAAAATAAATATTTGTCTTTTGTACATTTCGATATAAGTAAAATAATTTATTTTAGACATAAATAATAATATTTGTAAATTAAATGTATTTATGTACCTACAAGGTGATTATTCAATATAATACAACTATTAAATATTTTTATATATTTTTAAAACGTAGTTTGTATTTACCGTTTATAAATTATACAAAAGCATTTAATTTAGCAAGTGACTTAGAGAGGACCTTGCTGCAGTTGTCCCAAAAATAGTTGATACCTTATATTTTATAAGGTTTTTTCAAATTTCTAGAAAAATATTGCATTTTTACTTCTATACACCAGCTATCTATTAATAATTTATTATTTCTATACAGGTATTATAATACATTTTGTATAGTTATTACTTATTGGCTATTTTTATATTATTAAGCACAGTAGTAGGTAGCTATATAGTAGTAGCTAATAGCTATATATTATGCAAAAGTGACCTAATACGTCAAACGGATATAATACGTGTTCAAAGCTATTGTTCGTAATCAATACTTTTTTTCTCCAATTTTTTCAAATAATAAATAATTAATAATTATCAGGAAATTAAGTTTTTAAACAGCTGTACCTGGTAAAATCTTCTATACTGCAGGTGCACTATTCGCGATTTCAATGTGCATTGTATTTAAATTACAAATTTCTTATTTATCTGAAAATGGTTTTTACTGTATATAACATAGGTAAGTATTTACTTTTTTTTTATCAAAGTTCACGCCACCAGCATATTTTTATATTTTTAAAAATACGTCAGCAAAAATTCCTGACCGTGACATCCTTGATCCTAGAATACATTAAATAAAATATTAAGGACTTCCAAGTTCCATTATATTATATACCCCGTGTAGACAAATTCTAAAGAAATCATTCAAATGACAAAAACGAGCTTGTGTGCGCGTAATGCATATGCGTACTATGCTTCTCTGTTTCACATTTTTAACACAATATAATGGGTTTAAACTTATAAAGACATACTATATTGGCTATTGTATTATATATAATATATTATATATACATATATTTAATAATGTTAACTCATTAAACATAGTGATTAAAATCGATTAAAGATTATATTGAACAATGCTTAACCTCTGTTAACGAACTGGATGATTTGATACTTGTTTAGTTACAGACTGTTATGTATTTATTTTTTTTTAATACCCAACGATCCATATATATTTTAAACTGTAAATAGTATAAATAATGTAACCATATAACAAACGGTTTTATTTTTCAACGGCCAAGAAATCATTATCTCCAAGTCACAACTATAAGAACATTTAATTTCGTCACAACAAAAACTATCAACACTATTTCGTTAAAAAACAATATTCTAAAATAAATAAAATATGCAGGAAATAAATTGTATGTTTATAAATAAAAATGATGGCACCTACACAAATTAAATTGTACATTTTAACACTGAGGACGTTCCTGTTTCAGTGACATACTTTATTTGGTGGTTGACAAGCTTCATGTTCATGAACACATGTCAAATCATTATATTATATTTGAATAGATACTGGGTATAATGGTATATGGTTCTTCATACAGATATACAAATAAGAATAATATAGTAACAATGAATCACACTGTTTATCTAACTGTATAAATCATAAATAGTTGCATTGTTGATACATTTTTGCAAAAATTGTGTAAATACAAAATGTTTACTAGTAATAATGATACCTATCATTTTGTTTACTAAATTGCATTGCACTAGGACATTTTTATTTGTTGTTTTTTACTTGTGTCTAATTCTATTACTGTAAGGTCAATATTCAAGATCCACCACTTCACTCAAAATCTCAAAAAAAATACTATAATATGGTCAATAATTGTTCCTTTCAAATTTCAATAAAAATATAAAATTTACATAATATAGTACTATAGTATACCAGTATACGACAGTGGTATAGCAGGGCACTAGAGTCATGAGCTCTCCCCTTCCCATTTTTTTTAGATTTTGAGCGAAGCGATGAATGTATTGATTTTACAATTATTATTTTTTTTTATTTATCCTGTATACAAAATGTCTACCAGAAGGAGTGCTTCGATTTCAACATATAGTATCTTATCTTTTGGAAAATTGAATCAAGATGGTACTTTAGAGAGGTCATTTCCTCAATAGTTATTAAATGTTACGGGAAAAACTACCGACAAATTACAAAAAACCGCTAAAAAAGGATTTTAATTTCTAACGCTTTGCTTATCACCATAGCAACGAATAAAAAATTATAATATTATATTATATATTAATTCAACTTACAGGTTATAATAATTAATAATTACAATATAAAAAATGCAGCTTGATAAACCGTCTCCGCTCAGAATATTTTTCTTATACAATGATATTATATCATTTAATTCAAGTTTAATACAATCCATTATACCATTGACCCACTCGTAACCTATTGTACAGCAGAGCGACATCCACTTACCGGATTTTTTTTTAATTTTAATTTTTGTTTCTGTCATCTGTCATTTGGGACAGTAAAACTGCTTCGATTTTTTTCAACAGTATCTTGTTCGATCGTATAGTAAATCTATTTGTCGCATCCAGGAGGTCATTAATAGTTTTCAAAGCGCAGAAAAAACAAAACAAAAATTAAGGAAAAACAGTAATTTTCACGCAAAAATTTTTTCGTCAAAATCGATTTTGGTTTTTGGTGTAACTCTAAAACAACTAACCGTAGATAGGTACATCCAATAAATGTTTATAATAGTATTTTCTATACAAGATAAAATTTTCAAAATGTTTTGAGTCATTTACGGATATTTTCAGTTTCCAATTTTTTAGTTTTTTTTAATACCTAAATGTCAAATAAATTTTATTCGTTGGGTTAAAAAGCTTGAAAATTGAATAAATCTTTATTTTAATAATACTATTATTATTATATTATATAATTCTTTATAATCCTGATATATTGTTTTTATAGTAGGTAGTTGAAAAATATTAAAAATACGTATGAAAATTTTTTTTTATATGCATTTAAAGTTCAAATTTTGATAAAATGTATCAAATTTAAAATTTAAAAAATATATTTTAATTAAAAACTTATAAAATGTTCAACTTTTATAGATAAGGTTCCACGTAAATATGTAAATAAATTACTTTATTCTCAATAATATCATCAAATATACTTATGGCAATATCATTGGCTGACTTTTTAGTATAAAATGATATGAATTAAATTCAAATTTAACACCATCTATATTATAGTGACTCTCCCAATAGTGATACCCAATTGCCCACCTTTTTTATTGCAAATTTGTGAGTTTTTTATAGAAATAATAGAAACAATAATAATAAATAATAACCACTGTTATGACCGTGTTTAAAATTATGTTTTAATAGAGATTAAAATTGGGTAAATCCACGGTAATTTGTCATTCGACATTTTTAATATCACTTCGCCTTGTATTAAATGGCAAATTGAAAGCACATTTTGAACCATATAGAGTTGGTATTTTTAATAGGCAACGAAGTGCAAGGGATCTCTATCTAATGTATAAAAATATTTTGTCACAGTGTTTATGGTCATTGGTCGCACTCCTCCGAAACAGCACAATCGATTCTGTTGACATTTTTTTTTTGTATATTTGGTTGGTATGAGAATAGGTCAGAGGTCTTAAAGTATTTTTTACCCTTCTAGGTCCAACCCGGGGAGGTCCTTAAACGGGGATTTTGAGATTTACGGTGGACATTTATGTTTATAAATGGTTGCTATTGGTTATAATTATAAGAGAGAAATAATTAGGAGAAATTAGTATTTTATTATTTGGTTGCCATAGGTTAATCGGGCAGATCAGATGCAAGCATCAAATTTTTGTACATTACCTACTTGATATTATGCTGTCACACATTGTCCGTGATCCGACGTAATTGAACGCTTACCAGGGAGGCTGAGTTTCACCCAAAAGGAGTTGAAGAATCACAATTTTTTTAAAAGTTGTAATTTTTTATTGGCAACGAAGTGCGTGGGATCAGCTAGTAGTATAATATAAAGTGAATATATGATAAATAATTTGTTATGAATTTTGTTTATTTTATTTAACGCTGTCGTAGTCGGTGGCAGATTGTATCATTTAAAGGTACTAGCTTGTATAATATATTATACTAGCTGATCCCGTGCACTTCGTTTCCCGTTAAATGTACCAACTCTATATGACTCAAACATTGTTCAATGCGTTATTTAATATTCGGTGTATGATGTTCTAGATTTATCTTAACTTTTCTGTTGCCCGGAATAAAAATTCTGAATTGCAGCAGTACATTATCAGATAGGTAATTTACCTGCGGTATATCGCGGACCCCGTGCTGTTTGTACGTAAGTGTACGATTTAACTCAAAAAGTACCAAAGTTATACCAAGTTTGACGTTTTTACTTAATTCCACCTACCTATAAATCCTAACCTAACCTAACCGTACTAAAATCCGATGAATAAAAAAAACCAAATTTAACCCTTTTTAAATTAGCGTATCTTCTTCCCATAGGTCTAATCTACACACCGTCATTCATTTATATATAAGACATATTTACAAAAAATAATAATACAAATCAACAAACATGCCCGATTAACCAATAGCAACCAATATAATATAATACACAATAGAGTAAATAAAGACAACGGTATCGAGTTCAAACCCCAGACATCAATAAAATAGTTTTTGCAGTTTTTCTAATTATTCGGTTGACTTTTTAAAAATTTTCTTTCGTAAAAACCTTCACCTGGAAATTACGAACATCTTAAAAAAAATTGAGCAAAATCGGCCCAGCCGTTCTCAACTGATGCTATTTCTAATTTTTTGTCTCCATTTTTATATATAAAGATTGTTGGGACACACGTCCATAAAAAGTCGATACTCATAATTGATATTTTTCTGTATTTCGATATCTTACTTGTATATTAATCTAGTGTGTGATATACTTATGGACAAATGGTACATATTATAATAGGTATTTGAAATTGTATATTAATATTAAATTATATTATAATTGTGTTAGTATGTGGTCGGCTGTTCGTTTTATTGTAGGTATGATGTGTTATTCAAAGTTCTTACAAAACTTATTTAAAAATAAATACCTACTGATTTTTAATTTAATTTAAACTGCCTAGTTCATTTTAATAAGTGATTTCTCGTAATATTTAATGGGTATAGCCATTACATTTTTACGATTAGAACAAAAATATAGATATAAAACAGATATATAAAACATAGGTTTAACCTATCTTTAATATAAGTAAAATGTGTGGATGTTTATGAGATTATTATTTTTTTTTTCGTGTGTACTTGTGAAATATTAATCATTAACTATGCTACTTGTAATTTGCACTACTTTATTATTATTTACTTTTATTTGAAAGCTTTGTAACGGTGTTTAGGAAATATCATAGTACAACGGACTATGGTGTCGAGGTGATACATTTTATACGGAGAGGTGGTAACAGATTTTGAAAATCATCTAGTAATTATTTTGTTTTAATTTAATTAATTTATCATATATTATTATAATTAAAATAAAATAAACAATAAATATGCATATTGTATAGCAAAAAATAAAGTCAAAACAAATTCTAAATAAACGCCTCAGTCACGACTCACATTTTATGTCTTGTCAACAGTTACATATGCTTGGTAGTTGCGGTAAGTATCTACTAAATTAAGTATTAAATTCAATTATTTTACGTGGTGGCTCCGAGTGCCGAAAGTGGTATTCCAATTTCCAATATTGGTTTTATTTCAATACAGCTCGTATTATTTTATGATATTGGCAGTATAAAATTGTTTCTAAAAATGTATAACTATGACACAATTAAAATAATAATTATGACTATAATTAATAGTTTTAAAATCAGATTAGGCCAGGCACACCACCATAGATATTATAAGACTTATAATATCTATGCACACCACGCATAAGCAAATTACACTACTGTGGTCTACTTGATATAATGATATTCAAAATGTATTTTAAAAATATTGATTCTAATCAATACAATCACAATAATTAATTACAATTCACTTTACAGCCTGTTATAAAATGAGCTGTTAAACACTCCTTTATGAAGTTTAATTGAAATATCCCTTTGGCACATGGAAAATATATCTTTTATCATATTATGATTAATTAAAATTACTATAAATAGTTAATAGCGTGTATTGCTATACCAACGTATATTATGCAATCATCTATTGATGAAAAAATTAAGATATTTGACCTGGTAATTAAACTGTAAGTCTGTAAATTGTTAACCCATATATATAGCCTATAAGTATATACTATATTTTTTATGAAACCATACGCACTCATTTTTTAAAAATTAATAACTTTACATTTATACTTTGTACGAACCCTATATATTTTTATATTTTCATCAGTTCGATAAATTAAAACATTATTGGCATCGAGTATAATAATTGTTTATGTATGCAAACTCCAAAGCCAATTATGTGTATGATGTATTTAATTATATAATTTTTTTTGTCATATACAGTCGAACAATTTCGACCAGTAAATACGAATCGCCAAATCTTAAGGAAAACCATAGGAATATTTATGAAAATAAGTCATCTATTTGACACAAACATAATAATATTATAATGTCCGAATACACCATTTCCATAAATCAATAGCATTAAAAGTTGTTAAAGTATAGTCACCTTAGTTTGGTACAATTGCTCGACCTAGATCTATTTAACATATTGAAGCATTACAGGAGCCCACATAGGAAAAAAGTTTCGCGTTACTGAAATTGATACAAATTAATGGGTAGTAAAAATTTATGAAAATATATGCGTAGGTACCTGCCTACTTTATAGATATATTTTATAATATGAACGAATCAGTATAAATCTTATTGTTATGTTATAACTTATAAATAGGTGACTTATAAGTTATTAGATACAATATATTTTAGATTCTGAACGGAGGGAGTGAGCTATCGATTTTACAATTATGCGTTTTTTCTTTTAATAATTAAGCACCGATGGTATAGCTAGTAGGGTATAATATATTTTATAAATAGGAGGTTTTATGTGTAGTTTCCAAGAAAATAACAGAATGAGAATTGTGGAAGTTATATAAGTACCTATACCACTCGTTGGCGCTTTTTATAAAACCAAACAATCCTAGTCCCTCACGTCTCGACCTCTATATATTATGATGTATGGTCGTATATATCCATACAGATAACCTTGGATTATGATTTATAAGTTTATAACTATATAGTACATTAGTAGGTACTTTTATTTTTACATATCGGTGTAAATACTCCCTGGACATTTAAGCATATTTGCTTTACAGCAACGCCATATAATATGTTTTAGAACGTTTTAACTTACATGTAACCCTCAAAACATAATTTGGAGTTATTTTTATTAGAATTAATGATTTTTACTGAACGTAAAATGAGTAATGACACTATGAAAAAGAAAAAATTCGTACCTAACTCTAAAGATAGATGTGTGAGATTGAAATTATTTTATAAGACAGTTCTATCATAATAGTCATAACCCAACATAAGCGTAGCGTGATGAATTTATGTATGGGTCTATAGCCTATTATATTTATGGTACATAACATATATTCTAAAAATGTAACTAAAAAAAATTACGGAATAGGGGGGTGGGGGTGGCTAAACAAAATTCCGGGAGAGCTATAGCCTCCCTAGACCTCTCCATTATACACCTACTTGACCCAAGAAAAGTTTTAAGTGAATTTCCCTCAAAAAAATACCAATAGATGTCATAAACTGAACAAAAATAACATAGTATTTTGTGGATAAACTACACATTATTTTAAAATGATGAAATCAATTGATTTATGTCTTACACAGTTACACCAAGATAATAATATGTATAATGTTAATGTATATAGGTAATTTGTGCAGAGTGATTATTTTTTGAATGTACAAGTTGCAGTATAAGCTGCTTATATTATACCTATTAAACTTATATTATAAACCTTGTTTAATTCAATTTTTTTTCCCTGCCACTTTTGAAAATTACTGACCAACCATTAATTTTCCCACCAGTAAAGGTCCATAAGTTGAATGCAGTTTATAACAAAAATACACATTGTAAATTCAATACAATTCATTACTATTCAATACTTTTGCTACATATTATTATAGAATTAATAATATAATGACAAAACTTAGTATAATACATTTAACAAAAAAAATGGCTTTTTTTTCCATAGATTTGTATTGTAGATACATATTGTTTTAAATCTACACTTACAAATTATAATGATGTGTTCTTTCTTTAAAAATATTATTCAGGGAAAAGTATAATAATAAAGCTAAACAATTTAGACGGAAATATTCTATAAATTAAATATTGAATATAAATAATAATAATAATAATATAGTAATAATTCAAAGGAAATTATTTTCAAATTTCCTTGTTTATTTCAAATCAACTGCAGAATCTAAGACAACAGAATTAATATTGGTATTATATAACCTATATAAGTAGTTTGGCTTAGAATAGTTTTCATAAATGTGTATAGCCGTTACTAAGATTCTCCGGAAAACCATGAGAAATACGTAAAATAACTTGCAAGAAAGTATAGTATTAAAATGTGTCTAATATATACAATCGACATTCGATATAAATACATAATAATATGAATTATTAGTGAGGTGACTGAAAGGCAAGTCGAAAGAAACGTTTTATGGTTTTTTTTGTACACTCCTCCTCCTCTTCTTCCTCCTCCACTAGGTGTTTTCAGAAAGAAACACGACATTGTAAAACCGATGACGCGCTCTTTTCAGCACATAAAGCTTTAAAGTCCACGTGAACCATGCGTTCAGTACACTACGGTCGGTCATTTATTATTTACATAACACCACAACAGTGGATCTGAGAGAAATATGCGTAAATGCGTAATAATATTGCTTGGTCAATATGACACTATATGACAGTGAATAACACACGGATAATGGTTGTGTCACTCAAGCGCGTAGGAGGTGTTCATTATAAGTTTTTATGGTATACAATTTTCTCGTCTTAACGATTACGGTGTGTTATTTTAATATAATTTTATTGAACTGCGCAAAACAGTTCACCCTCGAGAGGGTTGCTTCCTTGTCACCCTCTCAAGCACACCAGATCTCATCAGCAATGCCATCAGTTGTCCTCCTCAATAGTTTTACACGAAAAAAAGGTTTTGTGCGGATGTAGGTCATCATAATATTCTGAATTCATATTATAAAATGCAACGATGCATTAATTATATTATATTAGGTGCGGATGGGCATGTACCTAATGTACCATATGCCTTAACGACAATACATTACCGGACAGAAACTGTGGATGACAAGACGAAATTGCACGCTCCGAATTCGGTGCCGTCGGTACGTCCGACGTCGTCGAAGGGTTATGACTTACGGGGGTGGGCCGACGACAGGCGTATTTTCTACGACACGTGTTTGGGACACGTATATGTAGGGAATTCATATAATATATTAGTATATAGTAGGTGGATAATAATATCAAATACATATTGTGCTTAAGATTATAATACTGTGGTGTTAGGTATTTTTTTTTTTATAGTCCGTAATTTATTTATTTATTCGTATGGCATACGTCAACACGTCATTATTACAATGTTATTACACATTGTTTGTTATAATATGCATCATCAAGACTTAGTCGTAGGTAGGTAGTAGCATTAATTAATCAATCACCTGACATCTAACGAGTAAATTATTTTAAGCACCTATCACTAATAATAACGAAAGACTTTCGTATTTTTCTAGAACACTTCATGAACAAAATATCATACATTGACCTCCCGTCAATACCGGCCACTGCCAATGTGTAATAGGGGATACAGGCAGGCAGGCAGCCACGCGTGTAAGCGAGTTACCCTTAAGGAGAGAGTATTACCTACCTGCACGAGTGTGCGTGTGCCGGAGCACTGAGTAGCCGTTCGGCCACTGCCACTGCCACTGACGCTGCCACCGCCACCGCCGTCGTTGTCGTCGTCACCACCGCCGCTGCCACTACTGCCGCCGCCGACGCCGCCTCCGCGGTCGTCGTTGCCGTGGCCTCGTGTTCCGGTGCGGTGCGAGTCGCCGGTCGTTTTCACGTCAGACCTCTGCAGCACAGACTGCAGCAGCTGTCGGTCCGTCCGCGCCGGTTGCCGCCGTATGACATGTCTGCGGGCGGCCGGCTGCGGTCGTGTCGGAGGACTACGGGGTAACGGGCGGCAACGCGAAACGCACACTGTGTGTGGTGGTGCGACGGTGTGTGGCCAGGCCGTATTGTGCGGGTGGCGCCACCGCCAACGCCGCAAAACGCCGTGCGGACGCGCTACCCACCCTCCCACCACCCGGAACCCACCCGCGCGGCACTTCAGCCCCCCGGATCGATGGGGTCCCCGGTCGTCACGCCAGAGTTCGCGTCGCGCGCTCCCGTCACCTCCTTCGCTCCATCGCTTTAATACAGCAGGCTTGCTTCACCGCCCGTTCACCAGTCCGCTGCCGCCGCCGCAGGACGAGAGGTCCAGTGTGGCCAACCGCGAGGCCACTCGGCCACACGGTGCAAACCATGTCTCGGCGATTAAAATATATTAATATATTATTACTATAACTATATATATATATTATATTCGTCGCAGTACGTATTATACGCCGCTCGAGCGTTTGCCATTTGGCAAATATCTCACAACGGCGGCCGGGTCGTTCGCGTACACTCTTGGCAGCCTCTTCACGCAGTGATGCCTGCCGCTGCCGGGCCGTGTGCCGTGAAAATTTTTTTTAATTTCGACGAAATGCACAAACAATACATTCGGATCTGATGACGATCGACAAATTAATGCAATATTATTATTTTAATATAATATCGAATACTTGCGACTTTGCGAGATGTCGCATCGTTAACTTATTTTTATCGTTCACAGTTGTACAGAGTTGTTGATTGGAAAACTATAGGATTAGTACTAGAATGATAGTGATCATATTATTGCACTATAATACTACCTACCTATATTATATTTATATCATATAATTTTATTTTTATATTTTTGGTATGCTGCACGAAGATGCATTATTATTAATGGGTCCCACGGAGGGAAAACCATTCCATAATGGTTAGATTCAGAGTTGCGGTATTAAACGTTTAAAAGCTATGAAAATAATATTATAATGTTGTATTAAAATATTCATATTATACCTATTGTATTCGTTAAAATAGGTAATATATTCTCGGAAAAACTCGGTATATCCAACTACATCATATTATCCTATTGCGGTCTCGGTTTTTCAATGCAATTTTCCTGCATGAAACATCACCGAGAAAAACGACCTATTCAATATATCACTGGCGTTCGAATTTTCAACTGCAAATCTGCAATGGACACGCTGCGTGTTTGAGGTTTCCTACCACCCTGAGGTGTATTAACCGGAAAAGGGACAAGCACGCGTTATACCATTATAGTAAAACCAATATAGGTCTTCGCTAGCACCGAGCTCTGCAAATACATAAAAGTTTCCCAGTCGACGATTCGTTGACCTTTAGCGCTAAAAGTATACAACTATCACTCTGTTTTCATCTCGACCGTGTAAATTATAATAATAATAATATGGTTGATATTATTTTAGATTATAACACGACAATATAGGTAGTAGAGTATAATATTATAATATTTGCAGTAGGTACGATAAATAATAATGCATTATGTCGCATCTATAATTACCTAATATTATATTATAGGTTATAACTTATAAGTTATATCGTAAAGCCCGGGTCAAGTTGTCGCCGCTGTTAATATTTGAACTTTTGTTTGTTATTGATATTTATTTCATAAAGGTTAGTTAAAGTCTTAAGCACTATACCTACAGGAGCTATAGCCTATAGGTGTAGGTATAATTAGTATATTACTACTGGCTAAAAGTACTGGGAATTTTTTATTTTGACCTCTCAAAAGATCCAATTTGCTACCAGAAAGCTTCACTAAAGTTGAAAATCCAACTACAATTTGACAAAAAAAAAACACACTTCATTGTAAAATCAATATAGATTAAATAATTAATTATATTAATCATTTATTTTTTATTATTTTATTTTAAAGGATATATTTTAAAGGATAATAACACTATTTTATCTATAATTGTTCTTATCCGCTTTAAATTATAATATTAAGAACGTGATATCACAATTAACTAGTAATAACATAATATGGCGTAAGTAAACAAAGTGGACATAAGAGTTAATTAAAAAACAAATTTTAGAAATTTATTTTGAACGTTTTCTATATTTTTATTTTAGATTATATGAGTGGAACGATGAATATATTGATTTTACAATGATGTGTGTTTTTTTTCTATTTTTTTATTTTATTTGTGTCTGTGTACACGATAAGTAGTCGAAATAATGCTTCGATTTTCAACTTCAGTATCTTGTTCGATTGGAAAGTGAATATCGTTGGTGCATTGGGAGGTCAACATTTAAAATTCAAAGTAATTTTCAAAGGCGCTAAGATAAACAAAAGAAAAATTAAGGAAAAACGGGAATTTTTACTCAAAATCGATTTTTCACAAAATTGAATTTGGTTTTTGGTGTAACTTTAAAACAAATGACCGAAGATAAATGAAATTTTCATTGGTTGTTTATATTTGCATTTTCTATACACGATAACATTTTCAAAATATTTTGATTTATTTTGAACTGTTTAGGGACATTTTAAGTTTTCAATTTTATTAGTTTTTTTTATGAATATCAATAAAATTTTATTTGTTGAGTAAAAATACTTGAAAATTTAATAGAAGGCTCCTAGTATTGTTTCAAAGGCAGATGAAAAATATTAAAAATCTTTAGTCACAGTTTTTTTTTATAAGCATTTAAAGTTCAAAAATTGACAAAATATGGAAAAATCACGAAAATTAGCAAATTATTTTGAGTTAAGAATTCGTAAAAATTTTTCTTTTTAAATCTAAGATTTTAAAATTGAATACAAAATTCCTTATAAGATTATTTGAAAAAAAATGTCTATAAGAAAGTCAAATTAAGTTTTTATGAGCGTTTGAAATTCAAATTTTTACAACATAATTATGTTCTAATTAATTGGATATTCACTCGATTTTTCATGTAGCGATTTCCTTATTTTGTTGTAATTTAAAAACGAATAACTGTAGATACATGAAAATTTCACTGAATGTTTAAATTAGCATTTCCTATACACCATACAATTTTGAAAATATTTTGACTCTTTTGAGCTGTTTACGGACATTTACAGTTTTCAATTTTTTTAGTTTTTTTTTTATAAATATCAATAAAGTTTTATCTGTTGGGCTAAAAAGCGTAAAAATTTAATGCAAGGCTCCTGATTTATTGTTACAATATCAGTTGAAAAATATTAAAAATACATAGGTAGGCACAATTTTTTTATAAGCATTTAAAGATCAAATTTTGACAACATTTTCAAATTTAAAATTGAATAATTATTTTTTAGTTAGAAATTTATAAAATGTTCAACTTTTATATCTAAGGATTGAAAATTCAAAACAAGATTCCACGTAATTAGTTAATGCTGTTACCAAAAAATCTAAAAATACATAGACAGTTTATTTTTATAGTCATTTTAAGTTCAAATTTGGACGAAATTACTTATTAAAATTTTACTTATAAAAGCACCTTTTTATATATAATATAAGTGTTATAACTTGGTGACCAGACATAAGTTTATACATAAGCGTTTAGCCCCCCACCCTCCCCCCAAACTTGTAATAGCCCCATCAAAATAAATTATTCAATTCTTTCCTTGAATATTAACAAATCTTTAAAAATTAAACTGTATTTCTTGTTTTTTTTTTTTTTGGAGAAAAATGTAATTAGGTATTTAATTTTTCTAATTTTTATTTAAACTTTTTTTAGATTTTGAGTGAAACGATGAATGTATTGATTTTACAATGATGTGTGTTTTTTTATTTTTTTATTTTTTTATTTTTTTTGTATCTGTGTACACGATAAGTAGTCGAAATAATGCTTCGATTTTCGACTTCAGTATCTTGTTCGATTGGAAAGTGAATATCGTTGGTGCATTGGGGAGGTCAAAATTTAAATTTCCCAGTAGTTTTCACAAGCGCCGGGAAAAACAACATAAAAATTAAGGAAAAACGGGAATTTTTACGCAAAATTGATTTTCCAAAAAATCGATTTTGGTTATTGGTGTAACTCTAAAACAAATGAACGTATATACATGAAATTTTCACTGGTTGTTTATATTTGCATTTTCTATACACGATAACATTTTCAAAATATTTTGATTTATTTTGAACTGTTTAGGGACATTTTCATTTTCCATTTTTTTTTAGTTTTTTTTCTAAAAATTTCAATAAAATTTTATTTGTTGGTTGCGAAAGCTTGAAAATTTAATAGAAGGCTCCTAATATGTTGTTTCAAAGGCAGATGAAAAATATTAAAAATCCTTAGTCACAATTTTTTTTTATAAGCATTTAAAGTTCAAAAATTGACAAAATATGGAAAAATCACGAAAATTAGCAAATTATTTTGAGTTAAGAATTCGTAAAAATTTTTCTTTTTAAATCTAAGATTTGAAAATCTAATACAAGATTACTCATAAGATTGTCTACCTTTATCTATAAAAAAATTTCTACCGGAAAGTCAAATTAAATTTTTATGAGCGTTTGAAATTCAAATTTTACAACATTGGATATTCACTCGATTTCTCATGTGGCAATTTCCTTTTTTGTTGTAATTAAAAAACGAATTACTGTAGATACATGAAAATTTCACTGAATGTTTATATTAGCATTTCCTATACACCCTACAATTTTGAAAATATTTTGACACTTTTTGAGCTGTTTACGGATATTATCATTTTTCAATTTTTTTAGTTTTTTTTTCTATGAATATCAATTAAGTTTTATCTGTTGGGCCAAAAAGTGTAAAAATTTAATACAAGGCTCCTGATATATTGTTACAATATCAGTTGAAAAATATTAAAAATACATAGGCACAATTTTTTTTTATAAGCATTTTAACATCGAATTTTGATAGAATTTTTCAAAATCTCGAAAATTATTAATCATCGTAATTAATAAATTATAAAATGTTCAGTTTTTATAGCTAAGGATTGAAAATTTAAAACAAGATTCCACGTAAGTAGTTAATTCTCTTACCGAAAAATCTAAAAAATATACAATCACAGTTTACTTTTATAGTCATTTTATGTTCAAATTTGGACGAAATTACATATTAAAAAACCTAGTTATTTTGTTGTGATTATATAATATTATTCGTGGGTACCTACTTGAAACTTCTAAAGTGTACTATTATATATATATGATAGTATCAGGGTTTGTTGTTGATGTTGATGTATAACGTGTTATAAGTACCTAATGGATATTGTGATAATGTGATATGATTAATTTGGAATTTATTATAGGTCAATTTTTTTTTAATACCATAGATATGTATATAATTTGTATTAAACCTAGACTGACATACCGTCTTCGCTCAGAATCGTTTTTCTTATACAATGATATTGTATCATTGAATTCAAATTTAATAGCATCCATTATACAGTGACCCACTTGTAACCTACTGTACAGCAGAGCGACATCCACTTACCCACCTTTTTTATATTGCCTATGATAAATATGGTAAATATAATAATCTGTATGCTTGTGTTCGTTTTAAGGAAACAATTTATGTCGGTATGATATAAATTATTTTGTATTTGGTAAGATTATTACGGGTACAACACGATTGCGAACGTTTTACCTTTTTTATAACACGATTGCGAACAAATGACGTTTATCAGAGAATTTGGTTTTTTAGCTGAAAAACGAACGATTGCGAACGTTTTTATAGACCACATTGCCAAGTACATTCATTAACTATTTGTTTAATAATTATTTATTTTAGTTGATGTATTGATCAATATTTTTATTTTATAATTTTTTAAATATTTTATCTACCTATTCTACCTATATTAAGTAAAAATTGTAAAATCTACTTCTAATAATAATTATTATTAACTTAATATTTTATTTCACGGATATATTATAATATAAGTATGATATATAGGTATTAAGCAAAAAATATTATTGATAATGTTTGAAAATTATTATATAAATATTAAAAAGAGGGTAAGTGGATATCACTCTGCTGTACAGTAGGTTACAAGTGGGTCAATGTATAATGGATTGTACATTAAACTTGAATTTAATGATATAATATCATTGTATAAGAAAAACAATTCTGAGCGGAGACGGTTTGTAAGTCTGGATATTTATATTGTTATTGTTTACTATAGCCTATGTATGTTGAATTAATATTATAATATTATAATTTTTTATTCGTTGCTATGGTGATAAACAAAGCGTTAGAAATTGAAATCCTATTTTTAGCGGTGATTCGTGATTTATCGGTAGTTTTTCTCGTGGAATTAAATAACTATTGAGAAAATCGGAAAATGACCTTCTTAAAGTACCATCTTGATCCAATTTGCTAAAAGATAATAAGATAATACATGTTGAAATCGAAGAACTCCTTCTGGTAGAACTTTTGTATACAGGATATAAAAAAAAAAAAATAATAAACACCTTTATAAAATAAGTAGCTACCTCGCTTCGCTCAGAATCTAAAATAAGTTATTATTAAACACTTGAGTAAATAAATAATTGATTTTGTTATTTTTTTAAGTGAAAATATATGGGGGCATCGCCACTACGGGTTACTTTTCATGTAATGTCAGGTGGGGGCTACAGCCCCCCAAATTTCAGCCCTATTTTCGCCCCTGAGTCCAGACCACTGACCCAAACTCTAGGTTAGATCTTAGATCTAACCAGGGAAAAGTATAATATATTTAAGGGTTTTATATTAATTAATAGAAAAAAATTATCATTGTATTTCGATTTCCTTTATAAATATGTTGCTGCACCTGACCGGTCAATTGTGTACATTTTTTTGAGTATTACTGTATTAGTATGTATTACCAACCATATATGATATAAACTATATATATTTACTATTGGGGTATATATTGTATAATTAATACAATATGTAATAATATCGTGTAAGTGTAGTTTACAGTATATACTCGAGTATGTTACAGCTACATTATAAAAACACTTTATATCCATGCCAAAAATTATCATCTTAAAGTCCAAAGTAAGCCATTAATACAAGCCTCTAATATAGCTAACACCACCCGCACCCAACCACCCACCCAAACACTGCAGTGGTGCTGCTGAAACACTCCAACACTTGGACAATGGACATATAGGGTTCGGTGGCTCGGCGTCACTGCTTGCGTTCAGTATTTTTTTATTTATACAAGTAAGTATATAATATACTATGCATGTATACGGTATACGCTTGGACTCATAATTAGGTATGTCAGCAAACCATTGCACAATATTTTGCAGCTGATGTCATGTGCCAAGTCTCATAAGAAATGTATTGACATTATTATCAGTTTCGCATGATTAACACAGATAACACGTTTTTGCTGACATAGAAGTTAGTTATTTTTATCACATGGTTACGAGTATGTCTTACTATTTAGCATTTTTTTACCCAACGATTAACGAAAACACTATAACTATATTTTGTTTGAATTCCACATGAAAAAATTCGTCCGACAACTTTTTGCATATATTTACGTATTATATAAAGACATGGCATTATCTTTTATTAATTATTTGTAAGTAGGTAATAAAAAAGTAATATTAATCATTAGATGTTGTGGTTTTACTTATCAGCTATCGCCCACAAAAAAATAATCTTCTTCATTTTTTTTAAATAATATTTTTAGGCTATTATTGGAGGCTTAATTAGCAATGTCAAAATAAAAAGTCAAAATTGATAAAAAAAAAAAAAAACAAAATTACTGTGGATCACTACTTTTTGTAGGCCACGAGTCCTAATTGAATAGGGAGAAAAATTGATTTAAAATAATTTGAATATTGTGTACAGTGTACGAGATTTCGTGGTGGAAATACTACAGAATAGTAGGTATAGGTAATAAACAGGGCTCGGAAGTTGTGGCAAATGCATATTTTTTTTGGTTTGTCCTAGAACACCCAAAGTAAGATACAAATATGTTTCACACTTATCTTATGTCATCACGAAATTTTATTTTGCCATTTTTTGCATATTTATGATTTTTATTGCTATTTTGCCATTTTAAGGTTTTTAGTGCTATTTTTGGGTATATTATCAGATAATTTGGAAAATAGTTGAAATAATGATTTTTTTTGGTTATATTTTTAAAAATATTCAAATTATTGGAAATAAAGCGAATAATATTTCATGTTTTTACCTTTCTACAATTCTTCGACGGTCCGATGTATTAATAGTTCGTGACGTAAGTGTTATTCCCTTATTGTATTAGGTATTGCAATAGATTATCAATACAATTAAATACGATTACAGATATGTCTGTATAGTATATACAGATATACTTTATATATATGTAGTTTTAATTTTAGTACTCCCGATTCCTCCGTTGTCAAACGTTGTCGTCGTGAAATAAATCGTAAATCTAAATACGTATTTTAATATCAATTAAAAATGCCTAAAGAAAAAAAAACATTATTAAATCGCCTTCGTTGTTATGTTGATGCATTTTTCTGTTAATCCAGTGTAATTCCCAGGGTAAATATATGAATTAATTTAATTATAAGCACACATAATTAAATAATTTAACATGTTTGATTAGCCAGTCTCTGAACCGTCAATGAACATAAACGTTTTATAAAACAGTATAATAATTATATAACAGTATAGTAATTGGCAAAAGTAATTACTAATTATTAATAAATAACAAAGTTTAATTTTTTTTTGTAATAAATTTATAATTATAATTTTTTCAATTTAAATGCATATTTTTTGATTTTTGGTGCTATTTATAGCGCATATTTTGGAGTTTTTTAGTGCTTATTAAGGAGCTAAAAATTACCATTTTTAGTGCCACAACTTCCGAGCCCTGGTAATAAATATTAAATTTACCACGTCGCGTAGCTTAAGATTGGAGTAAAAGTAGGTACATAATATGTTTATACTGTCAACAGTCAACTCTTAAGATAAATTAAGGTCTATGGTTTTTCAGTTCCTTAGGGGGGGTAATATACGATTTTCAAACGTATTACCTAAATAACTACAAAAGACAAAACCATAGACCTTAATTTATCTTTGTAAACTTTTTATGCTAAACACAATTGAATACAGTTTAAATAGTTTATATCTGCAGATATAGGCTATAATTTAATACGTTTAGCTGCACGAGTATAATATTATCATAAAATGAATTAAATCATCTACTATACTCAGTGGTGGTAAAACGGTGGGGGATAGATCCAACATGACCTTATTTTTAAAAAAGTATGATTTAATGACCACTATAAATTATACCTTTAATGATAAAAAAGTTCGTGTTAAAAAAGTCACAAAATTTATATTAGTTATCGGCTGAATATCATATATTTAAATTTAAATTGCTGACTTATAATTATTTAGGTTGAAAACACAGGAAGTAACATAATGGACATTGGTTGTTCGTGAAATAACATAATGGGAATAATAATGTAAATTACTCAAAAAATATGTGTAGAAAACAATTGTTCTTTGAAAGTTTGAATTGGAAAATTCATTCTGCATTTGATAAATGAGAAGTATTTAGTATTTGGTATTCATATAATCATATAGCGTTCGGTCTGTTCGATGTTTTAAATTTCTAAATCACTCCGATAATATATCTTGGTCCAAAGCCAATTTTAATGCGTAGCGTTGTCGCATTGAGGAAAACGACCGTTTTACATCAACACAGTTAAATTTATTGGAAATATTATTTAAATTTGTATAAGTCAAGCCGGAATTATCATACCCATAAAATTGAAAACTAAAAAGCAAAAAAATAAAAAATATTTTATAACTTGAAATTTAATGGTTTAATACTTAAATTAAAATAATTAAATTGTTATAAGTTATTAAATATTATTTAGTTAATATGTGTAGTTGAATATATTGACATATTGTATACTATTATTTTCTATGTACATAAGCTATAGGTACTTAAATTATTATCCTGTATATTTTATATTAGCTTCGGGCATGTGTAGGCGTATAGCTATTAAAATAAAATAAAAAGATAGGGTATACGTATACCGATATACTATATATGTATATTTAATAGCAATATAGCATTTATAATACTATTTATTGTCAATATCAATCAAATATTGAAATTTTAGTTAACCTAACCTACCTTAATAAAACTATAGTATACTCGTATGTGTATGTATTATATACTTATATAACATTATACTACTTTATATACGTAAGAAAAAAAACAAAATATAGATTTATCTATAAAATATTCATGTATAGAATTTTTATTAAGTATTATAAATTATAATATTCCAGTTTGGTACAGCACTGGATGACTTGCTAGTTATAGTAATATTATTATGGTAAATTCTAAATTTAACATCACTCACGAACATCCTTGTATTTCAGCAATTTTATTTAAAATGTTTCAATTGTACCTATATCACAGAATAGATTTAATCTATTATGTGCCTAAATGTTATATTTGAATTAGAGTACGACGGTAAGACGGGTTATATACTTATATTATCCAAGTTTGTACTTGATTTGTTCTTAAAACCAACCGTTTTGTACAAGAAATATAATGAAAACCTAACTAACCAAGCAAAGTTCCTACTTTAATATTTTGAAAATGTTCAGTTGTCTTTATGTACTTATTTCAAGTGCGAACTGCCAAGCTCCACGTTGTATCTCACTCATTTACATTATATAGGTGCGAGATAGGCGGTAGGTTGTAGATACCTATTGGATATTATACATATTACATTTATACTTATGACTTATGTAGTCAATATTGCTGATAGCCTTGGACAAAGTTTTATGCAATTCGATGTTTTTGAAATGTAACACATTTACTGCAAATCTGAAATTGTTGTGAAACTGTACGTCATTAGCATAATCATTTTTATCTCGGGACTTATTTGGATTAGGTATAGGTAATAGGTACCTATAGTACCTACTCATTTGATTTGGCATTTAGACGTGAGCTATACCTAAGTATTATAGATTGTAGTTGTTGTTTAATATTTAAAGAATATTATTTATAATTTTTTTTCTTTGAGTACCATATAATGTATAAAATAGCAAACTACTCATTTACTCAAAATAAATGATAGTTAATAGTTATACACTTCTACACACTATATATGCACACACTAATACATAATACTCTTATTAGGGTGGCATTACACAATAATTTCGAACCCAAGATATATTTTTAATATGTAATTACCAAAAAAATTAAGTTTATCCTGTCGTAATTATCATGAAGAATTATTTCTCCGATGACGAAATGGTTGTCACTTGTCTGACATTTCGACGAGCCACGTTGCCAGTGCCTATCCCTCAGCTACAGCTATGTCCTATATGTGGTATACCGCTCAACCACTGCTTTCAAATTTGGTACCATAGTCCATAATACGTAACACGGTATAAAATAGCAACTCGTTGGTGTCCTCATGGATTTGTAGTTGTCTAAGTGTTAGTTGTTTTATTCTAATACATTTTTATATTTTACTGGCTTATAGGCTATATATAGCCACATATACGACATATGATCATTTGCTCTAAACTTTAAAGCTTATTTTTATATTACGTAGGTTGTAGATATTTTATTTAATAATATCCTAGTGAAATATTATTTAGCTTACGTTTAAAAAGTCGGTATAATCTATACTACTTATTATTCAAGCGTCGCTTTCTACTCGTTTGTACATACCTACGCAGTATACACGCTACACCTAAATCTATAGTAGATCATAAATTAGCAACGGTATATTATATGAAATTTACGAATTCAGTAAGATTCAATAATAAAATCAAATATGGGCCAATAATTTGTCATAAATATATTACTACGTTATTAAATTAAAAATTGTCACAAGCTTTTTCAAAAATTTTTAGTAGGTAAGTACATTATAAATTATGAACCTGCCTTGGAAAGTTAGTTTTAAAAATCATATTAAAAAATCTACATATCGTCGGCCTAATTCGCAAAGGTCGTATGTCCACAATTACAAATTGTTCAGGAGAAGAAAAAAACGTTTTACGGCCATATTATTAATTGGAGATACGACGATTTCTAATTATCAATTTCATGGAGGATAATATTATGAAATCGGAAATTTGATTGTATCAACAGACGCAGTTTTTTTTTCTTTATTTTATGAGTAAATAATCCCAAAATGACAAAAAATGGTAGTAATTCACTAATAAGATGCATTCCAACAATATATATGTAAACTCAACAATATCTACAATAGTCAATCAAAAAAATATTAGTAAAAACTAAAAACCAGTGAAATCTAAATTGTGATACCACTAATCAATATTGTTTTTTTTTTAAATTTTGTTATGATTTAGTCGACGATGAGTTTTAAATAATACATAATATAGAGGAAGGAATATAATATTATAATAATAATGTACTATGATGTAATTGCTTGTTTTACTTTTTCATTTTTATCGACTATACACTATACTCGATAGCGGCTATAGAGCTATATAGGTACCAATAGCTATACTCTGTTCCATCTAAGAGTGAACCACTCGGCTGACCAAAACACGGTTTTTCCACGCATTCCCACCACAATCCGGACATAGGTGAGAGTTTTAACAAGGGTGCCCGACGGCCGGCGATGACTGTCCGCCAATCACAGAACGCATAGCCATAGCATGGGGGGGTCTGGCACTGTTCGGCGGCTTCGGTTTAAAATAAAACTATAGACACCATCATGGCACCATCACCTAGTACTAATATGATATTATTTAATATTAGGTACTTACCAAAGTTATTTTTAATCTGTATATATCCTATTAATCAAAAATTAGGAATAGGTAATTGCGTATATAATACCTAAAGTCCAGTCAAATTAGGTTTTCAGCTCGGAAAAATTCCCACCTAGCTGAATAGTCTTTTGACATTTTCAAGTTGATAGTTTTTCCGTAATAAAGCCAACAAAGTGTACAATTTTAATGAAATATGAATTTTTTGCTAAAAACAAGTAGCCTTTGCATTAATATCTTGCTTTATACTGGTTGTACAAAAAAAACTTTCAAACAAAAATTGTAGAGGACAAAATTATCTTCAATATGGTTATACATTTATATCCAATCGCACTTGCGGTATACAAATTTTAACGTTTACCATACAACATTACTATATTATTATATATTATATAATATGTAAATTAGGGTGGTCCTTATAGCTATAGAGGTTAATTTTTTTTTTGAAATTTGATGAAGAGTACCCCAAATTTTGTTCTATGTATTTAAAAAATAATTATGATAAAGTTTGAGCGTGATAAGTCCACCCCTTCCCTTGCCTCAAAGGGGTTGAAGTTTTAATAATTGGTGATGAATTTCTATTTTTTGCGTGTACTCTATTAAATATTGATATTAAGCAAACAACTTGAAGAACTATTATTGTAACAACTAGTTAGAGTTAAAAAACTAAAAACTTTTAAAATTTCCGAGCTGAACCTCTTTTTTCTTCTAATTTGACTGGACTATAATATGTACAATATATCTTATTTTTTATTAAAATATCGAGCAATATAAAATACAACTAATATAATTTAAAATAGTTATACATCAATACATGTATAATATTTTTACGAGGGTATTTTGTTTATGTTTATTTTTATATAAAATATAATAGGGATCAGGAGAAGGTTTTGAGTGTTATGAGTTTTTGAAAATATAGAAATATAGAATTTAAATCAAAGAATTTTCTAGTCTCGAGTCTGTTTACTTTGAAATTATTATACTAGTATTTTTTCAAATGTTATCAAAATATAGATACAGAAATATCAAATATCTCTTTTATGTTCAGGTATAGGCTTTCAAATTTAATGATAAAATTTTTAAGAATTTGGAACGACTAACGGTATATCATGACGTGTTCCTATATCTTAATATTCACCATAAATTTAGGATTTTTATAATGTTTCTGCAGGTCGAGTTGTATGATGTAAGTACTTAACTAAGCCAAAAATACATTTTTAAGTGTATATGTTAAAAATTAGAATAATTTACAAAATTAATTTTTGTTTATTTAGTTTTATTTTACTGCTTTACAATGTTATAGTGGACCCGGTTATTGACGCACAATTATTTACCAAAAATGGCAAACAATATAAAATTATAGTTTTAGATTCCGAGCCTATGTAGTATGTACATATTGATTTTATTTATTTTGAAGTGGTTTTTCTTCGATTCTGATGACACTGCTTAAAGTAGAAAAATACTTAGAATTTAAACTTTAGGGGTGATTTTTGATACTAAATTGGATTCTAAAATGTCAAATTCTAGGAACTTTTACGAATTCGTAATAATCAGTAGGTAACTGAATATAAGTTTTGGTTATCTGGATGTAATTTAAAAACTATACCTCCTAGAAATGTTCATAAAATATTTTTATTAGAATTTTCTAGGCATAACATTTTGAAAATATTTTGGTTATTTTTAGCTATATGTAGATATTTATAACTGTCCACGTTTTTTCTTATAACAGTTGATACGAATAGTCATATACAAATCCAAAAATCCTTACAATTTAATACTAAGGGCCAATTGTACCATCTATGATTGAAGTTAATCGGAGTTTAATCTGCCGAATTTGCCCTTTTAAATATTTGTTATCAGCTGATTAAGTTAAATCGTATAGTTCAACTGTAGGCGGTTTCCATCGGGCTCTAAGTCGAGGGACTTTATATAGTTGTGTATGATGTTGTTAAATTAAAAAAACCCGTTCAGCGTAAATCAACATTTTTTTATGAGCGTTTGATGTTTGAATTTTTACTTAAGTTGTTAAAATCGAGTCTTATTTTCAATTTTTAGTTAAAAGTTCATACAAATTCTTATTATAAATATTCACAGATTGTTTTATTCATTTTTACAAATAATAATATATAATTATAATTCAACTAACTATATGCACAAATTAACAATTATAATTAGTTCATGTTATTTGTTTTTAATCTAATGTATAAATGTATAATTAACTAGTATAATTATTAACTGTTGTATTTGTTTCAAATTAGTATTGTTAGCCATATGGATGCATCATGAAGCAATTATATTCATAATATGACCATGAACAGTTAAACATGGTTATTTATTATACTCGATAGGTATACACTATACATAGTATAAATAAATTACAAATACAATCAAAATTACTTATTTATTTTATGGTATTAATTATTATGAATATTTTATGTTCTATATGATTTATTATTTTATATTTGTTTTTCAAAAACATGTCATACAATATTATAAATTATAATACTAAAATTTACATTACCTATGGTTCTTTGTAATTGTAACCTACTCTTTCACAATATCCTTATAGGTTTTAATACTGCTATTTGGACCTATCCATGTCAGGGCCTCAAATATATAAAATGTGTAAGTGAACTGTACAGTGTACAGTAACTTACACTCTTCCCTTGTCCTTATACAATTGTAGCCAAATATTACTGTTGGCGACAGGTGGTAGTCACGTCTGAACCAACAAATAATTAATAGTAATTTAATTCCTGTTCAAATATAATAATATGTAGGTAGGTACATATAAATAAAATAATATATTGTTAGAGATTTTTCACTTTGAATACAGAATGATTTTTAGGTTGAAATAATATCTAAAAAGGGGGGCAAGTGGGTATCGTTTTACTATAGAGTAGGTATAGAGGTGTCAAGTGGCATTGACCATACTTGAAAAAAAAAATTCAGAAATTTCTCATGCCTATAAATAGCTCAAAAAGAATCAAAATATTTAAAAAATTTTATCTTGTATGAAAAATATTCGTATATACATTTGATGAAAATTTAAAATATCTACGGCCATTTTCTATCAGAACCACCCTCAAAGTAACACACATCATTGTAAAATCAATACATTGCTGCTCCACTCAGAATCTAAAATTGAATTAGTTGGGTACGCGTTGGCTTAAATGTATAATATACACAATACACATACATACCTGTCCACAGATACACATTACACAGTACACGCAATAAAGTTAGGTAAATTAAGCTGCACACTTTTTTATTCAAGATAGGTCAGTTCAGTCAGAGTCTCACACAATTAAATACCTAGTTCACTCAACCAAAAACCACAATCATAGATTAAATTGACAATATTATTGTTAGTATAGAGCCGACAAGATGATATTCTTAAATTTATAGTATCTGATGGTAACGGTTTATTTACCAATTTTATTATCAAGTCAAACATATAATATTTTTTATCAATCCGACAATCTCCATTGATCAATTTAATAATAAGTATTTTCACTGTGATTATATAATATTGTAAAATAGACAAATAAGCATTGTTATGTTAAGAATATGTACCATGAAATGAACAAGATTTGTATTATCAAACCAGGTAAATAATAAATTTTTTTGTATATTTAATTTGAACTTAAAATAAAAATAAAAAAAGAGAAATATAACTTCACTGTATGCTAAACAAATAATAATAACATGTATATAAGTATGTATAGGTAAAATCCATCTTTAATGAAATAAAAATAATATATACAAATTAAAAATAACTTGAATTACTATATGTCAAACATTATTATACTAGTATATACTACACAATGTCTGCACTAAGTTTAGAGTATAAGTAGGAGTTTATAGCAGACAATATTATATAATATATTCATATATATCATCTTATACTCGCATAATACAATTTTAGGACTTTAGGTATTGGTAAGAGAGCTATCACTTTTAAAGGAATATTTATTCAAAATTGTTTAGCAGCAATAGCTGTAAAGCTATACCATATTACAACCTTATATTTTTAATTTTGAATCTATAATGATTAATAAATATACATTGTATAGATACCAAGTGCTTGGCATATTTGTTCAAATAAACTTCTCAACATGACAACAGCCTTGCGGGTCATTTAAACAATAATATAGATTCTCCAGTCTTTATCTCTCAAATCGCCTTTAAAGGTCCATCCCGTCCATCCCACTCAAAGGCCCTCTTCTATGTCTCGCACGCCACCACCAACTATATGGCTAATGAGCCTTTAAGACGCCTAATATCGTTTGCCAATGCAGACCCTTCCTTCGACGATTTGTTAAATTATTAATGTATATATTTTCAACTTAAGTTATTGTCATCAGATAAATGTATTGTATTGTAATGTATTAATGTAAGCTGTATAGATTTAATTTTTTTTTCTTCTCTCTTTATTGTAAAAATGTCTGTTACCAAAAATATGTATTGTAATGTCAAAAAGGGCTAAGCACGTATAACTAATAAAATAAACATGGTTGTGTATACTGTATAGAATCCTAATTTTTTCTCGACTAGTTCCCGTATGATATAGGTCAGTGTTTCCCAACCTTCTTTTACTCAACGCCTCTTTTAGATTTTAAAAATCTCACACCGCCCCCCCCCCCCCCCCCAATCAATTTTTTAAAATGATAAACGTTTTATTTTTTAATAAGCTATTTAATTTAAGACAAAATATCATTTAACATTTTAACGCTACAATTTAGTTAATTTTAAATTTAAATACCTATAGGTACTAATAATTAATAATTATATAATTTGATTTGGAATTCGCTAATATAAAATTATAACACAAAAAATACTTATGTGACTAATGACTGCCCTGAAGTTGATGTTTTCCTGCTAACGAAATGATATCTGGCTCAATAGATGTCAGCATTATAAGTCTTAAATCTCCTCTTTCACATATTTCTAATTTATTTCTTGATTTGGTCAAAAGTTGTTGAACCTCACCTCGTCAGGTATGTCGACGGAAAAGCCATAATTAGTAATTCCACTTCTTTCCAAAGTTGAGGGAACATCATTTTTTGTTTGAGCCAAAATAACTATCCATTATGTTTAAAATTGATTTTAGCTTCTTCATTGTGCTTCACTTCCAGTAGTTCTTCTTGAATTAATGGTTGGACATTTTGTATATCTGCTAAAAATGGATTCAATACCCATTCTGGTATAATCAGGTCGTTGACATCCTTAAATCTAGTACTCATATTATCTTTAAGGAATTCAAGGTGTGCACAGTATATTTCTAAGTCAGAATCTAAAATATGTTGTGATCTTGATAAGTTAGAAAAATTATTAAATTCACGACGACTAATCTTTTCTTTAAAAAGACTTAATTTTGAAATAAATGCACTAATAATGGATTTAGATTTGATAAAATCAATTTTATCACCTTGCAAATTTTTATTGACTTCATTAAGTTTTTCAAAAACATCTGCTAGGTATGCGATATTCGTCTCTCTTTTATGTAATTCATCGTAAAGTTTTTTATCAAGTGGCTGCAGAAATTCTAGTATAGTTTGAAATAAATTATAAAAGCGTGTCAAACAATTTTCTTTTGATAGCCACCTAACTTCGGTGTATAGAACAAGGCGTTCAAAGTCTTCATCATTTTCGTGGCATAATTGTCGAAACAAACGCGGTCATTCAATGATTTAGCTTTGATTTTATTAACAGCATTTATGACAAACCGCATGGTATCAAACAATTTATTACTTAAATTTTTAGCTACTAAATGTTGACGATGAATGATACAATGAACTGTTAAAATCCCAGGGACTGCATTTTTTAAATGAGCAATAAAACCACGTTGACGTCCAATCATTGCAGGCGCTCCGTCAGTGACACGAGCTATACAATTTGTAATAGGAATACCTTTTTCTATGAAAAAATTATTTACTACATTAAATATGGCTAATCCATATTTATTACAATTACATTTCATTACAATCAGTTATAAACAAAAAAAAATTTAAATGATAGATGAGCGCCCCCTTTAGCACCCCCCTTATAAAAACGCCCCCTTCAAAATAAAAAATGCCCATAAGGGGGCAGTAGCACCCACGTTGGGAATCACTGATATAGGTAGTCTATAACTAAAGTATTGAAGCCCTAGAGTGAAAATTAGAAAGAGTTAGGAATAAAATATGGTGTGAATTATATAGGATATTCTATTTATATTATTACTATTCTTTATTAACTGTTTTTACGTAATAGGTTTATTTTGTAAATTTTCTGTAATTTTCATACCTAGTTAATACCACAAAACGATTGTAAAATACAAATACATAAATACCTTGGAACTCGAAATAATTAATAAAACAATATAACCACCAATGTTTTTTTAATTTTACACAATTTTATAGCTGATAATATTTAGGGTGTTACATCTTATCTATAATTACTTATTAATCCAATTAAATGAATATATCACATGTATTTATATTTTTTAAAAAAAAACTGAAATATTTATCATTTTATTTTTATGAAAGTAATAATTATTAAGTCATACAATTTTAAAGTTATAAACCCTCCACAGACGGTATTTTATGAATTAAACATTTTACATATACCTAAACATTAATATTTAGTTCTATTGATGCTATCAAATATCAAAGTTAGTGATTCACAGCTTTTTGTTATTTATTTCATTTTCTGTTAATAAATTAATATACCTACAACCCACTCCGATGTACGTGTAACTATCGTAGATGTCTATTACATTAGTACCTATATTAAATATTGCGAAACAGTTAAATACCTACTTAAACAATAAACATAATATATCATATATACAATATTACAGTACAAAATTAAAATAAAGGTCGTATACATGTATAATATCTTTTCATATTTTCGTGTAAAAGTATTTAATATAATGCTGCTTTGTTATTATACAATGTAGGTAGGTATCGTGCGGTTTATGGCGGAACTGTGGAAGTGATTTCAATAATTGTACGTAGGAAGGCCACACAAATAAATACATCCTACATCTATTTTTATTTGTACGAAACAATAATCTAAATTATTATAACATTTACATTTTTAATATGATTATAATATTAATTTAAAAATTATTTATTTTTATTATTTAAAAAAAATGTGTACCTATATTTTTTTTTTGATTTATTGGTTCCAGTATGAAAAACTTATGAGAAAGTTTGCATTAAATTTGTTTAAGCCTTAGCTATAACAAGGTAACTTGTAAATTTTCATAATTTTGACGAATTTTATAAAATGTTGAATTCAAATTCTAATAAAAAAAATTGTGCCTATGCAATTTTTAATATTTATAAATAGCTATAATTACAACTTATAAGAAACCTTAAACTGAATTTCTTATAGAAAATATTAACATTTTAATAAAATGTAGAATAAGTATGAATGGTTATTGGTCCTTAAATTATAACAAAATAAGAAAATCGATTTGGTCAAAAAATAATTTTACCTAAACATTTTTGTTTTTCCTGGTTTTAGTAAAAAGTACTGGGAATTTTTATTTTAACTTCCCAAAAGTACCAACTAGATTCACTTTTCTACCAGAAAAATAACGAAGTTTAAAATCAAAGCATTTGTTCTGTTATAAATCAGGTATATACATTATCAAATTATAATCAAATGAATAATACATTATCACTAGGGCTCGGAACTTAATGCACTTAAAAAGTACTAAATATGCATGCACTTATGCACTTAAAAAAGTACAAATATGCTCTAAAAATATGCACTTATATTTAATTATTTTACACAACATATTCATTTGTACAAATATTTTTTTTAAATTTGTAAATAAAAAAAAAAGCAAAGTAATATAAGTTATTATTATTTATATTTTTTAATCATAATTTAAACAAAAAAATAATAAAAAAAATCGCTTTAAAAATTAAAAATGTTCCTTGAATAAAAAAAATGCACTTCTGTCGAGTTATATTTATATACCTGAAATACCTAAAATCTATAATTAATGCCATTAACAATAGTCAATAATCATTGAGTTATTTCCCTATAAAAGTATTTATAGAAAATCGTCGTATTTCGATAGCAGCTGTTTCTATTTTAGATTTGTATAATATTCTATTTTAGATAAAGCTAGCTGTAGTTGTAATTTATATATATTAATATTATATCATATTAACCAATAGAGGAAAAACATAGTTTTTAATGTCAAATGGAAATTTGAATTATACGATTCAAGAATATCTAGTAAGGTCTCTGAATATGAATGTATTTATTTTTTTATTTACAAATTTTCATATTGAATATCCATAAATGATAAAATATGCTTTAAAAAATTGTAAAATTAAGAAATATGCTCTATAATCTAAAAATCACTAAATATGCAAAAATATGCACTAAAAACTTTTGATATGTTTTTCGTAGTGTCTTGAAATGAATTTCTAGCTTACTTAGCAATAAATCTAATGGTTCAAAAAAATCATGCAAATGCAACAACTTCCGAGCCCTAATTATCACCGTTCCATTTAGTATCTACAATGTAACTACTGAAGCTCTTTTATAAAGTATTCTGAGTGGAGCCTATTATAATATAATGATTTCATTAGTATAAAAATGGTAAAAATGTAAAAATGAGTATTTAATAGGTATTTATCTTCCAATTGTTTTTAATTGTTTTTAATTGTTTTACAAGACATGGTATAATTATTATTGACGTGAACTCGTGAACACATTACCTAAAATATGGCTATATATAGTAGTTAAATAATTATTAGGGCTGTTCTGATATGCAAACCGATATCGATTATCGATTATCGGCCGATATTGTCAATATCGGTTTTATCGGTATCGGTTTTAAAAAAAAACCGATATTTGAACCGATATAAAAAAAAAACAATTTATCATTATAATATGTATAATATGTATAATCTAATATTATTAACTCAACACTTCGATCATGTATTATCGGGTATTTAAGTATTTTATAATATCGGTTCATGCCTTTGAATAAAAATTCAAAGTTTTGAATATATCGGTTATCGGTTTTAAATTTGCATAACATATCGGATTATCGGTTATCGGTTAAAAGTGATATCGGCCCATCCCTAATAATTATATAAGATGCTAATATTATGTTTAATTATTGTATGGTAAAATGTTTGTAGATATGAGAGTCGAGACTGAACAAGAGTTAAGTGATAGTGGAAAGAGAAGGAAAGTTGGAAAGAATTTCGACAGAAAGAATTCTATAATATCATAGCGCGAATTTAAATGATTAACCTGAGAATTGAGATGGTGAGATGAATACGAAGATGACGGATTTACAGTTGTCACTCTATCACGGTGGTCGGCTGGTGTTATGGTATCTTGACCAGATATTTGTGGTAGTGTTGATAGTTGATCAAATAAAATGGTGTTGTAGTATCTTGACCAGATATTTGTGGTATTGTTGATAGCTGATGATTGTCGAATGATGTGATCTTAAACACATTTCCAAACATATTGCCCATTGGTTGGATTTCTTAAGTGCCTTTTTTTGCTTTTAATATTTGAATATTTGAAATCAAACTCATTTGCAGACTTTCTCAGTTCTCACGCGATTAATGCGATGTCTATGTGATGTTATTCTTGAATAATACGTGACGCGACGACCAGGATCCCATGCGCGGTGTCTGTTTGTCCGCCAGAGGTTCAACTACGATAATAATAATTGTTATTATTCCAACATAGAAAACTGCGTCACAGAATAAGACGATGACTGCGTGTTACGAACAAAGTTATCGGTACCGATGACGGTCGGCGTCACAACCGCGGTAGTACATACGGCCCTGGTGTACATCGGCGATTCGGCGTATCCAACGCGTCGGCGTACGGCAAACGTTTCGGTAGCACGGCATTTATTTGCACCGTTCGTCACCAGGACCGCATGCAGTCGTTCCCGAGGAGTGTTTTCCAGGGGCGTCAGGGCAACCGAGTCCGAGTCGATCGCCGAGAAAGTAGAAATTATTGTCACTGTAATTTTGTTTTAACAATATAATTTTTTTAGAAATACGGGTTTGGGAGAGGCCACCTGGGCTTGATGTAGCGTAGTGTATAGTTATAACTCCTTATAAGTAATAGTAATGATAATTAAATGACAATATTATGATAATATAGTTAAGCATTAAGTAAGTTACGTGTTGCGCAAACTTAACCAAAGCTGGACTTTTTCGATCATACCATTTTGTTTGTATCATGCGTTTGTAGAATTATAGAGGTGGTACTTGGTAAGCTGGTCCTAATGTGTTGCTATTATAAAGTTCTTCGTAATCTTATGAGACTAAAGCCAAATTGAATCCTTGCAGTATAGTGGCGTGACAATGACGATAACTTCACCGAAACTATAAATGGAGACTAGTCAGTATATTATAATTGTGGCCACCAGTCACCCACTCAATTTATTTGTTGAGATAATTTTGGAATTTTATGACGTAAGATGATGAGAGCAATATTACAGTTGAACTCCAAGAACACATAAAAAAACGTCGTTTTTCAGAAATCATTGATGTCGCAGTTAGTGAATGTGCAGTATAAGTTCCAAAAAAATATGTAGGTACAATTTATGGTACACATGTTTTCAAAAAAACTTTACGATTATTCAAATGTTATGATTTTTTATCGTACCTTTTAAATTGTATTTAGCTACTGAACCATCACAATTTGTCTGAATTATCATTAGGAATTGTTTAATGCTTATCTATTGAATTTATTTTATAGATATAATATTATATAGTATCTATAAGCTATGCCATAAATTAGTCTGCCTTCAATCTTTATACTAAATAACAATATATTTTGTCGGCTTAGTACAAATTACAGAAGGCGTTGCACTTCTGTAACTAAACATTCGTTCCAGTACGGTAGTTGGTATTACAACTATAATTGATTGCAAGGGCTTTTAAAACATAGGCGTGCGCAGACTTAAATTTCTGGTCGAGCCTAGACAATTATAGTGCCCTAATATTTGGACTGCGCCCCTAATTTTTTTTTTAACACACCAACATACATGTTGATAATATATTAACCTATTAATGTCTATAGTACTATAGTTATTGTATTTGTACCTATAAAGGTATACTGTATTTTTTTAGATTAATAAAATGTATGTAATGGTTAGGTTAGGTAGGTACACACAAATATTTTTGATTTTTTTATACTTTCACGACAAACAAAATTTTCATGATCACGAACATATTATTATAATATAAGCATTATAATAAAATATTCAAATATATACGCACATTTTACTATGCCCCTAAAAAGTTTCAGGTCGAGCCTGGGCTTGACCGGCTCGCCCCGTGCGCACGCCTATGTTTTAAAATATTAAATAAATGATAACTTTTGATTAAATACATACGGCATAATATTATCTTAGGCATAATTTGATAGTGGTGGTGATTAACAACCCCAGCTTTGAAATTATCATTGTCCTAATAATTTAAGTCGTTTGTGAACTATATGGAAAAATAAGGGGCTTTAGCAGCCCCGAGTTTTTTATTAAAATTACTCAACTTTTATATTATTATATTTACTTAATTCCTTAAATTGCGCTAAATTTCTAAATGAATATATTAAACACAACTACACAAGATCCGTTGCTAAAATTATGACGTACAACCCGTTACCTCAATAAATAAAAAGTGTTTTACTAAAACGAAATTTAATTATTCCTATTACTAAGTTTAAATATATGTGGCATTTAAATATTATTACTTTATTATATTATAATATTATAGTTTATATATATGTTGGCTTGGCTTGGTGAGTGGGCTTCTCTCAGTCGCGCAATGCGACTGAGAGTATATAACGACCGAAGCTACTAGCTCCCGGATGGGTGACCATCGGGGTTTGTAATACTTCGAACCTGGTTATTATTTTCCTACAAATTATTTTTCTTGTTATTTATTACCGTATATATATTTTCCTGATTTTTATTTTACTAAGAATTATTGTCCCCTCGTGTTATTTTCTTATATTTTACTTTCCCGTTTTTATCATTAATCTAAATGATTTTCCTGGAATTTAGAGAAATATAAACAAAATATATACCTAGTAAAAAATATAAACATTCGGTGAAAATCTAAAGTATCGACGGTTATTCGTTTTTTAATTATAACAAAATAAGAAAATAGTTTTATGAAAATCGATAATTTATGTGTGTGTTTCCTATTTAGTCAAAATTTGAACTATAATTTGTGGAATTAAACTCAATTTTGTTTTTTAAATTCAAATATAAAAACTTATGAGAAACCTTGTATTCAATTTTCAAAATTTTGGTGTGATTATTAAAAAATGTAGAAGTTTTTAACTACCTACAAAATATTTTTAAAAATGTTCACGATTTTGAAGAATATGAACAAATTTGTTGCATATGAACAACTATTATAACGAACCTTGTATAGTTTAAGTTTCCATTTTTTCTACCTCAACTAGATCAATTTAGTATTTTCTACCAGAAAGCTCCCTCAAAAAGTTAATGATCAAATCATATATTCTTCAATATATTGTGTATCGATGCGAGACAAATAAAAATACATCATTGTAAAATCAATATATTCATCGCTTCGCTCAGAATCTAAAAAGTCAAAAGGGATCGGTATTTTGGTATTTTACCGGACACCCTTTTATACATTTTTTTTAACTTATGTAGTTATAGCCTATAGGATCACTGAAATGGATGGTGAAGTCAGAATTTGACAGTCGGACTCCAGTTACGGTAATCGCGTCTAGTCGGTACGTGGAGCGTGCAAATAAGTGAAAACAAGATTAATAGTTTAGCCCAGCTTACAAATCACAACTACGTTTTTGTCAGTGGTTTTGTTTTGTGCTTTTTATCGTAATAATTTGTAGGACCTCTAGTGCGATTGTTCATGTGACTATTTATCTAGCAATGTTACCAGAAGTCCGTACGGTCAGTGACTACTTATTTTAATCAACTGGCAAGGTCTACCCAAAGGTTAGGTATTCACTTATTAGGTTACCTGTCTCTCCTAAGTGTAGATATTTCTTTTCCCGACCCTGTAGGGATCGCTTTCTCCCTTCGTGTGGACTAATTCCACCCCGGGGGGTTGGGGGCCGAGCCGCCTCTATCCAACTCTAAGTCCAACGTAGGGAGTGAGTGCGATTACTCATGTTACTTTAACTGGGAATGTTATGAGAGGTCAGTAGAACCTCGAGTTTTACGATAGGTAGCCGTACTCAGTGACTATAAGCACTTCAGCACTTGTCACACTTCACTGGTAATGCTGCACTTTATAAATATTTATCTTCATCACTGTTAAAATACATAACATACATAGCTGTGCAAGGTTTATATAGATATATTATTGTATTTAGATATACTATACCAATACATTATATAGGTACTTATAAATTATAATATATTATCTATAATTTATCAAATCTTGGTATCTGTAAAAAGAGCAGGCTCATACAGTTATACTAATACTGACTATACATAATATTAGTTTATTGCCACAGTTATAAATAATTTTATCATCGTATAGTTATTACTCTACGACCCGGCATCACACTAATAATATTATAGTAGGTACCTATCGAAAGTGTTATCACTTATTCTTATTCTAGCACTGTTACTGTAGACATGTTTATCGTGACAAATGATAAACTTTCAAGGACCACAACTTCAAAACCATGTGCTACTCCGACAACTCCTTACTTCACCATCATCTTCAGTATATCCAAATACATTAGTTTAAAAATATTAATGAATAGGTTGTCTGGTAAAATTTATCTTCGAAAATTAATTCATTTTAAACAAGAATACCAATCAATCAATACACTTACTGTTTTTTTTTAAATAATTAATTTTAGATGTATTGTATTGTTTTGTGAATAACATTTTAATTTTTAACTGAATATTGGGTAACATATTATGAGAACATATAATATTTTTAATCACATTGAAGGTTATTATTTACCAAAATAATGTCCATGGCATTGTAGAAATGTTTAATAATGCATTATGGAACTACCTACTCTTAAACATAATTGTACCTACAAAGTAAACATTTTTCTAATAGGTCGTTGATAATGATATTTTAGTACGTTTTATACATCATTATGAAGTACGTACGTATTATGTGATATGTCTGATTAAGTACTTACCTGTTTGTATCATCATCATGTTGGTTCATTATAGAGAATACTGTAATACAAGATAGCTATGCGATTGAAATTTTCCTTCAACACAAACAATAATTATGGAGAGTAAGTAACATTTTGTTTTTTCTTTTTCATATATAAATATATTAACTAAACATACTTAATATACAATTATATTGCAGAACGGACAGTCTTATGGTACATGACTTTCTGGGGGTTTGCTATTAATTACATGTTTCGAATGAATATTAATATAGCAATCGTGTCAATGATTAAACATTCAATATCAAAAACCAATGTAACTATTATACAATACGAGTGCCTCAGCAAGACTGAACAGTTGACGTCGAACAATACTTTAGCACAAAATATATTAATGGTGGACCTAAATGTAAATTTAATAATAATAATAATAATAATAATAATAATAATAATTTCATCATGATCTATCAGTAGCGTTTCGTGATTAAAATGTCGACGAATCGCCATGTATAAAGCTTATATGAAAAGACATTATTTTAGTCATCAATCGTTAGTACCTATACTATTAACCTGACATTACTAACCTACTTCGTGTATTTAATATGCTTAAATGATCAAGGACAATAAATTCGAATGGAACGAACATCAGCAAAATTTAATACTTGGTGCATTTTTCACAATGAACTGGATCATGCAGTTACCAGGTGGAGTCTTGGCACAACGATATGGTACGAAAACCGTGTTTGGTATCAGCAACGGTGTGGCGGCGATATTGTCATTTGCAGTACCTGCATCGGCAAAATTCAACTATAAAGCACTCGTGGTTGTTAGAGTTGTTCAAGGACTCATATCCGTAAGACTTTTTATTTTTTAAACTGACGTTTCATATTTTAATTTTATTATTTTAATTAGGGTGGTGTATGGCCTTCAATGCACACAATGACCGCTAATTGGATACCGGCACACGAGAGAAGTCGATTTGTTTCGGCGTATTTAGGTAATTCAATACTTTCGTCATAGCTAAATATGGTACTTACAATAAATAATAATATTATGATATTAATGTCTGAAGACCAAAAGATGTTCAAATGATTTCAAAAAAATATTTTAGAAATTGATTTACAAGTTCTTCGATGTATTTATTATGATGACCGAGAACTAAATCAAACAATTAATAATAATATTATTTTTCACGATGGTATACAAAAAAAGGAAACCTTGAAACTACTGATGTTGATATTGTATAGTACCTAGATTTTGTGATTGCATAGTAAAAACGATTCTAAGCAGACACGGTGTGTCAGCTTATATGTCTATGAATATTTTATAGTTTATTTATATTAATATTTTTCGATTAGGAAAACATACCTACCGTTGAACTAATTTTTGCAAAAAATATATAATATTATTAATAATTTGTCTTCTTTTTTTTGAGTCTGGTTGTAAATGCTGTTAAATAATAATACAAGTTAATATTACTATAGTAGGATGAACAGACCAGTAATTGAATAGTTAAGAATTTTTTTTGGTATCAAAATGTATTCATAAATTGGTTTTCAGCATCATAATTACACAGTTTAGATTTTAAGATTGGGACAACCGTTTATTATTAAGATAACTTGCTAACATTAAGATAACTATATAAAACCAAATTATTATTAAACATATTAGTTAATTAAAAAAAAAAGTGAAATCCTAGTGATTACACAGCATGCTAGTTATTGAAAATTCAAACCCAGTAGGTATATGAACACCTTAAAATATTTGTTAAGATAATTTGTATTTAATATAATTCATAATAAGTAGTATGTTTATTAAAAAATATCACAAATCTTAAATATATTCATTTATACTTTTTTATTGGCCCTAATTTATAAAATTCAAAAACTTCTCATGGCTATAAATAACTCAAAAAGAATTTAAATTTTTTTAAATGTTTACAATGTATAGAAAATGCTAGTATAAACAATAGGTGAAAATTATTCGTTTTAAATTACAATTAAATAGGTGAATAGAACATCCAATATTCCAATATCGTACACATTTTAAATTCAAAAGCTTATTAAAAATTATTATGTATTTACTTTCAAATTTTTTTCTAATTATATTATTACCAATTCATGTGGAACTTTGTATTCAATTTTCAAGTAATTTGTTGAAGCAAAATATTATTTATCTACAATAATAAAAATAAAAATAATAAATAATAAATGTAACATAACCACTAAGAAATCAAAAATAGTAAAAATATTTCAAAAATTGTAACGTTTACCTATGGAAAATATGATCATATTAACATCCTGTGAAAATTAAAATATCTACGGTCATTAGTTATAATTGAGTTACACTAAAATAAAATCGATTTTGTTAAAAATTGGTTTTGCGTAAAAATTTATATTTGTCTGAATTTTCTTTTTATGTGTTGCTCGACGCTTTTAAAACTACTTTTCAATTTTGACTTCTTGAATACACCACCTAAATTCGCTTTCCTATCAGAAAACATGCTGAAATCGAAAACCTAAGAAAAACCAAGTGTTGATTTATTTAAAATCAAGATTTGATTAAACTGATTGGTGTAATTTTACAAATTAAGGTTTTGTATTTATCAAAATTCCCATATTTTTTAGAAATATAGATATGTATTCTGGAGCTCATATTTTTTCTTTTTGTTATATGCAAAGGAAGTTCGATTGGCACAGCAGTAACATATATCATGTGTGGATATCTCATCGCCACGTTTGGCTGGGAGAGTGTATTTTATGTTAGCGGAGGACTTGGTCTATTATGGTATATTTTTTGGGTTTTACTGGTCTATGATACTCCTGCCAAACATCCTACTATCAGTATTAGAGAAAAAACATACATAGAAGATTGCATTGGTAAAACCATCCAAACTAGATCAAAACCGGTAAGAAAAATCATAGTTAAAATAATAGTCAGTAATATAATATAGGTGCAGTTATTTAAAATGTATGTTAATATGTTATTACTATTTAGTTGATAATATTATGGTAGGTATACCCTGACATTTTATCGAATCCCCGTATTTCTGAATGTCCATTTTTCTGAGAGATCATTTCACGAAAACCAAAATATAGTATCCATTTTCCGAAAAACTATTTCATAAAAACAAAAATGTATTTTCTATATTTAAAAATTGTATTGTTAAGGTTAGGGTTCCCTAATTTATTTTTATTTATTTTTCCATTGTTTTTGTTGAATTTTAAAAATGAGTTATTTAAATATTTGAATTTATAGTGATAATAATATGTTGTGTGTTATTGTTTGCAAAAAATACAGTTTAATTATAGTTTTTCTTATACAATGATATTATATCATTGAATTAAAATTTAACACCATCATTACAGTGACCCACTTGTAACATACTGTAAAGCAGAGCAACACCCACTTTCCCACCTTTTTTCAGTTGAATTTTGTGTGTCGTTCAGAAATTTCAATCATATTGCGTATTTGTGTTTCTTTAAAGCTAGGTAAAATAAATATTGCCAAATATTTAATTATAGTACAAGTCTATCCCAAAAGATCGTCTTATTTTTAAACAGGTTAAACCATTTCACATAGTGAGACGCTGATTTACCCGTGAACGGATTCACACTAAAACCAAGATACATATTATATTATAGGCTATAGCGATGTATTTTATATTTGTTTTTTTTTCCGGGCATTGGTTACTGATAATAAATGTATAAATAATTACATAAGAATGGATGTTGGTTTATCCGAAGTTAATAGACTCATGACTAGAACGTTTTTCTAAAAGTTATATCAATAGATTCCTTGAGACTAGGATGGTGCTTATAGCTTATTTTGTATTTTTGTCAACCCCTAAGGTAACCAAAGTGTAGGTACAAATGTGTGAATACACATCAATTTTTTTGAAACGAATGAGTTTCAAAAAACATACTAATATATTTATAAAAGATTTACAATACCTATAAATACTATAAGATAATATAATAATTTATTAATATAATTTGATTAAAACAAAATATGTTATTTCTGTTATTGTGTGTTATTGTATACTATTATTTCAATACTGTTGCAGTTACCGATACCTTGGAAATCATTACTTTCATCTAAAGCACTGATGATTAATTTAGTGACTCAAACTGGAGGTATCTGGGGCTTATTCACACTTGCAGCTCAAGCTCCATCATATTTTAACTTTATCTTAGGTTTAAATATAAAACAGGTATAACATGAAAATTAACAATCACAACTGTAAAAACAATCGTTTCTCAGACAGGTTTATGGTCTGGAATGCCTCATTTTGTTCGATGGGCGTTTTCTTTTGGATTTAGTATGATATGCGATCGTTTGGTGAAATCTAAAAGAATGTCTATGACCAATGTACGCAAAATGGCCACATTATTTTGTAAGAAACATACGATATACACTGTTAGCTTTATAATATTTAAAGTGTTACCTACAGCTAATTTGTTGTTTTATATTATTTTTTTGTGTATAGGTAATGTTTTACAAGGGTTATTTATTTTGGGTCTTTGTTATTCTGGATGTGATTCAGCGGTCGCAGTAATCATGCTTTTCAGCGCAACTGCTGTAAACGGCGCAATATCTTCTGGAGCACTCGCTGCAGTGGTGGATATTGCTCCAAATTATGCAGGTAAATTTTTAATATACATTTAAATCGTTCATCTAATATTTACTTTATGGAAAATTATATTTTACTGGCTACTTTAATTACCTATTTTAGAACCTATACACAACGAAAGTCATCTATACCTAGTATGTAGATTATTGCAGTAGGTGTGTTAAAACTTAAATTTGAATTCAATGATAAATCATTGTACAAGCAAACATTAGTCTGAGTGCCTCTATTTCTAAACCTTAGATCATAATATACAATGGATAATGGATAGAGCCATAGCCTTAGGCTATTAGGCTATCTGGCTATCTCGCCTATGTAAACAATTTGAAGCACATATTACTTATTGGCGACGAATCACTGGTTGAGATGCGTTATCATGCACAAATATACTCGTTACATATTTATCACTCTTTATCACTTGTATCAAAAGTTATCACTCATGAATTCCCAGAGAGAATACCATAGACCTTTAAACTAATGGACAGCGCATTCCACTCCGATTATAGGTAGTCTATAATCCGAGTTCCAAGCATATCTTATAATAAATGTATATTAGTATCAATAATATAAAATACTATAGTCAATAAAAAACGGTTGGTTTAACTAGTTTTTGTCAGACACCCTACGTATACCTACTAAATTATAATAATAGGTATCGTAAAGTATTATATTGATGTCATGAGCTTGTAACTTTTAAGTCAATACCGTTCGGATGTACAGTAGAACTGTAATAGTTTAAAAGGATGGGAACAGGATCATTTTACCTATAAATAGCTTGAAATTAGTCTAAATATTTAAAAAATTAATTTATATATATAAAACTATAACACACTTAACGGCGAAAAGTTTAAAGTCTCTAAGAATCATATTTTTGGAATTTAAAAAAAAAAGGTGCTCTGATGTACAGTAGGTTACAAGAGGGTCACTGTATAATGGATGGTATTAAATTTGAATTCAATGGTATAATATCATTGTATAAGCTTCGATTCTTAGCGGAGACGGTATGTCAGTCTAGGTATAAGACATATTATAAAATTATCTATGGTATTAAAAAAAAATTTAAATATAATAGGTACCTATAATAAATTCTAAATTAATTATATCACATTATCCATTAGGTACTTATAACGCTTTATACATCAACAACAAACCCTGATACTATCATAGATATATAATAGTGTACTTTAGAAGTTTCGAGCTCCCACGAATTATATTATACAACCACAACAAAATAACTAAAATAGTTATTCTAGGTTTTTTATTATGTAATTTCGTCCAAATTTGAACTTAAAATGACTATAAAAATAAACTGTGTTTATGTAGTTATTAGTTTTTTTGGTAACATAATTAACTTCATACGTAGAATCTTGTTTTAAATTTTCAATCCTTAGGTATAAAAGTTAAACATTTTATATATTTTTAACTACAAAATAATTATTCAATTTTAAATTTGATAAATTTTGTCAAAATTTGATCTTTAAATACTTATAAAAAAAAATTGTGCCTATGCATTTTTAATATTTTTCCACTGATATATTATAATAATAAATCAGGAACCTTGTATTACATTTTTACACTTTTTGGCCCAACAGGTAAAACTTTACTGATATTTATAGAAAAAAAAACTAAAAAATTGAAAACTGAAAATGTCCGTAAACAGCTTAAAAAGAGTCAAAATATTCTCAAAATCATCTGGTGTAAAATTATCATGTATTTACAGTTATTCATTTTTGAATTATAACAAAATAATGAAATCCCTACATGAGAAATCGAGTGAATATCCAATGTTGTAAAAATTTGAATTTAAATTTAAAAGGCTCATAAAAATTTAATTTGACTTTCTTATAGACATTTTTTTTTTTTTTGACAAAGGTTATCTTATAAGGAATCTTGTATTACAATTTAGAACCTTAGATTTAAAAAGAAAAATTTTTACGAATTCTGAACTCAAAATAATTTGATAATTTTCGTGATTTTTCCATATTTTGTCAATTTTTGAACTTTAAATGCTTATAAAAAAAAACTATGACTAAAGATTTTTAATATTTTTCATCTGCCTTTGAAACAATACTAGGAGCCTTCCATTAAATTTTTCAAGTATTTTTACTCAACAAATAAAATTTTATTGATATTCATAAAAAAAAAACTAATAAAATTGGAAACTGAAAATGTCCCTAAACAATTCAAAATAAATCAAAATATTTTGAAAATGTTATCGTGTATAGAAAATGCAAATATAAACAACCAGTGAAAATTGCATGTATCTTCGGTCATTTGTTTTAAAGTTACACCAACAACCAAATTCAATTTTGTGAAAAATCGATTTTGCGTAAAAATTCCCGCTTTTCCTTAATTTTTCTTTTGTTTTTCTTAGGGCTTTTGAAAATTACTTTGAATTTTAAATGTTGACCTCCCAATGCACCAACGATATTCACTTTCCAATCGAACAAGATACTGAAGTTGAAAATCGAAGCATTATTTCGACTACTTATCGTGTACACAGACACAAATAAAATAAAAAAAATAGAAAAAAAACACACATCATTGTAAAATCAATATATTCATCGTTCCACTCAGAATCTAAAAATGTTTCGTTTTCGTTTAATTATAAAATTTGGTATAATTTTGAACTTCAAATGCATATGAAAAAATTTAACTGCTACTAAATTTTGACATTTTTTAATGACTGTAAGAAAAACTAATGAGATAGTAACTTATAAAGTTTAATAATCTAGCTCAAAAAGAGTCAATTTTTTTGTACATTATAATATTATCATGTATAGGTATTTTTTTAGGCTGGTATAGACATTTTTTGGGGAAAATTTAAAGTTACTATAGTTAAAAGTTATTTCTTTATGAATTACAACAAAAAACCAATTATTTTGTCAAAAACCGTTTAAAAATTCCGTATTTCCTCAGTTTTATGTTTGTGTTTCCCAATTATTTAAAAGTAGATACACAGGGTTTTTACTTCGTTTTACTTTTAAAAGTACAAACTAGATCTGATTTTTAACTGGAAACCTTCAAAGTTTATGATTGGAATATTTTCTGCTTCAAAACCTCAGAATTTAAAATGGGAACACATTTTTTTTGTATTGCATTAAATTACTCAAAAGGAAAATATTATAAAATGTATTAATATATATTTTTTAAATAACATATTTATTTTAATCAATTTTATATTAATATTAACTATTAAGTATTGTATATACCTATAATATACTTTTATAGTTTCAATGTGTAATTGTAATACTAAATATTATTTTCTTTATAGGAGTAATTCAAGGAATTATTGGAACTGTTGCCTCGTCCACAGGATTTATATCACCCATAATTGTGGGTTATTTAACCTTTAATCAGGTAATTTGTTTTTATCTTCACCTAATACAAGATAACTTGGGATTATATAATGAGTTCTGTTATGACTGGTGTAGTGCAGGGGCGTCATTTCAACTTTTTGTTTGTTGGTGCCAAAATGTTTGCAGGCCATTCAACTCATTACCAGGCCACATATTTGGGGGGGGGGTCAAGTGGGACAAAAACTGTAGAATATTTGTATAATTTATTTAATATGTCACTTATAATAGTAATTAGTATGAAAATATCACAATTAACAATATTTTCACTATATTTGACGAACTATGTGTAGGTACTTTACAATTTTAATGTATTTATTTTATATTGTGGATACCAGTGTACAGTGGTATTTACACTTGGCAAATAAATGTATTGATATTAAACACCTTTATAATAAAATACCTAACCGAACCTAAACCACACATTTTTTCTCCAAACTCAATTTATTTTGTAATTGCGTAGGAGCAAGAGATATTGCTTACAACATATTTTTTAGTGTAGTTGCATTAATTAATGCACTTACATTAATAATAATAATAATAATAACTATATAAAATGCTTAACTCTACCTATACCTACCCTAAAAGTATTTACAGAATAGAAAAAAAACACTGTAAAACCTTATGCTCCCAGGCCCCAACATAGTCAACTAGCTTACTTTGATCAAAATATAAAAAATAATTTGATAACTGATAAAACACGAACTTCTTTTTCCAAATGTATGCATTTTTCCAAAAAAAAAATGCTTCTACTGCAGGCTTTAACAGGAAACGTAAAACATTTTAACCACTTACATAGTGGTTTGGTTGTTAATTCTTCTATTTGCAAAAAATAAACTAAAATAATTAAATTCATCCAGATTTGCATCGTATTTTCCAACCACAATATTATTCACAATTAGATAATACTTTATTAGTATAATAATTAATAATATTGATTACACCCCGTCCATATTGACGGGAGAAAAGTCAGATTATACAAAACTAAAAACAAACATATACCGGATGCCGAAATCCAAACCAAGTCTTGGTGAATTATTGAGTGAATATATTAAATAATATACTATAATAGGTCCATGGATTTTTTTCAGCAAACATTGAGTCAATGGTGTAAAGTATTTCATTTATCTGGAGCAATATGCATATGTACTGGGTTAATTTACATATTTTTTGGAACATCTGATATACAAAAATGGAATACATACAACGATCCAGTTGTAAATGAAAAAGAATTGAAATCAATTGTTAAGAAACCTCCTAATAGTTCTTACGCTATGGACACTTAAGGTTTTTGTGTTTATGTAATAGTCGAAAGGAATTAGTTGATTTATTTTTACATTGTTGTTATACATTAGTGTTATTCTTAGTAATCTATGTACAATTATATCAATATGAGATTTTTATTTGAAGATAGACGTTAAATATAAAAGTATATATTATTATTATTTAATTTCGTAAGTATCATGCATTGTGTTCTTAATTATTAATTATATGAATATAATAATACTGTTAAATGCAAATAAACCTGTCACCAGTGTTTCCTGTATCTTATATAGTTATCTACAATTAATAAACACTTTTTTAGTATATGTTTAGCAATTAATAAAAAAGTTGTGTTCAAGACAAAACAAAATAAAGAATAAATTGCACAACCGTAAATTATTAGTTTATCTAATCAATTCGTTACTAATAAAAAAATTGTTTGTTTATCCATTCCCTAATTTCTATACAAATTTAAAATTCTTGTAAATGATAATACCAATTTGATGGCGGAATCATCATCAATAAGTGGTTTGACAAAGTGATTTATAATTCCACCATTTTTATGATACCTATGATAAATTAAATATGTTTGTGAATTGTGAGTAAATGACATGAAAATTGAAACATAAATAAATTTAATCTTATTTAAATTGAATTTGTATGACATTTACCGACTTGTTTTATGTTGATAAAATTAATTGGCCCAATTGGAACGAAGTTCCTTATGGGGCGTTAGGTGGATGGGAGTCGCTGGAAAAAAATCGCAACACCAAAAAGCGTAACACCGAAAAGCGTAACACTGAAAAACGCAACATTTAGACAGACTGTGCCTGCCTGCTCGGCTGCCGGCTTACATATCCCCTCCCTCCTCTCATATTATCGTATGTCCCCACTAGGATCGTACCATCTGGCAACACTGCGGTTCCATTCGCGTAGGCTACCCAACATCGGTCGTCACGCACGTAGAGGTGATCGTCGGGCGGAGTGGGGGGGGGACCCATTAAACGAGTAATTATTTTTGACGAAGCATAACTTAGCCGGTATTCGACTTAGAGACCCCGGACCAATGGGCATCTCATTTTTTTAGGCCCCAGATGAATTTTCAACATTAGGGAACCAAAGCCCCCACCCCCCCCACATTTTGAGTTGAGTGTAACTCGGCCGGAATTCAAGTTAAAGACCTCGGACCAAGGGGGAACCCATTCTTATTATGAAGACTACAGTTTTCCGCTTTAGGGAACGGGGGCACCTCCTCCCCCCTTTTGGATTTTGCTTTTTTGATGGATTTTGGTCCGGGAGAGTACTAACACCCACCTCGCCAAGGAGAAACTCGGGGTTTTGAGTTTTTGATGGGATTTATTGGGATTTTCATAAATATTGTTTTTATTGATTAGGAAAGTGATAAGAATTTTATTTTCAAAATAATTTTTGCCCCTTAAATTTATAAATTCCATTGTGATTTCCATTTACCTTCTTCTCTATATACATACAACATACAAATCTATTGAACAAATGAAATTAAAATTTACTTTTGAAAAACGATAATCGAGTACAAGCTGTATCAACCGTATCATTATTAAAATTTCTTTCAGTAGAATTTGACTTAACCATCAATAATAATCCGTCGGAATCTACAACAAGATACAATACCACTATCGATGCAGTATTTCGAGATATATAGAAAAAATTCAATCACAAACATACGTGACATATTAATTCAGCTACCACAAACCAATAGTTACTGTTATTGAGAATACTGATTAATTTCATAATTGCTTTGTACTTTTATAATGATTATAAAATAAAATACCATTTTTTCATAATACTCAGAAAAAATTTATTATAATTTTATTACCATGCGCGCGATATATTTATACAAGCATTCATTTCTCTCTCTGTCTCTCTCTCTCTCTATCTCTATTTATTTATATTTTTCTAACCATATATGTTTCCGCGTCTCGCATCACATGCACTGAACTTCGTTCCTGCCGAGTGTTCAACAACACTCACTGTTTTTTTTTTTTTAAGTCCCTCCATAACATTTTCTAAAAATTACTTATGCTTAGTACTAAGTACTAATTTGGGGAGGGGGACTTTGACAAATTAGGGTTATTTGAGCCAATATAAATCAGTAGTGTCTGTAAGCGTTAATTAGGTAGGTATATACATAGGTTATGTATATTATTATATTAGGTATATTTGGCAACGTAATAAAAAATATGAGCTGTATTTATTTGTTAAATCAGCAGATTGCCATATTTTTGTTTAATACTTGGACAAGATTGCTGAAATTATTAATCGATTAACAACTTTTTTACCAAAGATTTATCTTTTTTTATTTATTAGTATTATATTACCTACCTTTGTGTTTTGACTTTTGACTATCTAGATATGGTGTCACTATCGAGGATGACGTCACATAAGTTAATCTAGTTGATATTTACGTAATTACTATTAATATACTATATACTAAAATGTTTTTTTATTCAATAAATCAAATAATTTTTATTCAATCTTGAAATTATATCTATTTTAACGCAGCATACTTATCTGTAATGAGTACATATTTTACGTTGTTAGTTTATTGAAGGGCTTATGCGATTTTTCAAGTGTATAATATAATATATACCTACTGTTTTATAGGTAGGTATCTACTATTACACTTGGCATGTTCCTATGCTAATTTACCATTGTGTTAATAACATGATATCATCATATTATTAGTTTTGCAAGGATTTTCCTAATACTAACGGCCATTGTTTTTTTTTTTATAATTTTGGATTAATAACCTACATTGATGTTGTTGAAAGCGAATGCCGGAATGCGTATATTGCAAATGTCTAAACGTATTCGTAGTTTTTTACCAACTAATGAAAAAATTAAAAGTTAACCACTTTAAAGTAAGTAAAAAAAAGCGGGTAAGTGGGTGACGCTCTGCTGTACAGTAGTACAAGTGGGCCACTGTAATGCATGGTATTAAATTTGAATTTAATGAAATAATAATACATAAAATGGAAAACCCCAAAAGTGCTGGGCGCTCATATAACGCGTATCTCCTCCACGACCAGACACTGAAATATATACCACGATCCTTACAAAAAATAAACTTTTGGTTACATTAATATATTCATATTATAATCTCTTTGCATTTTTTTTTTCATGCAATTGTTTTCGTAGAATAATCTGATTGTTGCATAGATCCCTGCATAGTGCATTACCTTTGCCGACTACATCGTACAACCAAATCGTTTCTTCCTATTAGTTTTCGTAGAATAGTCTAAACAGTCTAGTTGTTTCATAGATCCCTCCATGGCTCCATTACAAACATACCTAGTTCACAATGTAGCTCATAAAAAGTCAAAATTGTTTCAACATTTTACTATGTGTGGAAAATGGTAATATAAATATTTGGTGAATATTTCAAAGGTATACGGTTATTAATTTTTGAGTTACACCAAAAAATAAAATACATTTTCCAAAAAATAGTTTTGCATAAAAATTACCACTATGTTATCACTTTTTTTGTTGTTTTTCTTGACGCTTTCTAAAATTACTTGGAATTTTCAATTTTGATCTCCTAAAAGTACCAACTAGATTCACTTTTCTATCAGAGAATATGCTGATCTCAAAAATCAGATCATTTTTCTACCCAAAATGTTGCTGAGACAGAAAAAAACACAATAAATGAACAACATTGTGAAACCAAACGCTCCTCTCAGAATCTAAAATTTGAAACATAAATCTAGAGAAGAATTAATGAATGAATGAACACCTCTTTTTCAGCCTTCCAAAAAAATTATGATTGGGCAAAGCTAAAACAATATTCTTTATTTCATTCAATACAGCAATACATAAAATAATATTTAACTAAGGGATTTGAAGTTTTAATAACAGTCAATTTTTTAGTTTAAAGCTTATGATGCTAGTTTTTGAGTTATCTTTCAAAATAAATTTTGCAAATCAGAATTTTGAAACAATTTTCCCTTCTTTTCATGTTTTGATTGCGTTCTATTGAAAGTAGGCAAGAGTTAAAATATATAATTTTAATATGACTCGAGTAATATATAAGTACCCAGTACCTATACTCATATCTATCGCACTTTTATATATTTTGTAGTTCTAGGCATTGGTGGAAATCAAGCCCTACAACATTGGCACATATTATTCTGGACTTATAATATTAGAAGGCTGATACTATTTGTCTCCCAAAGTTAATAAGGTCCATAATATTTATACTTATTGCTTCCCAAAATCCCATCTATATACGAGTTGCCCCCCCTAGTACCCACAATTTTATCGTTAAAAAAATGATCTAGTACCTACTAATTGCCTCCCAAATGGGTGGTTATTAATTGTGTAAGTGGTTCCTAAGAGATTCAAACATTTTATAATTACTGACTAATTATTATAATATATATGAATACAAATAATACCTGACTTCAAGGAAAGATGAAACCTGTCAATATGGATTGAATTGAATAATATTCCATTTTACATTCGAATAGAGCGTTGAATGTATTGGTTTTACAAAGAAATATATATTTTTTTTTTTGTGTATGGAACAGGAAATGCTTCAATTTTCAACTTCGATTGTGGGTCGTATTTAGAACTGTTTGTACTTTCGTTGATACAATATTATACTATAACTCATACGGGCTACTCACTTTCATTCAGGGGCGTCATTAGGGGGGGGGGCAGACTATGGAAAATGCCCCACTCTAAGAAACTTTAAGAAGTCAGCAAATTCTTTGTCCGATGATCAAATGCTAAAATTGGTAAATACTAAATTTGTATTTACTATTTTGTACTCAGAAATCAGATAATATTCTCTTTTAAATACACATTCACGGTTTATTTAAATGTTTGGAAACACTGGCTTCTCCTCGGTTTTAGGTTTATGACAATCGTTATAACGCGAAACACTTCTATGGAATATCTAGAGAAATTCTAAAAATAGATATACAAAAAATTGTTAGTTTTGATAACATCGAACCCCGATAGCCGACTACCAAGGTGGATTTGTAAATAATTAAAAAATTATTTATAAATCCTCCTTGCCGACTACCATGCTCTAATCACTAATTAGTATTACTATTTACTACTATTATTGTGTTATTACTTATTATACATTAGAATATCGATATCTGATTAATAGTGATTATTCTGATTTATTACTTTGTAATTAAAATATTAAATTTAAAATGAGTGAAGTTTCTATAAAGAAAAGAAAAATAATAAAACTAGAATGTTTGATTTGTGGCAGTGTATTTGACGATGACTATATACACGGAGGAAAAGGTGTTATATTTGAGATACAATTTTATGTTTTTATAAAGAAGTTCTGAAAAGTATTAAGAGGACGTGATGTGTTGTCTCCGTCTTACAAGTGCGTAACATAGCACATTTTACGCTCAGCAGAACACGTGTAGTTCCGTTAGATTAAAATTAGAGCGAATTGACCTCTTATAAAATTTACAGATAAGATTATTATCTAGGCAACCTCTTGGGCTTTTTATTATATTTTAATTTTCAGGTAAGTTATGAGTATTTTAAAATTATAAATTGTTTATAAATCTTAAAATACTCATAACTCACGGTAAAACTAAAATAAAATAAAAAGCCTATAAGGTTGCCTAGATATTAATCTTACCTTTAGGTTTTATAAGAGGTCAATTCGCTCTAATTTTTAAACTAACGGAGTTAACTCGTGTTCTGCTGAGCGTAAAATTTGCTATGTTCCGCACTTGTAAGACGGTGACAACACATGAGGGTATCACGTCCTCTTAAATATACAAATAATAAAATTATAAGTATTTATTTAATTAGATTTATATTATTATTCTATTAAACCTATTGATAGGTAACTATTATAGGATAAGTAAATAAATTAATGATTTACTATCTTTAATGTTGTTATTTAATTGATAATTGAGTAATTTGAAACGTTTCATGTTCTTTGTTTAGATTAGTGTTTTATTTTTGTAAATTATTTAATCAACTCGTTACAGTGCCGGCCCTAGGGGGGGGCAAGCGGTGCGACCGCACCGGGCCCCGCGCTTGTGCGGGGCCCCGCGCATGGTGAGCTTGTGCGGGCTTGTTACGAATATCACTTTATCTATAAATAAACATAATAATATTGTCCCCGTAGCAGTAATACGGATATCGCGACCATTGTTGTTTTCTTAGGAAACTGTTTGTTATCGACAAATACCAATTAGAATAAGTATGTGTACTATGTCTATATTTTAATATCTTACTTTGATTGAGGGGTGGACTCCAAAACGTACTATTGCCAAAATTGGCAAAAACGAGTTAGACACCGATTCTAGTAAAAAAAACGCTGACAAATCGATTGGTGTTGTCAGAATAGACCAAAACGTACTATTTCCAGGTCAAATCAGCTGTTAAAAATGACTGCTTAATCCAAAACGAACCTTTTCCGTGCATAAAAATTATATTTAGATAATCAAAACGTACTTTTTCCAGTTTTACGACAAAACATACTATTGCCAATGTTAAAACTTAAAATAATAGGCACCAATCATTAACTATACCAAAACGAACTATTTTCGTAAATTATTCCAAAACGTACTTTTTTTTTATGTTATGTCAAAACGTACTACTGCCCGTATTGTAGGTATAGCGAAATAAAATAGTTAATCCAAAACGTACTAAAATATAATTTATAATTTATAATATTCACAATCATTAAGTTTGAAATTAAATTAAAAATATAATCCTAGATTATTAAACACATTTGAGTCGTTTTTAATAGAAATAATATATTATTAAATAATTTAAAAAATCTTCCTTGTCTTCAAAATTACTTTTTTATTTATAAACGATTTGTTCATATTGAAACAATAAATAAGAAATTAATAATATTTTTATTTTGGAAAAAGCACATTTTGGAGTATATTTTAATATTTCATTAGGTTTTCCAAAATGAACTATTTCCATTAAATTTTCCAAAATGTACTATTTCCATTAAATTAATGGAAAAGGTATACGTTTTGGATTATTTTACATTTTTATATGACAAAAAAATATGTAGATGTAGAATCATTAAAGTCATTCTATCTAAATTTTAAAAACAATACTGATAGGTAATATTATTTTCACAGGCAATTTAAAAAAGTCCCTAAAAAATAAAATAAATGTGTATATTGTATAATAATTAATAAATTAACATATTCAGCCATTGGCCATATGGGGCCCCGCGAAATTCTGCACCGGGCCCCGAAAACCATCGGGCCGGCACTGACTCGTTATGAAGTATGATAATTGGTGATAAGAAAAATTGCCCGAATCATTAACTTTAACTGTGGTTTCAGTTATTATCGATGTCGCGCATTTCATACGAAAAATATACATGCGTCTATTATATTAGCCATCGTGTCACACTGGTTTCTATTTTTTGTCACCTATCAGTTAACACTATTGAATTAAAAATGTGTTATGGTATAGTATAATGCGTTATAATTTATAATTAAGGGATGCGGCGGTGAAGCCTCTGTGGGATAAGGATGTGATACCCATAGGCGCAACTATGAACATTTTTCTGTGGAGGGGAGGGCTACAATTGTATCAGCACAAAACCTGATAGCCCTGGTCTTAAACTAAAATATTATTAAAAAACTGAGGGGCTTAGCTCCCCAAAGTCTCCACCTTTTTCGCCTAAGGTGAATTTATTTGTGAAATAATGTATTTTAATATTTTATTTTAAGTCATGAGTATCAGGTTGACTTAATTTTAATATAGCATACGGCAGTGGGTTCTGACGTTTTTAAGAGTGCTGTGGTTATGCACTAAAGTAGATAAGATAAACCAGGTTGTTGCTAGATTAAAGTTCACGATGAATAGTTTTACATTATCAATAATCATGCAGGACACGTCAAATGTTGCCTTTAAATCAACGCGTTTTTCCAATTGTGGCGTATATTATCAGTATAGTATTGCTTAAACGGATAGCCCACCATATACAAAATTAAGTTGACCACTTAAGTAATGTAATTTTTAAAAATTAATTTTTGTTAATAATAATTAAATATAATCTTTGTATTATATAAGATATAATTTGTTTCATTACTCAGTACTCTGTGTCTAATGTATCTAATGGCTAATAAACATAAATTAAAATTCGTCATAACCCACTGCCGCACTCTGTATAAAGAATATTATAATATGGAAATAATAATTTAAATAATTTAATAATGTCTATGTATTATTTATTATAAAAATAATAAAAATAAACACATAATCCATAGTACTATCATATTCCAATAGTCACAGATAAACGATTAGTGTAGGAATGTCCAAGTAAGTAATATTTTTACCGTGTATGAACTTACATATTATTATGAATTTTTTTACTTGTTAAGTCTCGTGTAGGAACTTATTCGCCCAAATTAAAATATAAGGAGTGAAGAAACTTCCTTGTGGAGGTACTTAGTCATGAAAAATCATTATTTATGTAACCGGACATATTGTAATTATTCAATATGTACAATATGTTTAATGTTTAATATTCATATTAATAAAATAATAGATAATAAAAAATAGAAGTCTTTACTTTAATGAGTATAAAACATAAACATGTTTGAAATCTTTGAACTGTGAGATCATTTATAAAATTATATAAATCAACTTAATAATATTATAGTAGGTGTCTCATTATACGTATAATTAGTTCTTGTTGTCATTAAAGAATAATAAGATTGTTCTCTTGGATTTGGATATAAAATAAACAATTTAGTATCGTAAATTCATAATCATCATAATTCATAACTTAATAAATACAGTTGTTAAAATATTAAGAAACTGTTGGATTTTCGAGGATTACATAATCAAAGGTTAAGATTAAAGATAATATGTTGTGGTTTTAACACTATTTTGCTCTTCAAGTTGCACGCGTAATCCGGCAATAAAATAAGATTGCATATATTATAATCATAATTGCAATACATCCATTAACACTTTAATTTAGCATCGCATAGTGGCGATTTATTCACGCATATTTAGCGAACAAATATTTGTGAAGAAGCCACAACTTAATAGTTGAAACATGCAGAGTTGGTAAAATATCTTAGATAACTTTCGGTTACATTTCGAAATAAGGTCTAAGTCAAGGTCTAAACCTTTAAAGAACATTAAAATCGTAATTATGAATTTAATCGGGAATAGCTTGTTTCGATTTATTAGTTTATGTTTTCAAATCGACTTATTCTTTATTGTCGAGCAAGATTGTTTATTAAAAATTTAATGTGTTCCTACTTATTACGATTTCAGAACGAACAATATTATGGTACATGACTTTTTGGGGTTTTGGAATGAATTTCATGCTACGAATGAATCTCAATATAGCAATTGTGTCTATGGTTCGGCCAATAACTGTGAAAGACGGATTAAAAAGTGAATACTATTCAAATCATAGTCTTTTGCAGAATACATCATATTTGACTGACTCTAACACAGATAATGTAAGTACCTATTATTTTCACAAATATGCATTAGGTATCGTACAACGTAGGTACATTGTGATTTTTGAAATGTGTTGTCGTTGTGACAATATTCAACTCTTAAGTTACATTTCGAATTTCAAATTAAAAATACAAAGCGATACCAAAAATTAAAATAATATTTTCGTATGTGATTTTAAAGGTAAATTATTAATCTATTAATGTATTTCATTATTATTAATTAGGTATTTAGTAATTTTGATATTGGTTAAAATTTTATAATTATTGTAAAAATACCTAACTGGTGTGAATTGAGTTAGGTTAAATAATAAATTGTACCTACCTACATTGTGCAACTGTAAATCACTGTACCTTCAGATCAAACTTTAAAAGTAATATTTCCTAGCACGCAATATTCTACTCGTGTAAAACTGTAAACGATTGTTTACAAATTGTAAACACATATCTAGAATTGAAAAATGTCATATTACCTAACTCATGTATCAAAAAAGTATCAATCTTAAAATTGATCAACACGTTTATAGGTATAAGTTATAATACTAAATATCAGGATTCGATATGGTCAGAAAATCTTAAGAATTCCAAAATATTTAAATATTAAATGTATAATATTATATTATTGACTAAGTATTTTGCATTATTTTTAAATTAATTTATAATTCCATTTTATAAAAAAAAATATTTTATATGTTAACTCTTAGGGTAATGTCTTCGAATGGGATGAACACCAACAGAATATAGCTAAAGGATCATTTTTTTGGTTACATATGGTGTTACAAATTCCTGGTGGTTTATTAGCACAGAAATTCGGAGCTAAATCCATATTTGGCTATAGTAACGGCTTAGTTGCTCTACTCACTTGTGTGATACCTGTGTCGGCAAAATTTAATTTCAATGCTTTGATTTTAATACGAATTATTCAAGGTCTCATAGCTGGATTAGCGTGGCCATCAATGCAGGCGATGACGGGCAAATGGATACCACCCCACGAAAGAAGCCGTTTCGTGTCAGCATATTTAGGTATTTATATTTTAAGTTTAGTTTACTTATTGTTTTTTTTAGAATAACATTTTTAATTATTTAAAACAACATAATAATGCTTTGATGACTTGCTGTCATTGGTAGGTACTCGGGTCTGATCTTTGAGATACAATGGATTAATAGACAATGAATATAGGGGTTAGCCATTTTATAATTAATAAATAATAATTCAATAAAATATAAGGATACATACTAGTTGCGGACGAATTATTCAGGTTAGGAATTATAATATAACAATTGCGGACACGAGTTTCGTTGTCATAATACTAATTGCGTACAGAGCTTTTTTTAATAAAAACTACTTTAGTTGTGGACACAAATATTTCCCTTCACCACTTTTTCAGGACTTATGACAAAAGCTAAAAAAAAAATTGGTAGGTGGGGTTAAAAATATTTGTGTCTTGCAAAAGAGTAATCGTTATTTTTAAAATGTTGTTGAATTATAGATTGTTTTAATTTTGTGGAAAAAATTGTTTACAAAATATTTATAGATTATCGTCATAGTTTTTAAAACAGCCTGTATATATGATATTCTACTGAATTCACCACGTGAATATTGTAACATTATCCGCAATTAGTATCTTATATTTGTGTCCGCAATTCGTATGTTACCTTTTTAGATTTCGTCCGCGACTCACATGGTTTTTGTCACTTTGTCCGCAATTCGGAAACACCGAAATATAACATGATATGATATACCTACATGTTTTACGGATTATAAACGAAAATAATATCTGTGTAAATTGCAAATAGATAATAATAGTTATTTATTTAATAATAAATAAAGACATTTTCCAATTTGGCAAAGACCCAGAGAGTAAAATCGGAATGTTTTTGTTCTTATTATTTTTCCCTACTTATATAACATAATATATACATTATCATCTATTGTCCATATTTCATTGAAAGTATGAAATGGTATAATATTTGTCTATGGTCACAACCACGAAACAAAAACAGCTGTCTTGAAATTTTGTTATGATAATCTAGTATTAAAGAACCAAGGTTATATATAAAAATTAATAGTATATAAATAATATAGCCATTTGAACATGTGTATATGAATATATAATATAAAAATAATATATTAAAATAATTGTATTCATATTTCATAGGTTCTATCTTCTATCATTCGGAACGTTTTGTTATTTGTTACGGGTAAATCGTTATGTCTCGAGGCTGGCTATACAATGTAAAATGTTGAACTTTCCGCCTTCAAAAAGCAGTAAAAAAAATAGACAATTTTAATATCGGCTGATTAAAAATAACATTAGCTACGTATAGATACTTATGTGGCTATGATGTTGAAAATTTAAATATTACTTTATTCGTACAAATTACATTATTTTGTCATTTACTGTCATGATGTAATATTATTGCTAGTTATATTATTATGTCTATATTACCTATTTAAAAATTAAAATATTATATTTTATTATTGCACAATATAGAATTGTTGTAATGTTGTGACATATTGAGTGATATAACACCCATGGTAAATATTTCGAAAGTAAATTACAAGAAAAAAAATTTAAAACTTAGTACTTGATTAAATTATTTTTAAGATACCAATACCTACTGTTTACCTTGTAGATACTATAAGCCTATACTATTTATATGATTACCTTCTACTTTTGGCGATTGATTATCGTAATAAGGAGTGATAACTACAAGAAATATATAGACATTTCCATATTTTAATATTTATAATAATATGATTGATCAATACAATTTGTGTAGGTATATTATTGATGTATTTTGAGTCTAGAAAAAGTATTCTTTACAAGACTACTCATTATTCACTACTGTATAGTTATTGCAATGTGTCGTGGGAATATTATTATTTATTTTTTAAACATATTGCCGGTTGGGTTGTCGTTAATAGACTGTAATTAACTATTTAAATGATATAACGAGCAGGCAGCAGCCCCGGAGTCTAGTGACAAGCAGGATCTCATATATTTTTCTTTTATTATATATTATATTTTTTTATATTAGCCTCGTCATATGGGCCATTGGCTCATTATTCGATTTAATATCGAATAGGTAACCAACAAATAACCAGATAAATCAGATATGTCTATCAGCATCTATGTGATATACTTACTTACCTATTGGCTATTTCTTTAGTTAAAAATTGTACATCTACGTACCTATAGTGTATTAATGTGTAACTCAAAAATAAAACTCCACAATTGAACCATATAATATTATGATATTATATACTATAATATATTATTTTATTAATATTCTTATACACATATTATGTAATATTATTTACCTAAAATCTAAATAAACCGTACTTAAAATTTTAATACATTTATAATATATAATAACTATATGTCTAAAAATTAACTATATGTTTATCGTGTGTGTTTTAAAGGTACATCTGTTGGAACGGCTGTGACTTACATAGTTTGTGGTTACTTAATGGATTGGCTAGGTTGGGAGAGTGTGTTTTATATTACGGGGTCAATTGGTTTGCTATGGCATATATGTTGGACTTATCTTGTATATGATTCACCAAGAATACATCCGACTATAACTGAGAAAGAACTAAAATACATAGAAAACAGTCTAGGCAACTCTATAGTAAAAAATGTATCTGTAAGTGTAGAATATTATTATCACATATTTAATTATTCATATCTGTATATTATTTATGTTGCCCTCATATTTTAAATGCTATAGTCTTCAACACCTTGGAAATCAATTTTGACGTCTTTGCCTTTAATGGTGAACATCATATCGCAAATTGGTTATAACTGGGGAATGTACACAATATCCCTCCAAGCACCAACGTATTTCAAATTTGTGTTGGGTTTTAACTTAAAACAGGTAAGTTTGTTATTCGTGATTTGAAATTACAAATAATATATTATAATAAGTTTTTTCACTAATAGACAGGTATTTGGTCTGGTGTACCACATTTGTTCCTATGGCCATTTGCATTTAGTTTTGGTTGTTTATGTGATTATTTAATTCAAGCTAAAATAATGTCCATAACGAACGTACGCAAACTGGCTTGCGTTTTCAGTAACATAGTTCATGGCCTCTTTATATTGACGTTTGCATATTCTGGGTGTAACGAGACCTTTGTCATATTTAATTTGGTGTGTGCCGTGGTCGTGAGTGGTGCAATTTCTTCGGGAGCACTTCCAGGAATTGTGGATCTAGCTCCAAATTTTGCGGGAGTGTTACAAGGCATAAATGGAACAATTGTGATATTTTGCATTAGCATTTCACCATACATTGTGGGATTGATCACATATCAACAGGTATTTTTTATTTTTTTTTATCACTTATTCTTAATTTATTTGAAAAATTAATAAAATTCACACATTATATTACCTATATAGACTATTTGGGTGGGTTAGTAAAAACATGGGTGAATTAATGATAACGCATAGTAACTAAATTATTAAACTCAAGTATAACAGATCGTTTTATTAGAAATTTAATATTCGATTTTTACTGCTACTCTATTCTAAACTTCTCAACTACACTTCTAAAAGGCATAGGAATCTAGGAATTTATCCTCATTTCCGATTTGTTGTTATTCCTTGGTATACGTGTAATGTATCCATAGGCTAAAACACTCGCATTGATTTAATAATAAGTATAATTTAGAAATTAAAGAGATTGAGATCGGGTAGTGGGTTGCATAATCGATAACGATTAAATGAATCAATAGTAAGCTAATATATTGTCCATTTAGTATGATTCAGTGGCCCAAAATTTAGTGAACCATTTTAAATGAATCGATTTTTATGAAACTTGGCATGATTGTATTAATAATCGTGCATAATATTTAATATTCTATGAATCAATATAATGAGCAATACAAATGATCGAACTGTACAAGTCTGTACAAAATTTAGACTACCTATTTCAATTTCGTTATATTTCCATACGTATCGGATCAATACCGATAAATGATAATGATTGTAATATTTATTTATAAAGTCGTATTCTGTTAATTTACTTATTAAAATGTATATTATAAAATAAATTATATTAATATTTGTCATTTGACCATTATTAGTTTAAATTGTTTTGTTTTCAGCAAACCATAGAACAATGGAAAAAAGTATTTATTGTATCAGCGGCATTTTGTTCATTAACAGGAATTGCATTTTTGATTTTTGGAAGTTCTAAATTACAAAAATGGAATAATGAGGAGCAGAAAGATGTAAAAGAGATTCAACCTATAGTGTGAGAACCCTAAATACTAAAAAAACACGTCTTAAGGAACTACACAATGTACCTATACATTATAGAGATCACATTTTAAAATTAGTTACATTTTAATTCTAATGTTTTTATAATATTTTTTAAAGTACATAAAAAATTATTTGTATTACAATAAATGATATAATATTTATATTATTATTGTATATTTGTATAGGTAGATATTTATTACTTTTCTTATTTTATATTATGACGATATAGTACTTACTCATCTGTTTGAGGAACAATTATTATTAAATTTCAGTAGGTACCTATCTAAATTTAATGTTTCTATCTGACCTTGCTATCTCAAAGTGTTAAATAATAATAATTTATTCTGGGACTTATATTGTTGAATTATTATTGTGATGTTCAGACGTGCATTGTAAAATTTGTATATACCTATATATAATATAAAAGTTTGAAACATTTTAAGAGCCAACTAATTTTGTATTAATTACTATATTATATTTGTCTATAAAATGTCAACTACACAAGTATAGCTAAACTACACATTCATTTTTCCACTGCACTCTCTACCTCGTGTTCCCATGCAAAACGAATCAAAGGAACTATACCTATATCTTGTTAGTTATTCGTATTTATAAGTTAGATATTTTAAGTGTAGGTGTATTAAAATAAATAAAATGAAATCAGTTACACCTATTTAGATATGCCCGATGCCAATAGGTATGTGTATGATTTGATTTATCAAATATCACGGCTCTAGAGAATGTGACCGGGGCCAAATTGGGGTTGAAATTTAGCCTTGGATATGTATTTTATGATGTGCATCTACGCCATAACTTTACATCATTTATATATTGCACCATATTATTCAAAACATTAATCATCCACTCGTCAACGTCCACTCAGAAACGTATTGCATTATGCCATCATGTTATATCACACCGGAATTTGTCGATTGCGTCCCAGACGCAGGTAAACGATTTTTTGCCCACCTTTTCCGTGTTCCGATTGCGTCCTATTGTATAGTAGGTGAACAGGTATAGTAGGTATGTGACACATAAATTGACATATTAAATCTCATACTTAAACACTAATTGGTTTTTACTTGATGATTCTACGAACATTTTATCTTAAGGCTGCCATTCACACGAACACAGTGTCACAATCAAGGTGGTCCTGGGTCCATTTTGAATATAATAGTATACTACTAATATATTTATATATAAAGTGTACATTTTATTCAGTATTTAAGTGGTGGTTATATCCAAGTATCTATTGACATTTGAGGAGGAGTGGGCCAATTTAAAACTTACTGGCAGACTAAGAGGTGATCAGTGGGTCTAATTCCAGGGAAAGGGGGGGGTGGGGTCATCACCATTTTCAGTTTTGGAAAGTTTATTACTCTAATCTGTGACTGATAATGTGCACATTTTAGTGGTTTTAAATTTTAATTGAACAAATTGTCTTTCATTTGTCCCATTGAAAATTTTCGATCACGCCCCTGTAATCAATCCTCTCCATTTGTGTCAATGTATGCATAGGTATTTCATGTTCAATAATATATTATATTAGGGGCTTTTTTGCTTTATTGACCTTTAAGCCTTTTTCAGCTTCTATTAAGTTCTTACATTTATCACAGTCATTTGCAGTCTCATGGTTTACTGTTCCATCTATTGTTCTTATGATGTCTGCATAATCTTACAACCATTGCCAAGGTCTTTCCTTGGGGCGCTTGCCAGTCGGTTTATTAATCAGCACCTACCTTTCAAATTACGCTCCCCTCAGCATGCCATGACCCGCCCATTCTAAACGTTCGGCTTTCAGAAAACATTTAATATTTGGCTTAGTGTAAGTATAAAGATTCCAAGTTTGTAATTTTCCTCCTTTTGTAATCCCCAGTTGATTCGTCTCTCACAGGTTCATACGTGTATTCAGAACGACTGACTTCGGTCTGCCCGACTATACCCATGTGGCTCTGGCCGCATGTAAAAATATTGTGAGGCATCATGGGGCCGTGGTATACATATAATCACCTGCAGCAGATGAGGAAAGTGTACCAGGTCCCTTGCGAGCCCAAAAACAAAGTTGTGAAATTTTTTATTAAATAAACGATGCTACATGGGAGTTACGCAATGTGAAAACAGTTCGGCTCCCATGTAGTGATTTAACATAGAAAAAAAAGGCTACGAGTGATGGATTCAACGTGTTAATTTTGAATGGTGTTTGTGTATACGTACTATATTATTATAACGTTATTATTATATTATTATTATATATCATTATTACGTACTATATATGTACTATATTATAATATATTTTGCAGGTGAGCATTCTTAGAGGTGTCACAAATGTGTGATTCCCTCCTCATGTCATTGTATTCACTGTCAACTGTTTGTAAATTTATTAATATTACTTACTGTACATACTGTATAGATCGTAATTATTTAAAGCCAATTATATTAAAAAAAAAAGGTGCGCATTCTCGGGAACAAATGAACCGTGATTAAAAACGGTTCACGATACCTATGATTGACCTTATAGAATGTCCATGAAAATTAATTAGAAAAAAAAACACGACAAAAATTCCGAATCACGCTTTTGTTATTATACTTAACAGCTTAACCCTCTTAGGCTAACAGTAAGATACTAGTTTTAACTTATAATAATAGAATAAAGTAGAAGCTCAGTCAATATAGAAAAAAGTTCGGAACTAATTCCACGAAAGCTGGATTTTGATTTTTTTTTTAGTTTATACCTCACTTACTACATACTAAAAGTCTTGACACCTACCCCTTGTGCTTAGCCCTCCGCCCCTCTTCAAAGGGTGGCACCCCCTTTCACGGTTTTCGCTTATAACTCATTAGCTTTTTAAGTTACAATAAAAATACCTATGACCAAAATTAAAGACCATACAATTTACCACAGAATAATTCTACTTTATATTTATATATATGTTGCGGTAAGTTTTATATTTTTAAAAAATATAAAAAAATAAAAATTTTTTATCTTTTTTCTTTGTGTTTGACCAAAAACCGTCAATCATACGCTAAAATGACTTATAACAAAAGTTTTCAAACAGATAATTTTACATAAAATTATAATGTTATATTATTTTAATAATTTTTTTTATCGTAAGTAATAGTGTTTATTTATATCAGTAGTGACAATATAATTGAACAATTTGTTGACAATTACAAAATATAAGAATCAGAAATATAATTACAATATACTAAAAAAAATGTTCGAAAGCTAAATTTTATGATATGAATAGTCTATATCTTACTGATAAACATACCAAAAGTCCTGACACCTACACCTCGTGCGTAGCCCTCCACCCCTCTTCAAAGGGTGGAGCGCCCCTTTCACTGTTTTCACATATAACGAGTCAGCTTTTCAAGTTACAATAAAAATACCTATAACCAAAATTAAAGACCATACAATTTACAAAGACAACATATTATTTTATTTGACATAAATATTTATAAAACTAAAACATAAAAAAAAGTTAACTATGAAATAACTACTAATTACAATAATTTATAAAATAAGTACACAAATCGAAAATTGAAAATTATATATTTATTTTTATTTTTTCAGACTATGAGCTATGAAATTAAACTTTAAAAATGGTGTTGCGTTGTAGGCTTTGAAACAAAATTAAATAATATACTTAATATTTTCATGTTTAATTATGTATATTATATTATGAATTGAATTAATAAAATCATACTGTACCTTATTAATTAAATTATGCGGGTCTAATTTTAGATTCTGTGTGGAACGATGAATGTATTAATTTTACAATGATGTGTGTTTTTTTAGATTCTGAGTGAAACGATGAATGTATTGATTTTACAATGATGCGTGTTTTTTTTTTAATTTTTTAATTTTTTTTTGTGTCTGTCATCATGTTTTAGGACAGTAAAAATGCTTGGATTTCTTCAACAATAACTTTTCTGATAGGAAAGTGAATCTAGTTGGTACTTTGTGGGGTAAAAAGTGAAAAGTTCCTAGTAGTTTTCAAACGCGGCGTGAAAAACAAAATAAAAATTAAGGAAAAACGGGAATTTTTACACTAAAACCTGTTTTCGAAAAAATCCATTTTGGTTTTTGGTGCAACTCTTAAGCAAATTACCGTAGGTACATGATATTTTGACTGAATGTTTATATTAGCATTTTCTATACACGATAAAATTTTCAAAATGTTTTGATTTATTTTGAACTGTTTAGGCACATTTTCATTTTCCATTTATTTTTAGTTTTTTTTCTAAAAATATCAATAAAATTTTATTTGTTGGTTAAAAACGCTTGAAAATTTAATACAAGGCTCCTACTATATTGTTACAATGGAATTTGAAAAATATTAAAAATCCTTAGTCACATTTTTAGAAACATTTAAAGTCCAAAAATTTACAAAATATGGAAAAATCACGAAAATTAGCAAATTATTTTGAGTTAAGAATTCATAAAATTTTTTCTTTATAAATCTAAGATTTTAAAATGTGATACAAGATTCCTTATAAGATTATCTGCCCTTATCAAGAAATAAATATTTATAAGAAAGTCAAATTAAATTTTTATGAGCGTTTGAAATTCAAATTTTTACAACATTGGATATTCACTCGATTTCTCATGTAGTGATTTCATTATTTTCTTGTAATTCAAAAACGAATAACTGTAGATACATGAAAATTTCACACAAATTTCACCAAATGGATATTGTGATATGATTCATTGAGAATTTATTATAGGTACCTTCCTATAACAGGACAATTTTTTTTAATACCATAGATAAGTATTTAATATGCCTTATAACAGTTATACCTATACTGACATACAGTCTCCGCTCAGAATCGTTTTTCTTATACAACGATATAATATCATTGAATTCAAATTTAATATCATCTATTATACACTGACTTTTTTTTTTTTTTTTGTGGTATCAAGGCGCTACAGGGGGGCACTACACCCTGGTGGGTCGTCCTTCCCCCTGTATCCGTATCATTTATTGAAACGTATCATACCCATGGCCTTAACTTGCTAATTTAATTTAAGAGCTTCGCTCCACATAAAAAATGAGGGCTCTATCCCTCTAATTCCGCCATTGGCGCACAATTTAAATTTACTTAACTAACCAGCCCTTAATTAAATCCTCGTTGTCTCCGTCGCTCATCTTCCTCTCTACGGGACTGGACACGTTTCACAAAACTGTTGACTGCGTCCCAGTTGCTCCGCTTCTTCAACATGCATCCAACAATATTGTCTGGACTCAATACGTCTTCTTCCAGCTCTACTCCAGCGCTCTTCTTTCACTCCACCATCTATCGCACCTAAAGAACACGTGCTCCGCGTCGTCGACCGGCTCCTCGCAGTCCGCACAACTCGGATCCTCCTGCTTCCCGATCCTCTTCAGGTATGCTCCAAAACAACCATGGTCAGACAGTAGTTGTGTGAGGTGGAAATCCACGGAGCCATGTTTCCTGATTGTCCACGTATTGATGTCCTTAATCATTCGTCGTGTCCATTCGCCGTTCTCTTCGTTGTCCCACTCTCTTTGCCATCTGTTCATCACCTCTCCCTTGGTCTCCATTGTCACTCGTGTCTGGTCTGGTTCGTGCTTCCGTTTGTACTTCTCCGTTCACTCCCATGCCAAAAGGTGAGCTGGTATTAGGCCCGCGATTATCATCACTGCCGCCGTGGATATCGTGCGGTAGGCTCTTGCTATCCTTCTCGTCCTCTGGGGCCTCTCTAAGTTTTCGATGTTATGGTTGAAGACAAGGGCTTTAGACCATATCGGCGACGCGTATAGCAGTTTCCTCGCCACGACTGTGGACAGGAGCTTCCTCCTCCTCTGTCCCGAACCCCCGATATTGGGCATCAATCTTGCTAGTGCCGATGCAGTACTATTTGCCTTCGCCGCCGCCGTCTTTATGTGCGCTTTAAAGCCCAGCACCCTGTGTAGTTCTACACCTAAGTACTTGATACTCTCCTTTATTTCGATGCGATTGCCCGCGATCGAAAACTCAGGCATGTTGTAGCCCCTCTTTTTGGTCAGTATCACCGCCTCTGATTTTCTTATTGATAGAGCAAGGCCGGGATACCGACAAGATAGGCAGGTACTCCCTTGTCTTGCAAGGCTTTAATTATTATCGGCCATTTCGCCTTATTGAACGCGTTAGCCACGTCCAGGGCTACCACTGCGCACAGTTTCCTTAACGGCCCGGATCCAGCCGCGTCCACTACGTTCATGACACGTTTGATCGAGTCCACCGTCGACCGCCCCCTTCTGAAACCGTATTGTCGATCGTTTAGGATTCCGTTTTCATCAAGCCACTTTTCCATCCGCGACTTGATGACTCTCTCGAAAAGCTTTCCTACTGTGTTTAGGAGACAGATGGGACGGTATGACGATGGATCGTCCAACGGATTGTCCCCCTTCCTCAAAAGGACCAGATTAGGCACCTTCCATGGTTGCGGAAAAACGCTATGTCTGAGGCATTCATTGAAGATGTCCCTCAGGATCTCAGGTCTTTTATGGCGATTTCCTTGACCACTATGTCAGGAACACCATCTGGTCCTGGCGCCTTCCCATGTGGAATTTTGCAGACCAGTTCTCCGATTTCGGCATAAGTGACGTCCGGAAAAACATGATTCTCCGTCGTTCGAGGCCATACCACTTCTTCTTCCGTTGGGAAGAGAGCGTCAATAATAGAATCAGCTTTGCCTGGCAACGAGAGTCCCGGGATTGGCCTTCTGCCAACTAGCTTCTTCGTCACCAGCTTATATGGATCAGTCTCTACTTGTCTACAAAGGTCTGCCCAGCTTGCTTTCTTGCTCCTCTGGATGGCCAGCTTCAGCTCCTTTCTCTTTTCCTTGAAGGCTTCCTTCTTTTGTTCCTGTTCCTCGATCGGTCTGAAACGTCCCCTCTTGTACTCGCGCCTAGCTTTATGACATTCTGCTCGTATCTTGGCAATATCCTGTGTCCACCAGTAGGCAGGCTTCTTGCCACCAGTGTACTTTCCCTTGGGCATGCAGCTGTTACATGCAGTTTTAAGGTACTTGTCCAGTGTACTCGCAGCCTCAATCACCTCGTCGCACGTTATAAAGTCGGTTGATTCGATGAAATTTAAGAGTTTCGTTCTATCATACTTCCTCCAAGACCATTTATCCTCTGCGGGTAGGCTCTCTGTGCGTACTTCCCTTTTTATACTGTACGTAATGTATCTATGAAGTGATGCACTGTAGTCGTCCAATGTTTTCCAGTCGCAAACCAGGTGGCTACTCTTCTCATTGACGAACGTGATGTCAATATGTGACCTTGATATTCCGCCGGCATACACCCTGGAAAATGTCGGTTTGTCTCCGGTATTGCATACTGCCAGTCCTGTACTAGCAGTCATATCCACCAGCGCACGCCCTTTCGATTCTTCGGTGTGGTCTCCCCAAGCCGCAGATTTTGCGTTGAAATCTCCGGCGACTATGACTGTGCCCTCTTGGCGTCTGATTCTGCCCTCTAGCCGATCTAAGAAGTCTATGAAAAGGGTGTATGCCGTGTTAGAGGACCAGTAACAAGCATACACCGTGATGTCTTCAACTTTAACCCATCGGAATCCTGTGTTGTCCTTTTGTCCGATTTCCTGAATTTGTAGCTTTGGGTTAAATACTAGTATGGCTGTCCTCGCATCAATATCAGCGAACCATCCATCGGCTTCTGAGCGGCAACAGTATGGTTCGCTGAAGACCACCACGTCGATGCCCATATTGGCCGCGGTTGCCAGTGCCAGGTCTTGTGCCGCCCTGCATACGTCAACATTGATTTGGAGGCATCTAATCATTTCGTTTTCCGCCTGTTGTCCCGACTGTGTTACCACTCAGGAATGCCTTAAAAACGACTCGAACGTCCTCTGTAGAGCTGCAAGATGCTGCCTGATGACCGGTTAATCCGCATTCCCTGCAACGGTCTCCCCTATCTGGACCCGAGCAGTCGTCCCGCCTGTGCCCGAACGCCAGGCATTTAGGACATCTGCCTCTCCCGCGATCTTCCCAAGAACGTATCCGGCAATTAACGTACCCGACCCTTAGCTTCCCGGCTGCCAGAGCCTTGTTCGCAATGTGGGCTGGGAGTGAGATTACTACCCACTTTTGCCCTCTGCTGAGATCTCTTGTCGATATCACCATGACCTCCTCAGACTTTGCGTTGGTTGCGCCGCAGATTGCCTCGACAATCTCCGACGGCTCAGCCTGCTCGTCGAGATCCTGTACAACAACCTTCTGGAAATGTGCCATTTCCCTGGCCGCTGCCTTATCCCCCATCGCCGTGCCTATCGCATCGACGATTTTTCCCGACGTTTGGTTCTTGGCTTTGAGCCGTATAAGTAGATCACCGTCTCTGGTTTTACTCAGTCCTACGATGTCGTCCGAGACAGCTTGGACGTCCCCGCTACCCTTGATCGTCTTGAGCGCCTCTGAATAGGAACCATCCTTAACTCGGACTAGAATGGCCGGGGGACGCGTTCTAGTAGTCCTTGCGCTCGGGTTGGTCCTAGTGGGTAACCCTAGGTCGCCCCCCTGTGAGTGGTGGAACTAGCTCAGCGCCTGCTTTCTTCTGGTATGCCTTCCTCTTTACTACCTCCGTCCACTGCCCAGCTTCGCCTTGTCCACTTTTAATGGTGGCCGCCATTGCCGATATTTGTTCGCCCTGATCAGTCAGCTTGGAGTTAATCGACCTTATCTCCGCAAGCACACTCTCTTCCAGAGTCATATGGGTCCCTGATGCCACAGCTCCTGCTGCCTTGTTCACTAGTACCGCCACATGTTGTGCCTCTGCACGCGCGGTGATGGCTTGCTTGAACACATCGATAGCATCAGCCAGCAGGGATTATACACTGACCTACTTATAACCTACTGTACAGCTGTACAGCAGAGCACCTTTTTTTAAATTTATTTTTTTATTTTTTTGTCTGTGTACACGATAAGTAGTCGAAATAATGTTTCGATTTTCAACTTCAGTATCTTGTTCGATTGGAAAGTGAATCTAGTTGGTGCATTCGGGAGGTCAAATTTTAAAATTCCCAATAGTTTTCAGAAGCGCCGGGATGAAACACATAAAAATTAAGGAATAACGGGAATTTTTACGCAAAATCAGTTTTCCAAAAAATCGATTTTGGTTTTTGGTGTAACTCTAAAACAAATGAACGCATGAAATTTTTACTGGTTGTTTATATTTGCATTTTCTATACACGATAACATTTTTAAAATATTATGATTTGTTTTGAACTGTTTAGGGACATTTTCATTTTCCATTTTCTTTTAGTTTTTATTCTAAAAATATCAATAAAGAAAACTATTAAAAATACATAGGCACAATTTTTTTTTATAAGCATTTAAAGATCGAATTTCGACAAAATTTATCAAAATTAATCGAAAATTATCAATAATTGTAATTAATAAATTATAAAATGTTCAGTCCCGGTTCGCACTGCGCCCGATGCACACGTATTTATTAACTCCGTTAAATCTCGTTTTTGTTCTTGCTCATCGCAACCGTTTATGTCCAAAGTGATATGTAAAAATTGCTAACGTTAATCTCAATCCAAATTATCAGTTTAATTTTAACTTGTAAGTACGCCGTTCCGTTCGTGTGCTTTACAAAATGTAATTTTATTTTCTTACATATTATACTAAAAGTGCGATTATCTAACAGTCGTCGCGCCACCCTTAGATAACGCGTTCGCGTGCGTCGCGCAGCGGTTCGTGACCTTGCTCACGTAAGATATGCCGACCACTCCAACAACAAGTCGTGCACAAAATAAAACAATAAATCGTGCTCAAAATAAAACAGTTAATTGTAATACCAATAAAGTAAACAGCATTATACAGCCTGCTCGCTTATCAACTCATGCAATTTCTAGTAATTCCATTATCTCTACCTGCAGTACTCAAGGTAGTAACATGAACAGCCAAGCAAACGATGGCTGGCAAAAGCAGTCTCCCAAAACCAAAAGAAATTTATCAAGTTCTTCATCGGACACTTCTTCCAACAAAACTTCGCCTAAGCTCGTAGGTTCACAAAACAAAAAAAATTTTACTACACGCAACCGTTACGAACTTCTAACTCAAAATGAACCGACAGTCATGGAAACCGGTTCACCCGCTGTTACGGAAGAACCAAATGCAGTTATACACATCAAACTTCCTCCCCCGATATTCATGAAAGGTATCTTAGACTTTCTGAACTTCTGCTCTGTACTAATCGAACTAATTGGTGTCGATAATTTCTTTTGCAAGTCTGCTGGTGACCGCCTAAAAATTCAAACCGCGAACCCTGATTCTTATAGAATACTTATTCGCTATCTTAAAGAAAGCAATGCTGAATACCATACATATCAGTTACGAGAAGATAAACCTTTACGTGTAGTTATTCGTAACATTCATCAATCTACACCTACACAACTAATAAAATCTGAACTCGAGACTCGTTGTTTCGAGGTCAGGCAGGTCTCGAATGTGCTACATAAAACCACCAAATGGCCACTCCCTCTGTTCTTTGTTGACTTAGAACCGACTGACTTTTCAAACGATATCTATAAGCTCACCTCTCTCCTACACACCAAACTAAAAGTTGAAGAGCCCTTCAAACCCAAAGTGATCAGTCAATGCAATAACTGCCAGGAATATGGTCACACTAAAACTTACTGTGGCTACCACTCTCGCTGTGTCCGATGTGGTGATTATCATCAGTCTTCTTCATGTCCATCCTTACGCTCAGACCCACCGAAATGTGCACTCTGCTCTGGAGATCATCCTGCCAGCTACAAGGGATGCTCAGTGTATAGGGAGCTTCAACGCGGCAGGAAACCTACCACTAACAGTAACTTTTTAGCAGATAATATTAGAAATAAGAATACAACTGTTAAAGACAGCCACCCATTAACTAAAACTCCAATAAATCAACCCCTTAACCACGTACCCACTTACGCTCAAGCCACCTCTGGTGAATCTACCAATACAGTTCCTAACTCCACATCCGAGCTCAAAAATTTCCTTGGTGAGTTCAAATCACTTATTGAACCTCTTATCATTCTTCTCAATAAATTAATCACAAAATTATTTGATAAAATATAAATGTCTACTAATAATATCACTAACAAATCTACCCTTATCCTTCAATTCAATGCGATTGGCCTAAAAAATCATATTAACGTTCTTGAAACTGTATTATACAATAAACGCATAGATATCGCTCTTAAAACCGAAACCCATTTCACCAAATATTCACACATTAACATTCCTGGTTACAAAGTATTAAAAACAAATCACCCCGATAACACAGCGCATGGTGGAGTTGCCATTATAATTAAATCTTCAATTGTCTATCAACCTCTTCCAAATTTTTGTCAAGAATATCTACAATCCTGTGCTATAATTACAAAAATTAATAATGTCCCCATCACCATAGCAGCTGTCTACTCTCCCCCTAAACACAAAATTACTAATCAAATTTTTACAGACTACTTCAACTCAATTAACAACAATTTTATAGCTGGAGGTGACTATAACGCGAAACATTTGACCTGGGGATGTCGTGTTAATAATCCACGTGGAATAGTCCTCAAAAATTTCATATCAACTAAAAATTACAAAATTCTTGCTCCTCCTGGCCCCACTTATTGGCCGACTTCAGCACGCGAAAACCCCGATCCTAGTAACTTAAACTGTTACACCGAAAATCTCCTTGAATTAAATTCTGACCACTCCTCTATCTTGTTAACTATAAATGCTTCTCCTCTAACACATCTTGAATCTCCTAAATTATTTAAGCCCTCTACCGATAAAAACAAATTTCATGATCTTGTTAACCAACAAATAAAATTAAATGTAAAACTAAAATCAACTAATGACATTGATCTTGCTGTAAATAATTTTACAAAACTTATTCAATCTGCGGCATGGTCTTCTACCTCAGAAGCTCAAACTTCATTTCATAACCCTCTTCTTCCAGAATATATTCGCCATATAATAGTAGAAAAACGCAGAGCTAGAGCTATTTTTCAACGTACTCGTCTTCCTTCTCATAAGCACAAATACAATAAATTAACAAATCATCTTAAAAAAGTTCTGGCAAAACATAAATCTGAGACCTTCACTAATTTTCTTTCCAAACTCTCACCAAAAGATGGCAGTCTTTGGAGAGCGACTAAAAATATTTGTATATTCAAAACCTCTAACTTGCCAATTAAAAATCCTGACGGAAGTTATGTTACCTCTGACACTGATAAAGCTGAACTTTTTAAAGTACATCTATCTGATATTTTTCAACCTCACCCTGATATTTACTCTCAAACCAATACTAGTGTTGTGGAAGATTTTCTTAACTCCCCACCGTTCTTGCCATCTAATCCTATTAAACATTTCACACCTAACGATATAAAATTTGCCATAAATAAATATTCCCTTAAGAAATCTCCAGGTTTTGACCTGATTACTGCTGAAGTAGCTAGGTGTCTACCTAATAAAGCCTTTATCCATCTTTCACATATATTTTTAATTCCATTATTAGACTATCATACTTTCCCATGCTGTGGACATTTTCTATCATCATCCTAGTGCCCAAGCCTAATAATCCACCTGACTCAATAACCTCTTTTCGACCTATAAGTTTATAGTAAAGAGATTTATAGTAAATTGTATAGTCTTTAATTTTGGTTATGGGTATTTTTATTGTAACTTGAAAAGCTGACTCGTTATAAGCGAAAACAGTGAAAGGGGCGCTCCACCCTTTGAAGATTGGTGAAAGACTTTTAGTATGTTTATAAGTACAGTATAAACTACTCATATACCAAAATTCAGCTTTCGAAAATTTTTTTTTAGTATATTGTAATTATATTTTTGATCTTATATTTTGTAATTTTCAACAAATTGTTCAATTATATCGTCAATACTGATATAAAAAACACTATTACTTACGATAATTAAATTTGTTAAAATAATTTAACGTTATAATATGATGTAAAATTATTTGTTTGTTAACTTTTGTCATAGATCATTTTAGCGTATGATGGATGGTTTTTGGTCAAACGCAATAAAAAAAAGATATTAATTTTATATTTTTTATATTTTTTAAATTTTTTTAGTCTATGGTAAATTGTATGGTCTTTAATTTTGGTCATAGATATTATTATTGTAACTTGAAACTCTAACGAGGTATAAGCGAATACAGTGAAAGGTGGCGCCACCCTTTGAAGAGGGGTGGAGGGCTACCCACAAGAGATAGGTGTCATTACTTTTAGTATGTTTGTAAGTGAGGTATAAACTCAAAAAAAAAAAAATCAAAATCCAGCTTTCATGGAATTAGTTCCGAACTTTGTCGATTTTTGGTCTAGTTTGACTGGGCTATAGGTATTATAAACAAATATAGTACAATTTACAAAGAATATAAAATAAACGTTTAACTTAATTTAACTTCAACACAATATTCAATCACTATATTATAGTCTTCAGAAACTGAAAAAAATATAACTTCCCCATGTTAAAAAAATATACTGTATTTAAGTTTTTTTTTAAAATCATTTTTAATTATATTCAACAATTCTTTTTTTTGTTATAGACAATACAGATAAGTTAATGTAAATAATGCTTAATTCAAAGTTTAAGTTTACCAAAATAAACATTAACTTTATAGCAGCGTATCCTCCTCATTGCCCAGCTGTCTTGTATAGTTGACAATAGTTGTATTCAATAATAAGCATGATACTCTATAATTACTGATTGATACATAACATAAAAAAAATCAAAATATATCAATAATTATAATATTAATCGATTGAGCATTATCCTAGCGGTTTCTAATTTCGCTTATATTTTGTTGGTCTTTTCATTCGTGGTCGAATTGTAACAGGATAACCGTGAACACTTCTCATCAACAAATCTAATTTTAACTTAATGTCTGTTACTTTGATGTCAGTATGTACGCTAAAATGTCGTAAAAATGTTGACACAGTAACTTTCATCGACAACATAGCATATTTGGATCCTGTCGTTCAATTTAATTACAATAGTATTAGAATATAAAATAGGAGTTATATATAATTATGATTTCAAAAAATATTGCTTTACCTATGCAACCCCTTGGACCACCACTAAAAGGAATAAAGCTATATTTATGACGTTTTGCGACATTTTCGGGGGTGAAGTTTTCAGGATTAAGAGACCAAGGATTTGGGTATAAAACAGGACTATGATGTGTGGCTATTGGGCTTATAACACAAATAGTTCCTTTTGGTAGTACATAATCACTTGAAACTAAAACACAGTTAATTTAATATAAATTAATATACTAGCTGCTAGTACATTTTTGAATTCACTCACATATTTTAAGATCGTCTTGAATTTCTCTAAGTAGCACTGGCCCTATAGTGTATAATCGAAGGGTTTCTTTTAACACTTGTTCTAAATACACCAGTTTACTGGTGTCTTCAATTGTTATTGTTTCTTCACTCCCGCCAAAAATATCATACATTTCATTGTATACTTTATCCTAGAATATAAACCAAATTGATTAACAAAACTGTTGGGTACATATTACATTGTGTTAATATTCTGATTTAAATAAAAAGCAAATAAATAAAATTGGTATTTTAAATACATTTTTTGCGGATTTAATATTATAGTGTATACTGTAAAGTGTAAACTTTTGGTGTTTTAAAAGTGTCAAATCTACTTCAAGAATATTTTGTAATTTTGTTATATGCTATGTATATTATATAACTATTGTTTACTTGGATATCTTGATGTATGGCTAACATCAAAAGACAAAAACAGATCGTGACAGCGCTGGTTTCACTACCCTGTAATTACATATTATATGTATTGTAAAATATTGTACGATATAAAATAACAAGTATTTACCCCAGTCATCATCGTTAAAACCTCATCTCTAATATCGGAATCTGAAAAGTTTCCACCAGTTTGGTTCAGTTCAAACAATATGTCCAAGAATAGTTTTGATTGATTTTCTAAACAATTATAAATATTATTTAGAACTGATTAATTTGTATTATACTACTATGGATTGCACTGTTTGGCTAGAAAATATATTGTGACCAATGATGAATTATATTCACGGTCCCTATTAACTCACCATCCTTATTGTTGGTTAGGTCTACTCTCGCATTAATTGCTTTTTTCCTCTGGTCAAATTCATCTTTCTTTTTCTTGATTACCTAAAAATGTTAAGTAAAATAATTATTGTTATGTACTACCTGGTATTCGTAACAACAGTATATATATATTTGTTACAGTTAGATAACATACAAAAAGTTGATAAATTATTGCTTAAACAATGCAAGGACTTAGTCTTATATTATATTGTCAAATCAAACGTTTACTATAGTTTTATTGCGTTTCAATCTGTTAAATCTATATCAATAAATCAATGATTTACTATCAAAAATTAAATAACCATTTTCATATATTTTAGTACCCGCTAGTGCATCTTTGGTATTTATGCTTTATATTCGTTTTTTTTTTTAATATGTTCCATGTGTAAATTAAAAGTGACTGACCAAAAAAATTGTTAAACTGCAGTTTAACTTGTTTATCAAAAATAAACATCTGCATAGGTTAGAGTATAAAAAAATAAACGTAAACAATTTATTGAGCAATGCCGCAACTATATATATTGGATGTACATGGTGTAATCTAGGGATGTCTTATCAATACCAAAAGCTAAAATTAAAAATTGTCTGTTAAGAATATTTTTATTTGCTCGTAAGGACTATTTTTCGAATTTAATTAGTTCTATCTAAATTAAATGTATTATAGGCATCCCGCCTGGATGCTCCTTCTATAAAAGATACAAAGACACGGTTTTTTTTTATAAATATTTAAAGCTAAAATTATGACAAAATTCATTAAAATAATATAAATTAGCAAATTATTTTGTTGTTAAATACTTATAAAATTTTAAATTATTATAGCTAAGGGTTCAATTTAAAATAATATTTCTCATAATATTGTAACAAAACACAGAAAAAAAATTATTAGGATAGTTTTTAGATTCTGAGTGGAACGATGAATGTATTGATTTTACAATGATGTGTGTTTTTTTTTAATTTTTAATTTTTAAAATTTTAAAATTTTTTTTATTTTTGTGTCTGTCATCACGTTGTAGGAGAGTAAAAGTTCTTGGATTTTCTTCAACAGTATCTTTTCTGATAGGAAAGTGAATCTAGTGGTACTTTGGGGGGTCAAAAGTAAAAATTTCCCAGTAGTTTTCACAAGCGCCTGGAAAAACAACATAACAATTAAGGAAAAACGGGAATTTATACGCAAAATCGGTTTTCCAAAAATCGATTTTGGTTTTTGGTGTAACTCTAAAACAAATGAACGTATATACATGCAATTTTCACTGGTTGTTTAGCATATATGCATGTTTGCATTTTCTATAAGTACACGATAACATTTTCAAAATATTTTGAACTGTTTAAGGACATTTTCATTTTCCATTTTTTTTTAGATTTTTTTTTAAATATATCAATAAAATTTTATTTGTTGATTGCGAAAGCTTGACAATTTAAAAGAAGGCTCCTAATATATTGTTTCAAAGGCAGAGAAAAAATATTAAAAATCCTTAGTCACAATTTTTTTAATAAGCATTTAAAGTTCAAAAATTGACAAAATATAGAAAAATCATGAAAATTAGCAAATTATTTTGAGTTAAGAATTCGTAAAAATTTTTCTTTTTAAATCTAAGATTTGAAAATGTAATACAAGATCAATTATAAGATTATCCACCTTTATCAAAAAAAAAAAAAAATGACTATAAGAAAGTCAAATTAAATTTTTATGAGCGTTTGAAATTCAAATTTTTACAACATTTTATATTCACTCGATTTCTCATGTAGCGATTTCCTTATTTTGTTGTAATTCAAAAACGAATAACTGTAGATACATGAAAATTTCACACCAGATCATTTTGAGAATATTTTGACTCTTTTTAAGCTGTTTGCGGACATTTTCAGTTTTCAATTTTTTTAGTTTTTTTTTCTATAAATATCAGTAATGTTTTATCTGTTGGGCCAAAAAGTGTAAAAATTTAATACAAGGCTCCTGATTTATTATTACAATATATCAGTTGAAAAATATTAAAAATGCATAGGCACAATTTTTTTTTATAAGCATTTGATAATCGAATTTTGACAAAATTTATCAAATTTAAAATTGAATAATTATTTTGTAGTTAAAAATGTATAAAATGTTCAACTTTTATATCTAAGGATTGAAAATTTAAAACAAGATTCCACGTAAGTAGTTAATTCTGTTACCAAAAAATCTAAAAATACATAGACACAGTTTATTTTTATAGTCATTTTAAGTTCAACTTTGGACCAAATTACATAAAAAAAAACCTAGAATAACTATTTTAGTTATTTATTGTTTTGATTGTATAATATTATTCGTGGGTACTTGAAACTTCTAAAGTGTACTACTATATATCTATGACAGTATCAGGGTTTGTTGTTGATGTATAAAGCATTAAAGAGTTATATTTACCTAATGAATATTGTGATATGATTAATTTGGAATTTATTATAGGTCTATTTTAGGTAAATTTTTTTTAAGATGATAGATAAGTAAATAATATGTCTTATACCTAGACTGACATACCGTCTCCGCTCAGAATCGTTTTTCTTATACAATGATATTATATCATTGAATTCAAATTTAACACTATCCATTATACAGTGACCCATTTGTAACCTACTGTACAGCAGAGCACCTTTTTCTTTTTTTATAGTCATCTAAGTTAAAATTTGAACGAAATAAGTTATTTAAACAAAGAATGGTTTATGGAAATTAATAGCTAATAACTAATAAAGTACTTAATTGTAACTCATTTATTATATTTCTAAAACTATGATAATAATAACATTAATTTAGGGCTTCAAAATAATATTCATTGTACACATGTCCAGAGTTCATATAGTTACGTCACTATAGTTATTAGATTCAGTACCGGATCTAGGTGAGATCGATCCGGGGTCCTGGTGCTAATCATAGAGGGGCCCAAATTTCATAATTTTCAACTCATAAAGCATATAGGATAGCCGATAGGTGCTCTAAAATTATGTTGTGCCCCTGGTTACAGAATTTGTAGATCTGGTACTGATTAGATTGTACGGTACACATCAAGTATAGCGATGCTTAATGATGAACGACTAAAATGGTTGTGACTTGTGAGTGTTCACGGAAATCCTTAAATCTAAAAGACATACTTGTAATGGAAATTTTTTCACTGTATCGATAAGACTTTGGTGTCCAGTGAGTTTTAAATACATTGAAAACACGATTTCTGGATATAACCATGGTTTGTAAATTCGCATCGCGGCTACCTCCGATCCCCTGTAGAAACAAATTGATGTGGTTAATTATTTCAGTTAATCATTTCAGGTATTAACAGAAAGATAAAAATTAAATATTCAGCATGAATTCATTTTTTTATTGAATTGCATAAGACATCGTATTTATTAATTATCAATTATCATGTTCTATAGTAAACACAATTTTATTATTATTATTATTATATCGTATAATTCAAGTATTATACTTACATTACAATTGCTTCGCCGAATTCACATTCTTTATTATTTGATTGAGTGTCTAGATTGTACCCCATAGCGGTTTCTAGAAATAAAATGCCCCTTAGTAACTATAATAGATAACTATTACAAATCACGGTAGGTATTGTATAATAGAATTCTAAAAGATACTTATTAAAAGTATTCAACAGATAAATCTGATACTTATTTTTAAAACCATTTAAAATAAGTAATTGAATACTCAGAAAAACTATGATTTTCGATTGTGTGTAATTGACAGTAAAAAAGATATTTTGTATTACCCATACATTTCAAATTGTATTATTATTATTTTGCTTAACTGATTAAAATGGAAAATATATAAACTAAAAAGAATGAGTATTTTATTCCTTAAAATGTATTTGAATACTTTTACTCAAATACTTTAAAGTTTACAAGACTGATATTATACTTACGACAAATAGTATCAAGAGCAGCTGGTGCAATATAGTGCCAGAGATCGAACATTTGTGTTTTATTTAATTCCTTCGTAACATTCTTGATAAGAATTTTGTTTTTTTCGTTAAATACTGGGAAAAACTGTTCGAGAAGCTTGGCATTAAAAGCGGGAGTGATCATGCGACGATGTCTCCGCCATTTTTCAACTGTAATCGTTTTAAATTATTTTTAACTGTAGTTAAATTATAAAAATCTCCTTAAAACTACTCTTAAGAATACATTTTATTTATATTTTGTACTAATGCAAATCATTAAAACTTTTGTATTCAACTTACCTGGTGCAGTAAACAAACCTTCACCCACACCACACTTGAAAAAATCGTACATTCGGGCTTTCTGTAGAGTCTTTGAATTATTTAAAACAATCTGAGAAATGATAAGGTTATATTAATAAAAACAGCCATTTATTTTAAGTTGATCATTTTTATTAATGTATATGCTATCAAAAAGTAAATTAACTACTTTTATATTCTTTAGATTCTTGCCTATCGTTACACCAATATGGAGTATTTTCAAAATTAAAATTAATTTTTATTAAGACAGTGAAAAAAAAAATTTGAAAAAAAATTGTATTTGTACTTTATGACAGTTATTGGTTTAACTAACCTAACTATTTAATTTAGATGACTGGTCTAGTATTATAATATTTATCGTTTTAAAAAGTTATTACTTGTAAGTCTTCTGGTTTACAAATGGAAACTGCAAAATATGGTCCTAACCATAATTTAATTGGCGATAGATTATATTCTTTCACCAAATCAATTATTTTGCTCATGACCTCTGGAGAACATCAACAAATATACATAAGTAGAACATTAATTTTTTTTTGAGGAACTTATTATTTTCATTACGTTCTGATGAGCCAATAAATTTATATCCTATTCCTATGATCGGGTACGCTAAAGGCCCCTGCAATTTAGCAGCCAATTTTTCGAAACGCCTGTTTTGCCATTTGAAGTAACACCACACCATCACAAGAACCATTCCAATTATGTAAGCAATTATTTCAATCATTGTCAATATGAAAATTTAAATCCACCTGTATATAAACGGTAATTCGATTATATAAACATATAACACAATATTAAACTATCTACGTCAATAATATATTTATCTGCTCTTAATTTATTACAAACCTTTAATCTGAATTAGAAATGAAAAATATCGGTTTGCAACGATTATAATATTAATTTTATAAAATTATACACATTGACTGAATTTAGCAAAAACAACTAATAGTTTTATTCGACGATCTACCTTCCTTTATATCTGTCTATTGACTTTTAATTATAATTTATTTTATATTAAAATAAACCAATAATTTGTAGTAGGGCTAGTCATAAAATACAAGGTTAGGTTCTTGATTTCGATTCAAATTATATCTCATTAAAATTAATTCCGGTTACACCACAATTCTTCTATATTGAAATCCTACTTACCTTGGTGTAATATTTAAATGTGTTTAAACATACTAGGTATATTGTAATCAGCTGTTACATTTAATACTTTAAACAAATATTTAGTCAATATTTTTGCAATGAGTGTAGTCAATTATTCAGTACCTATTACCAAAGCATACCCAAAGGGTATGTGGTTGAGGGAACTATATATACTAGAGTGGTTCTTGTATTTTTGGGCGCCATCCGATTGCGTCCTGTTTCAACCTTTTATACCTTTTCAGTATGTCGATTGCGTCCACAAGTCGGATAGGAAAATTATTTTTTCTTACCTTTTTATGTTCCGATTGCGTCCTATTGTATAGTATACAAGCATTAAATTACTCAATATTTTAATATGATTTTAGTAATGACTATTAAATACATTCGTAGTTCTAAGATTGATATATTGGAAAACGAACAGTTATAACTAGTAATTATTTTTTAATTATTAAATAATACATTTCTAGTTCACCAATAAAATTAAGTCCAAATATGTAGGAATAAATAAATAATTAATAATAATTTGCATTTTTGAAGTGAAACTTCTTTTCGCAGGGTAGTGAGGAAAAAACGAAATGTAGCGGGCGGCGCTTACGAATGGGCGGCGCCAGTGTTGCCAGACTCTCAAACTAATATTATCGTAAAGTATTTAAATAATTATCGTTTTTCAAAAAAATTAGCGTACACCAAAATTTTTTTTTGCTCCAGTACCCAGATTATAATACCCTGTATGGCAGGGACTAAAATTGTGTGTAGTACGACACACTTTGTGTAGTACGAAATACTAAGTGTGGAATACGAAATTAAAAAGTGTGTAATGGCCTGTAATAACTACTATACTAGCTTTTTTTTACACTTTTTTCTTCATTAATTGAAAAATTATTTGATGTTTCGTTGGGAAATACATAGATAAGAATTTTAAATATTAATAATAATTATTACTTATTATTAGGAGTCGATTTTACAAGTTTTACTTATGGATACAATACTTAAAATATTACAAAATAAAAATACAAATATAAAATACAAATTACAAATAATTATCAAACAATAGTTAGGTACTGAATGTATTTACCTATATTTTTTTAAAAGAACCATTAACATATTTACCTATGTTGTTTCAAATCAAAAACAAAATAATGTTATTGTTAATGTTTGGACACTGTTTATTATACAATAATTTTTTTAATGATAGCTATTCCTAAACCTTGTGTTTATTTATAATTAAATATTAACAATGTGGTAATTACATTAATTAGCTTTTAAAAAACATTTAATCAATCAATTTCATGTGATTATGTGAGTACCTAATATTGAAGTCTTGAATGTTTTTTCTTAGAATCGGGGATTTTTATTTCGCAATTCACTGTCTATAATAGGTATTGTAGGTATAGTATTATTATAGTTCTGTGCATTTATTGCAATATTATGTATAATACCGAATTAATTATCGTACCAGTATACGAACATAAATCGTTAACTTGCGATGTAGTCTATACTCTGTAGATAAAGAAAAATAGAAATTGATTATTCTATGTTTATGTGTATAGATTCAATACACTTTTTTTGGTGGGGTGGCAAAGCCCTTCGCGGTAACTAAAAGTTTAATATAAAATGTGTAGTACGAAAAAAATTATATTTTAGCCTCTGCTGTATGGTATATAATATTATATCGCATATACCAAGTGTGCATTCGATATTGTTGCCACACAGTCAACATTTTAGACTCGCATTACAACTCACCGATGTTTCGACCAGTACCTACGAATTCTATATAATATTATTACTATGATCACGAATATCGCATTTGTATATTATGTTATCTTGTGCCACTAATGGACTCCAAAATACAAGCCACGCGTTTTAAATCATCCCTTACAACAATCGTATTATAATGGTTATCAGACGACGGTTGACTAGCTATCTAAACAGCGTCTCTCTGAACAGCGGATTCAATTATCATAATTTGGTATTGCTACTTCTTCGACTCCCATAACGCGTTGGGTTAGGATACCACAACACGCGTATATACCATGCTCCTGGTACAGTATATATATATATATATATATATACCATACACATATGTTATCGTGACCTATACAAATAAATACACATGCTGGCGTTTGTTGACATTTGGTCGAGTTGTTTGATTCATTACCATGTGATTAGCCGGAAACGATTTAAATAATAATATTGGGTGTAATGAATAGTTTGTAATACTATTGTTTGTTAGTTCGCAGTTCGTTATTATTAATTAATCCAAAAAATGAAAGTAAGTTAGCCAGATCGATAGATAACCGTTTGTAGTATTGTTTTTATCCAAAAAAAAGATTTGTAAGTGAATTTATTAATAATATCAAATAAAAAAAAAAAATTAAGAGGTACTAGCGTTGCGAGGTAAGTGATGGTCGTGAGCCGCGTTAGTTAAGTGACTTTTTTTTGCTGCGGAATAAATATTATATAAACGTTGCAAAATAAAAAACAGATTCATCTATCTTGGCCCATACTAATTAATATGAATAATTAATGATCGATTATTATAGAATCTATACTCAGAGACCAATATCAGTTAGCATCTAGTAAATTTAATTAATTGTTATTAATTGATTAATTCACTCACAAACCTTTTACCTGGATAAAAACAATGCTACAAGCAATTATCCATCGATCTGTCGAATAAAAATAAAAAATAATAAAAGTATCAATAATAAATAATTTCGGATAACTTCCTTTCATTTTTTAAATTAATTAATATTAACTCACGTGTAAAGTTCAAAAGAAGTTTCACTTCCCACGCGCGTACTGGTAATACACACACTAATTTTTTTATTTGTGCAACTCCAACGCTCGACATCATTGGCCAACATTTTGTGAAACGATACTTAAACTTATCAATAACTTTGAGTCTTCATTTTGAATTTTCAATATAAACAATAAACTTAAAAGTAGGTATCTCTCGACTCTAAGGCACTTGTCGTACTAAATCGCTACGTGATCGTAAATCGATAAGAGTATACCAGCCTTAAGATAAAATGTTCGTAAAATCCTTAAGTAAAAACCAATTCATGTTTAAATATAAGATTTAATATGTCAATTTATGTGTCACATACCTACTATACCTACTATACCTGTTTACCTACTATACAATAGGACTCAATCAGAACACGGAAAAGGTTGGCAAAAATCGTTTACCTGCGCCTGGGACGAAATCCACAAACTCCAATATTTTTTGAAATTCAAAATTTTTTATTTCTTACCTTTCCATTTTGTTCATTACTATAAGAAAGTAATTGCTGTTTAATCTGGTCATGATTACTCAACCCCTTCACGTGCCACAAAGGGGTTGAAAAATAGGGTTGATTATATGCCAATTTTTAAGTTTAATTTAAAAAATATTATACTTATGAATGTATTATAGGTAAATTATAGATATATATTATTTATACGATATTAATATATTATTAATATTTTTATTTTTATTTATATTATTTATTTATTTTTACTCGTATTGTCAATAAAAAATACATTTATACAATTTCTTATGAATCTATTAATACGCTCAAATATTGAATAATTTGCGTATTAAAATTTATTATTTTAAATAAATTTCGTCTGATATGATGGTTAATTTTCAAGCATCAGGGAATCTCTTTCTATGACATTCGACGACTTATAAGAGGAATTGTTTTTCATTTTCATTTTTTGTAAGAATCGAATTATAATTTTGAATTAGAGCCAGTCCCCTTTCAGCAAAGTCATTGACAACTTTCATACTTTTAACCACACTTGGTCCTAATTGATAATCTGGCATATTTTCCCATTCTTCAGGATCAGACTTAAGAAACTCAGTTGGTATCATCAATATATTAAAAAAATTAATTAATTTATGATTAACAAAATCAGCAACAGTTTTCTGGGTAAAATTTACATCTAAAATATCAATTTTAATTTGATTTTTATAATCTTCTGAGCTTTTGTTACTTAATGCAGTGACCATTTTTTTTTAATTGGATATGAAACATTTTGATCAAAAAATGAAAAAGATACAAGCAAGTCTGATAAATACCACGGATGACGTAAAAAGGCTGTAATTCCTGCACTCGATACAGCTTTATCTGTGTACAATGACAGTTCTTTAAGTAAATTTAAATCGTTTACAGGATCAGATACAGCACAGGGAGCTTTAAACCAATAAAATAAGTAAATTTGAACAATAAATAACTAAAATCTTTTCATATAATTTATTATATTTTTAGATGTTTTGAATTGATTTTTAAATATACAAATTTTGATGGCATAAATATCACGTGCCATCCATCGCACCCAATGAACTGCTCCAGGTTGAATAAATATTATACCTCTTGTAGGAATACCGCCGAGATAAATAATTATGAGTTCTAACAGCTCCCTGTAATCGTCACACGAATGAAATGAAATTTATTGTTCTTTTGCAAAATATTATGAATTCGTCTCTATTACTTATTCTTTCTTCCAAGGCTTGGCAATTTCCGCATTTCTTGTTTTTCCAGTTTTCTATCTATTTCAATCATATTATACCCTTTTCTACCTTTCTTGAGTTGTGCTAATAAGAATTTTTTGTCTTCGTCAATTTTAATAATTGAGAGACCATTTAAATGAGCAATATCAAATAAATCTGTTAGTTGATCTTTAAATACTTCTTCTTTTATTTGTAGTTGGGATCTACGTGACTTACCTTTTTGTAAAGCACGCCAATTCATATATTCTTTTTCTATTTTAGGAGTAATATTATAGTCATTCATGGTTGGTATCCTCGCACATTTCCAAAAATATAATAATTCTTGAGTTATAACGGATGAAGACTCTTTAACTGTTTTTTTTTCATTCCGTATTAAAAACAAGAGTCTACGCATAATTTCTCCATTTGAAGGAAACTTACTACCAGTAATTCGTTCTAAAGGCCAGTGGCGTATTTTCAATTATTTTTCTGGGGGTGGTCCAATAATTCCAACATAATATAGATAGGTACTGATATATAGAAATAGTTTTTAATAGATTATAAGAATAAAAAATAGTTGTTTTATTATATTTTATAATTTTCAAGTACAAAATCCAAGTGTCTTTTTTTTACGAAGTTTTATTTTAGATTCTGAGTGGAAAGATGAATGTATTGATTTTACAATTACGTGAGTTTTTTTTTTAATTTTTAATTTTTTTTTAATTTTTTTTAACGGGAATTTTTACACTAAAATCTGTTTTCTGAACGTATGAGTTGTTGTATAGTGGAGTGATGTGTTTTGAATCCAAATTGAAATTTTGGAATTGTATCTGTGCAGTTTAGGTAATTTTGAAGTCTAGAAAGAATGACTTTTTCAAAAATCTTAGATAACGATGTTAGTAGACTAATTGGTCCGTAGCTGTCAGGGTCTCTTTTGTCTTTCCCATTTTTTTTTATGAGGTTTATGATTGCTTTTTTCCAGTTATCCGGGAAGTGACCAAGACGAAGAAGCGAGTTAAATAGGGAAGTCAAGAACATACCTACTTGTTTTAATAGGTAGTTTTTTGTACATAAGATTAGTGATGTTGTAGTGACCAGGAGATTTTTTATTAGGTAGTCTTTTGAATATTGTCTTAATTTCGTCTGGAGTAACAAACTTGATTGAATTTTGTACAGAGAAGTCTGGTGAACTCAGAACTTCTTCAACCCTGAGGTAGGTACATAATAATATTAATATATAATAAATATAAACTGAAATCATAATATTATAATCCTTATATTATATAAAAGAACAGGTCTGTTTTATGTAACAACTTTCTGATGATGCTATTGAAATTTTTTCCAATTTTTTTTTCAGAGAGTTGTTCCAAATACTCTTCCGAGTGATCTATTATTTCCAACTATATTGTTACTTAAAAAAATGCAAATCCTTTGTTTAAAAAGCAGTGATTTCATTCGTAATTTCAGTAACTAAATTATAATCGAAATATAACTTTAATGTATGTTGTTTGCTAGAAATGTACACGCACCCATTATATAATCGTGTATGCACTCTGTCGTAAATAAAGACTGACAGAAATTATAAACTACCCAACTATAGACTAATATAAATCTTGTTACATTTATTATAGTTTAAACATTATAAATACATGAGAGCTGTATGGAAAACACCGATCATTTTATTTCTATACCACGGTCCACGAGTCACGACTAGCTGAATTATATAAATTAAGTTATCAAACAAATTTAGCTTCAACTTTTTTTACATTACTATAACGATTCGTTAAAATGTATTTCCTTCATGAAATTATCTGATATAAAGACACTCTGATATTTTACTCAGCATTTTAAATGTGTACATTTTTTTCCCGGGCATACAACTAGTGTATAATATATGGAATTCTGAGGATAGATTAATCTTAAAATTGCACAGTGCATTAAGAAAATATGTTGAAACATTTTGATTTTAAGGGGTAGAAATCGGAAAAAATCAAAATTGTACGTGAAATTGTAAATCTATTACGTAATGGTTGGCGGTAGCTATTCCAAGTTGTAGGAGAAATAATTTGAAGAAATTAGTATTTACTTGGTTGCCATTGGTTATTTGGGCAGATCAGGTACAAGCCTACATCAATTAGAGTTTTCGAAAATTGTGCACTTTTTCCGAGATTAGACGTATTTTCGGATTTTCTACTTGGGTGGCTGAGTAGAACTTGTTGCAGCAAGTTAATAGTTATCTACACTCAAAATGAGTTAAACAATAATAATATAATTTTTGTAAGAGTTGCCATTTTTCACGGGAAACAAAGTGTACGGAATCAGTTACCTAGTATAATAATAAGATTAATCATTATTTTTGTTATTTGTTATTGAATTATTAGTATATCAAGGTAATTTTATTTTGTTGAATTCCATCTGTAACATACAAATATTACATATTGCGAACTAGTGGCTATCAGTAAATGAGTATTTTTAGTGATATTGTTAATTCTAAGGTTTTTAAAATATCTATTATAACATGCGGTAATTGTGTTGTTTTAATATTGTCAATATTATAATCGTTACTATTATAATTTAGTTTGTGCCTGCAGGACCATAAAACTATTGACACTTGTTATAGGTTCATGTTTTCAATCATCAATATTAGGATAACTTTTTGCTAACGACCACTATACCTAAATAACATTTTAATGATATTTTACTAATTAATTAATAATATACGTCATATAGGCTCGGTATAATTTTGGGGCAAAGGCTTTATAATATAAATAAATACTTGTATTCACTAGGTTTTCTCTACTGTTAATTTCATTGTTACATCCAGGTACGACATTGTACACATCAACTGATTTCAACGAAAATAACTAATAGTTTTATTCGACGATATACCCTTCTTATATCTGTCTATACTTCTATAGACTTTTAATTATAATTTATTTTATATTAAAATAAACCAATAATTTGTAGAAGGGATAGTAATACATCGGTATTATACAATGTATGATGCATGTCTATTTTTATAATACCAGTTCTTGATTTCAACTCAAATTATATTACATTAAAATGTATTGCAATTACACTACAATTCCATCTATATTGAAATCCTTCTTACCTTATGGTATAATATTTAAATGTGTTTAAATAGGTATACTATGGTGTAATCTGTTACATTTAATACTTTAAAGTTTAAACAAAATAATGTTTAAATGTTCATTAATATTTGTGTCCTGCATTTATAATTACAATATTTTTTTTATTTTTTTTGTTAATTAAGAATAATATAAGGTAATTAAGATCTTAGAGTACATTTTGTTGTACGTATGTATATAGTTTGATAATTATAAATTTACATAATTAATTATACAAGACCAGTGTTAAATGCCGTTTAAGTTAAAAATGCACGTGTTTAAGTCCTAAAAATGTACCATATATGCTCAAAATAAATGCAAAAGTGTTAGAATATTATGCTCTTAAGTACTTTATTTTTTCACAAAAAAAAAAAATTTAATTTAAAAATTAAAATTAATAAAAAAAAACTCTTTTCAACTGCCATGAATAATCGAAATTTCCCACATCAGGAATGCAAGAAACGAATTCAATTTTAATTAACTTTATATGTATAATAATCAATTTTATATTTTCCTCAAAATTAAAAAATCATGAAAAAATGTATTATTTGTACTTAAAATGTACCTACATTAGGTAAGCAGTGTGTAACAGAAAGACCTGAAAATTAATAAATAAAAAGTTAATACAAGCTATGAAAACAATTATGAAAGTTATATGAATAATACATGATTTAAGTTTACTTATGCCAGAAAACAACAAAAAATAATATCTTGGACACATTAATTAAGATTTAAATGAATTTACCAAAAAAAATAACGATATTTTAAAAAAATTTAAAATATAAACTACTTAACTAATAAGCATTACATTTATTTTTAAATTAGATTTACCTACAAATTGGGTATTTTGTATTTTTCCAAAAATATTTTATGAAATCTATTTTATTTTTAGTATTAAAAATAAAAATAAAAATTGTTATACCATATACTCGTAGAGAAAACTGTTTTAAATATTGATTAGAAAAAAAGTTTTTACATTTGTCAGGTATTTCTGATGAACCTTCACAGTAAATTATTACATACTAAAGTACCTACCTACATTTTTTTTCATGATTTTTTAGTTTACTAAATATTATAGTTTTAGATTTAATTTGAAAATCATAAATAATAATTAGTAATTTTTCAACTCTTTTACATATTATTCTTGTATATCAACTATCAAGTGCATATTCAATAAATTACTAGAATAATATGAATATTAAATAAGTTTGTATTTAAATCTGAAAAAAATTGTGAATTACGAAATATAATATATTCGTTATATTAAGATATATATATATTTATTTTTTTATCTTTAGTATTTTGTATGGTGGATTACGGTTAGCAGAAGAACACGTGTATGTGGGGTGAGGATTCGTCACTAAAAACCTGGAGGTCACCCATCCTGGAACTATAGCGACGTCGACCGATGTTTGACCTCGCCATACCAAGCGTGTGTACACGTGCAACCAGGCTGTTACCAGGCTCTAAGGCTTAAATTTTGTTGGTATGAATATGTTAAGACAGTGGCGTATTTTAGGGGGAGCAGTGAGGACGAATTCCCCTCCCCACATGACTTGAAGAATGATTGGATTTTATATAGTTGTAATAGGTAGGTACAATGGTGCATACTCGTATTTTGATGTTAAGGTAAAAATTATTTTTTTTTATATTATACATGTTTTTATATTAGTTATGAAAACATATTATGTTATACCTGACTGGAGTTTCTGATAAATTTGTTTGTACGTCCTGGGCGATGGGCGTTTACATCGTAGTAAGAGGTAGAGGCCACGTCCCAAGGGCCCACGTATGTAAAGGGCCCATATCAGCTTAAAATTACATTGAGTAGTAACTTATACTTTTTATAGAGCCTACAAGAATATATATATTTTTCTTGTTTGAACTAACAGACGTTGGGGCCCGTCACCCGCCTACAACTATGTTCATTATGGTAGTTAAATAAGTGTAGATACTTGAAATGTATACCAAATATTTATTTTATCTATACTATATATTATTATATCTATATTTATCTTTTACATTTTTAAAAGATTATTTATGAACCACTGCACCTAACCCTATACCCTTTAATGTTTGAATTAGGTACTTATCTGTTTGGCTGTACGCTCAACATGCGGACATTGTCATATGTAGTTTCAGCGACTTCGGGCTAAATTATTATTTATAAAAATTCCTGTAAATTCCAGAATAAATCTCAGAAAATCCTCCAAGCATCTCAAATCTCCAATGGTGTTACCTAAGATCTTTTAAATTAGTAGTATAGAACTGATATAAGTTTTAGTATAATTACAATATATTATAACATTAATTTTATTTAGTAATTACCTAATCAAAATAAGTAGTTTTATACTTTATCTATCGTATACTATTTAGTTTTGTATAATGTTTTTATGTCTTTAACACATAAGCTATAATAAATTGTTCACTACTGAACCGATTGTAAATTTCTCGTAGTTCGTAGAAATAAATAGGCAAAATATTAGTACCTACTTATGCATACATATTGATTTATGGGATTTAGATTAAAATGATCATTTACTTGGAAATTCACATGTTATATATAGTGTAATAAACTAATATCAGTAAATATATGATATAAATGTGATTTGAATTCTGATCCAGGATTCGGTAGAATAAAAAAGTAAATTATTTCATCGCCTGCTGTAGCATGTTTGTAAACCGATGACGCAATACAAGAACTCGAATTCCATCATTCCGTCACCGTCTATACGCAGTATATTAGAGTAGATTAGACCACCGTCGTTACTATTTTGTTGTTATTACATAAAAGAAAAATTTTCCTGAAATATAATATTATAATTTATTATAATATTATATGTTATACTAATTTTTATATTATATTATGTACCTTTAGTACATTGTATTGGTATTGAATATTAAATAGATAATAAATATTATGTAGGCTGTTTAAAAATGTTTTTAATGAAATAAAGTTGATACAATAATCATTATGTAATCTGTATTGTTCTGTGTATGTTTGTACCAAAAATAAATGTGTAATAAAAATATTAAAGATTAGTTGACATGAATTGGTTATTTCCATATTCGCAACTAGGCCAATATTTTTAGGGGTGCACAAATTGTAATGAATTCCCGAACCCCCAGAGCCCAGACCAGTGCTCGAAATGGAAAATTTTAGGAACCGGAACCCTCATAAAATTAATATGCGGATTATAATATTAATTTTAATTATTATAATTCGTGTTTACTTTACAATACAATATAATTAGTTAAACAGATACAAATAATATGAGTAATTTTAAGCTTAAAAAATGTAGTTATAGGTACAACTCAAATTTAATACATAGTTTATAATAATTTCCATAGGTAATGCTGGATATTTTTCGTCAGTTCTTTTTTCACGTTTGCGACTTGCAGTGTCATCAACAGAATGTCTACATTTGGGTTTTGACTAACCATGACCGTACATATTTTTCAGGACGAAATTCAGTGAGTGGAGGGCCAACACAATTAACAAATATAGGTGCAGAGACTGTACTAATCTATAATGAAGATCTGAGGGTTGTATTATAATGTCATTCATTGAGCTGAAATTTCGCTCACACTCACACTCAGCTACGGTTTTAAAAAGTATTTGTAAGTCTTCGGGAACACCTTCTTTTCCTCTTTCCAATTTGTATATTTGAAAACTCCAAACCATATCATTTTCTTTATTTAATTGAAAGTGGCGACACAAGTGACGTATTTTATCATCTCCAAATCTAATATTTTCAACTTCACAATAATCGGAAATAGGCCTTAAAAATCACGGCTTTAATTGTAATTTAAATTTATGGGTATACTTTTCGATCATTAAATCGTTTACGTTTTTATTGCGAGTTGCCATAATACGAAGAAACGACACTCGTGATGTCAGGTGAAGCCTCTTGGACTTCTATAAAACTTGAACTTCTCTCTATATTAAGTATATTATATTAATATTATATATTTTTGTCGAAAGAAAATTTTATAATTTTAATCCTCTAGATTGTGATACTGTCGATTTTTACGAACCGGAACTCCTAAATGTTAATTATAACCAACCGGAACTGACGCAAAGTTTAAATTACGAACCTGAACGCCGTTCCGGTGCATTCCGGTCCATTTCGACCACTAGCCCAGACACTTAACACTGTATAGTGTATAGATATTAATAATCATTTCAAACTTATATTTATGTACTTTATTTTAATATGAGTGGAACAGTAACATAACTATTATAAAGAAAACAGAATTACCATAACTGTTTTAAGATTTTTCTGACAGTAAATTGTATTTATTTAAATTATTGCTAGTTCAGACTTCAGAAGGACGTGGTGCACCTTTTCTACCTCAATTATACCCAAATCAAGAATGCTATTACAATTTACAATTATTTTTATTCAGTTGAGTAGGTACTTTTGAACTCTGGATAGTGGCTGATATAAACTTGAAGTAGAATAGGTAGGTACTGGAAAATTGTGTTTTATTTTATAAGCAGTTAAAGATCGAATTTTGACAAAATTTATCAAAATCTCGAAAATTATCAGTCATTGTAATTAATAAATTATAAAATGTTCAGTTTTTATAGCTAAGAATTACAAATTTAAAACAAAGGTTCTCATAAATAGTTCATACTGTAACCAAAAAATCTAAAAAATATATGAACACAGTTATCTCACAAATTATATCACAACCTTATCGATGTAGGCAATTACACCGATAATATTAGACGATCATTTGTGAAAATAATAATATACAGTCGTTATATACGATTAAATGTGTGTTGGGGCCCGATTTTTAAGTCGTATTAGCCGATATTGTCGTTACGTCCAATGACGTTATAACCAGTTATTTTGTATGTATAAATAAACGGAATTTTGGCGGGCCCTTTAAATTAACATTGGTATACCCCATATGTCGTTACGACCGGTGTCGTTATAGATGGTACCGATTGTATTTTAATTTACATATTATCAGATTTATTTTATTATACTACAAATACTACTTAGGACCTGTTTTACAATCATAGTTTAAACCTTGGTTACGCCTAACCCATTGATTTTACCGTCCGAATTCGGTGTTTAACCTTAGTTTAACGATTATACAATCATTAAAAAATTTCCTGATACCAATTGCATTCATACATGTATTGATTATACGATTATGTGTATTTTTTTTTTATTTAAAGTTTAAAAAGGCCAAAAGAAAAATTCAATATAGTTTTAAAAAGTGCGGGGAAAAACAAAAAAAAAAATTAAGTACAAATAAGAATTTTTACTTAAAATCGGTTTTTCGATAAAATCGATTTTGGTTTTTGGTGTAACTCTAAAACAAATTACGGTAGTTTTTTTCATTGGTTGTTTATATTCATTATTCACATTTTCAATAAACAAAAAAATGTTCAAAATATTTTGATTTGTCTTGAACTGTTTACGGACATTTTTAGTTTCCACTTTTTTTAGTTTTAATTTCTATGAATGTCAATACAATTTTATTTGTTGGGTAAAAAACCTTGACAATTTAATACAAGGCTCTTAATAAATTGTTTCAGTTGTTACAAAAATTTCTTAATATTTTACATTTTTAAAAGATTATTTATGAACCACAAATTTACCTGAAATATAATATTATAATTTATCATAATTATACTAATTATTATACTATTGCATGTACCTATAATACATTTTATATAATTATTTAATATTAAATATATATTAAATATTATGTAGGATTTTTAAAAATGTTTTTAATGAAATAAAGTTGATTCGATAATCAATATGTAATCTGTATTGATCTGTGTATGTATGTACCCCAAATAAATATGTAATAAAAATATTGAAGATTATAGTTGATATGAATTGGTTATTTCAATAGGCGCAACTAAACCAATTTTTTTAGGGCTGCACAAATTGTAAATAATTCCCAAACCCCCAGGGCTCAGACACTTAACACTGTATAGATATTATCTATAATTTCAAACTTATATTTATGTACTTTATTTTAATATGAGTGGAACAGTAACATACCTATTATAAAGAAAATAGAATTGCCACAACTATTTTAACATGACTTTTCTGACAGTCAATTGTATTTATTTAAATTATTATACTAGTTCAGATTCCAGAACGACGCGGTGCACCTCTTCTACCTCAATTATACCCAAATCAAGAATGCCCTTACAATTTATAATTATTTTTATTCAGTTGAGTGGGTACTTTTGAACTCTGGCTAGTGGCTGATATAAACTAGAAGTAGGTACCTAGCTTTAAACTGGAAGACTTGGATCGTTAAGTTCTTGTTAAGTAGTTTTGTTTTTTTTTTAAATATTATAATATGTACCTTCTATAAACGCAAATAGGAGAGCGGTTCACTCTAAGCCCAAACTAAATGAATCTAAAATTTTGAATTTATGAATTTTTTTTTACCCTAGGGCAAGAACAGCCTTAGTGGAAAGCTATATACCAGCTGCTTGGTATTAATTTTTAGTATCGTATGTTGGCCATAAACAAGTTATTCATATTTAATAATTTAATATTAAAATAAATAATGGATAATATAATATAATGGCTATATATTATGCTACCTAGTTAGTAGTTATTAATTTTCTCAATAATATTATTACCGTTTTAATTTTGTTCAAAATACATTTGTATAATATACATCAGTTTTTACTTTTGTTAGTAATTTTTATATTTTTCCGATTTCTATTCTAGTTTTTAATTTCTATAAGTTTTCCGACATCATTTTTAACTTTCTTTAGTTTCTTTTTGTTTGTGAAGTATAAGTTCTTTTTATTTTCTACATAAAACCATTACACTTTTTTAGATTCATAGACGCACACATAAACAATGAATGCAATTATTAAAAAAGAATTATATCTCTCAGAGCATGAAATAGACAATAGTTATATCCACCTAAAATGATTCAACACCTTTAAGCTTTACAGAATAGTTATTGAGTTCAAATGATGGTAAGGAATTATTTTGATATAAGTCTTAGTCAGTGCAGCTAATCTAAACTATATATAGATGCCTTAACCAAGTAAGATAGTTTTATTAATTTTATGTGTGATGTAAATATATGTATTTAAACATTAGGTATTTAGGTATTATAAGTATTAACTATTAAGAGGCCGTCCTAGTAAAAGTGAAACGAATGCAACGCTCAAGAGATGGCGTTGTGCGCCGTATCGCCGCCGTCGCGGTAGGCCGTAACCACGCCCATCGTGTACGCGACGCGGCCCGCTTGTTGTAATCGCGGGAAAAGTACATTATTATTTCACGGACAGTCGTACAGGACGTTTCGCGTCATTACAGACCGTTGCGTAAATTGTCGCCTATGAATTCTACATGGTGCGCTGCCTCCTAGCTCATACGTCGCAAACCTACTTTTTAATTAAAGCTCCTGTTTGCATAAAAATATTAACCAATTAATTAAGCATAACAATTCTATAACTCGATTTATATTTCTAACCCAATTATCTACTTTTTAAAATACAAGTAAAATAATAATTTCATTAGAATTAAATAGATTTTTTAGTAAAAGTGTAACGTATTTTACGTTGTAACTTATAAGTGACATGAAGCAATGTTTGTACGATAATTTAATCTATTAAATAAATATTAGCTACATTTTAAATAGTTTTGATTATATAGTTAATATTGACATCAATATAATATATAATATAATCTTATTTTAATTTTAAACATATAATACATATAATATGAGGTTTTTTTAATTTTATGAAAAAAATATCTACCGGACATTCAAATTGAATTTTTATGAGTGTTTGAAGTTCAAATTTTTACAACATAGGATAATATTGATATTATTCACACAACCATATATAATTTATTATTTATCTCATTTTTATTAATTAAAAACTGTATATGTATATAATTTTAACAATTTACACTATATTTTATCAATTCCTATAACACTTTCACTCTTTCTGAGCTGTTTACGGACATTTTCGTTTTTTTTTTAGTTTTTTCTATTGTCAATTTGTTATTAAATTTGTTGGATCAAGAAGCGTGAAAAATTAATACAAGGCGTTTGATATATTAATAATACATGGTCGATTTTTTATTAAAGTTCATTCAACATTTGAATTTTGAAAAGAATTTGTCAAATTTAAAAATTTAAAATTATTTTGTAGTTAAAAATATAATTATCATAGGCTGACACTCCTGTCATAGCTCAGATTCGTTTTTCTTCAGCAATGATATTATAATATCATCGAATTTTAATTTAACACAATTCAGTATAATGGCTCACTTGTAATAACATACTGTACAGTAGAGCGACACCCACTTGCCTACCTTTTTTTACTTGTACAGTTATGCTAATTTTAGATTCTGAGCGGAGCGATGAATGTATTGGTTTTACAATGATGTATGTTTTTATATTTTTATTTATATTTTTATATTTTTATATTTTTGTGTCTGTCATCACGTTTTAGGACAGTAAAAGTGCTTCGATTTTCTTCAATAGTACCTTTTCTGATAGGAAAGTGAATCTAGTTGGTACTTTGGGGGGTCAAAAGTAAACATTTCCCAGTAGTTTTCACAAGCGCCGGGAAAAACAACATAAAAATTAAGGAAAAACGGGAATTTTTACGCAAAATTAGTTTTCCAAAAAATCGATTTTGGTTATTGGTGTAACTCTAAAACCAGTGGCGTTCTCAGGATTTTTCTATGGGGGGGGTTCTGAAAATTTACTTGAATTTAATAGTGGGGGGCTCTGCCCCCCACACCCCCCGTAGTCATAATATTTACAAATTGTGTGTTATTATGTGTAAAATAAAGCAACCAAAAACCAAGCTTTTCAACATTCATACTTTAATAATCATTTTAAAACCATAATAATTTACCAAACATCTTTTGTTTAATTCTAAATATTAAAAAAAAAAAAACCGAATACACCCAATTAATTTTATACAAGTTATTTATAAATGAAGGTAAGCATTTAGCATACCTATCATCATCCAGTTGATCAATGATTGATGGTTTATTCTTAAGAAAAATGCTTAAAAAATGATCAGCTTTTAAAATAGAAGTTCTATGGTATTCCAATGTGCTATGGTTGGAAAACATCTAAACATTATTTTCCAAATTAATTAATGACCACATATTATAGGCTAGTTAGATAATATAAATAATTTACTTCTATAGATTTCTTCCAGTTTTGAAATGGTTTTATTACAAAAAACCCAAGTGGTTGAGATCCAATACCACCGCGAGAAGCAAAAAGCACACAATATTTACAAAATGCACCATTAAATTTCTCAGAGTAGCATAGCCAAGAAAAAGATTGAAGCCATTTGTGCTGAAATTTAAGTCCTCTTTTTTTATTTATTTCTAATAGAGGAAAATTGTAAGTATTTGGCGGCACCCATAAGCTGGTTAACACCTATATCAAGCATTCAAGCAGACAATCAGTATATTTTATATTGCAAGTTGCAACTTATAATATGTAGTCCAATATTTTTATAATACTTACTATATTTTTTTCACTATCTGACAAACTACGGTTAATAAATAAAGCAATATCATTGACTGTGCTATCTAAACATTCTGAACTACATTGCTGTGTAACCTAGCAGATGTTTAATCAAATATAAATAATGCAAATAATACAAATACAAATTATTGATGACATAATGGAATTTTAGTTTTTACCTGTTGATTATCAGTATTGTCATTTTCGATAGGTTCACTTGTAGTAATAGTAGAAGTAGAATCGACAGCTTTTTTTTTCGAGAAAAAATTTAAAATACCACTACTATTTCTTTTCATTATAATAACTCAAACAATATTCGTACAATCGATAGAATATAATAGAACGTCAGGTCGTCAGAACACAATTATTGTGAATTGTCACTTTTTAATTGAAAAAATACGAAAACGTTTATGTTAACAAATTGTAAATAACCAGCCGAAAAATGATATCACATAATACGGATTAACGATAATAACGAACCACACTTTGGTTAACACATAGAGTATAAATAGCATAATAGCATAATGCACATAATGATAATATGTTTGTAAGTTGTTATCACTGTGTTGTTATTATTATCATAATATCATAACATATCAATAATCATGATAAGGAAAAAATATCAAAAAAAAAAAAAAAAATAATAATAACTTGCCACAATTCACAAACATATAATATCAAAAGTAGACAAAACGTGTATTACTAAAATGTAAGAAAATAAAGATCCTTGGGGGGGGATCTATCCCCCATATCCCCCCCCGTGAGAACGCCCATTTAGAATGAACGTATATACATGAAATTTTCACTGGTTGTTAATATTTGCATTTTCTATACACGATAACATTTTCAAAATATTTTGATTTATTTTGAACTGTTTAGGGACATTTTCATTTTCCATTTTTTTTTAGTTTTTTTTCTAAAAATATCAATAAAATTTTATTTGTTGGTTGCGAAAGCTTGAAAATTTAATAGAAGGCTCCTAATATGTCGTTTCAAAGGCATATGAAAAATATTAAAAATCCTTAGTCACAATTTTTTTTATAAGCATTTAAAGTTCAAAAATTGACAAAATATGGAAAAATCACGAAAATTAGCAAATTATTTTGAGTTAAGAATTCGTAAAAATTTTTCTTTTTAAATCTAAGATTTGAAAATGAAACACAAGATTCCTTATAAGATTATCTACCTTTATCAATAAAAAAATCTCTACCGGACAGTCAAATTAAATTTTTATGAGCGTTTGAAATTCAAATTTTTACAACATTGGATTTTCACTCGATTACTCATGTAGCGATTTCCTTATTTTGTTGCAATTCAAAAACGAACAACTGTAGATACATGAAAATTTCACTGAATGTTTAAATTAGCATTTTCTATACACCATACAATTTTGAAAATATTTTGACTCTTGTTAAGCTGTTTATGGACATTTACAGCTTTCAATTTTTTTTAGTTTTTTTTCTATAAATATCAATAAAGTTTTATCTGTTGGGCCAAAAAGTGTAAAAAATTAATACAAGGCTCCTGATATATTGTTACAATAGCAGTTGAAAAATATTAAAAATACATAGGCACAGTTTTTTTTTTATAAGCATTTAAAGATCAAATTTTGACAAAATTTATCAAAATCTCGAAAATTAACAATCATTGTAATTAATAAATTATAAAATGTTCAGTTTTTATAGCTAAGGATTACAAATTCAACACAAAGGTTCTCATAAATAGTTCATACTATAACCAAAAAATCTAAAAAATATATGAACACACTTATTTTTTACAGACATTTTAAATTCAAATTTGGACGAAATTACATATTAAAAAACCTAGAATAACTATTTTAGTTATTTTGTTGTGATTGAATAATATTATTCGTGGGTACTTGAAACTTCTAAATCGTACTATTATATATCTATGATAGTATCACGGTTTTTGTTGATGTATAACGCGTTATAAGTATCTAATGGATATTTTGATATGATTAATTTGGAATTTATTATAGGTACCTATTATAGGTCAATTTTTTTTTAATACCATAGATATGTATATAATATGTCTTATACATAGACTGACATACCGTCACCGCTCAGAATCGTTTTTCTTATACAATGATATTATATCATTGAATTCAAATTTAATACCATCCATTATACAGTGACCCACTTGTAACCTACTGTACAGCAGAGCGACATCCACTTGCCCACCTTTTAGATTCTGAGCGGAGCGATGAATGTATTGGTTTTACAATGATGTGTGTTTTTATATTTTTATATTTTTATATTTTTATATTTTTATATTTTTGTGTCTGTCATCACGTTTTGGGACAGTAAAAGTGCTTCGATTTTCTTCAATAGTACCTTTTCTGATAGGAAAGTGAATCTAGTTGGTACTTTGGGGGGTCAAAAGTAAACATTTTCCAGTAGTTTTCACAAGCGCCGGGAAAAAACAACATAAAAATTAAGGAAAAATGGGAATTTTTACGCAAAATCGATTTTCCAAAAATCGAATTTGGTTTTTGGTGTAACTTTAAAACAAATGACCGTAGATACATGAAATTTTCACTGGTTGTTTATATTTGCATTTTCTATACACGATAACATTTTCAAAATATTTTGATTTATTTTGAACTGTTTAGGGACATTTTCATTTTTAATTTTTTTTTAGTTTTTTTTCTAGAAATATCAATAAAATTTTATTTGTTGGTTGCGAAAGCTTGAAAATTTAATAGAAGGCTCCTAATATGTTGTTTCAAAGGCAGATGAAAAATATTAAAAATCCTTAGTCACAATTTTTTTTTATAAGCATTTAAAGTTCAAAAATTGACAAAATATTGAAAAATCACGAAAATTAGCAAATTATTTTGAGTTAAGAATTCGTAAAAATTTTTCTTTTTAAATCTAAGATTTGAAAATGTAATATAAGATTACTCATAAGTTTGTCTACCTTTATCAATAAAAAAATCTCTACCGGAATGTCAAATTAAATTTTTATGAGCGTTTGAAATTCAAATTTTTACAACATTGGATGTTCACTCGATTTCTCATGTAGCGATTTCCTTATTTTGTTGTAATTCAAAAACGAATAACTGTATGTTTATATTATCATTTCCTATACACCATACAATTTTGAAAATATTTTGACTCTTGTTGAGCTGTTTATGGACATTTACAGCTTTCAATTTTTTTTAGTTTTTTTTCTATAAATATCAATAAAGTTTTATCTGTTGGGCCAAAAAGTGTAAAAATTTAATACAAGGCTCCTGATATATTGTTACAATAGCAGTTGAAAAATATTAAAAATACATAAATTTATCAAAATCTCGAAAATTATCAATCATTGTAATTAATAAATTATAAAATGTTCAGTTTTTCTAGCTAAGGATTGCAAATTCAACACAAAGGTTCTCGTAAATAGTTCATACTGTAACCAAAAAATCTAAAAAATATATGAACACAGTTTTTTTTTACAGACATTTTAAATTCAAATTTGAACGAAATTACATATTAAAAAACCTAGAAAAACTATTTTAGTTATTTTGTTGTGATTGAATAATATTATTCGTGGGTACTTGAAACTTCTAAAGTGTACTATTATATATCTATGATAGTATCACGGTTTTTGTTGATGTATAACGCGTTATAAGTACCTAATGGATATTTTGATATGATTAATTTTGGAATTTATTATAGGTACCTACCTATTATAGGTCAAATTTTGGTTTAGTACCATAGATATGTATAATGTATATAATATGTCTTATACCTAGACTGACATACTGTCTCCGCTCAGAATCGTTTTTCTTATACAATGATATTATATCGTTGAATTCAAATTTAATATCATCCATTATACAGTGACCCACTTGTAACCTACTGTACAGCAGAGCGACACCCACTTGCCCACCTTTTTTTATTTATTTTTATTTTTTATATGAAATATACAATCTGTACCCTGAGGCACAATAAGAATATGGGCTAAATTACAATGACATGAGTGAAGTGTTTTGCTTCTTCTTGGACGGTTTTTATTAGGTACGCTAATTTAAATTTAAAAAAATCTTGAATATCAAATCGCTAATTTGATAGAAGAAATGTCTATAATTGAAAAAAAAAATTGTTTAAATCGTACGCTTTCCAGCTATTTGGTGACGACTTTATGATATAATATTATGTAGTTCCATTTTGCGTAAACTTCGCTAGTAATAAGAATACGAATTATAACATCGAAAAATAAAATAATATTATTCATTGACAGAATTATTATTTTCGTATCGACGTATTTAATAATCCGTGCGCGGCAGCGATAAAATAACCAGTTTTGACCTATGGTGCGGTATAGCTGCATATGTACGCGGGGTAGTGGTAGATAAACTATTTCAGAATGCTGCCGCTGTAGTCGTTCTAGCAGCACATGACGACGGCAAATTCGTATTTTTTTTGCCCAAAACATGGTTTTGTACTTCCAATAGTTCTCAGGCCTCGTTGATCGTAGAAACATGATTTTGGTATCAAAATAATCACGAGAAGTTGTACTAAATATTCTTGGAACAGATTTTCGATATCTAATTTTGTCGATTTTATATAATTTTTTAAAAAAATGAAAATATAGTACAAACTTCAGATACAAATAAAATTGGTTAGAAAAAAAATTTTAAAATTCTGTTCCAAGAATATTTAGTACAACTTCTCGTGATTATTTTGATACCAAAACCATGTTTCTACGATTAACGAGGCCTGAGAACTATTGGAAGTACGAAAGCATGTTTTTCGGTCGATTTTTTTCTACTGTGACGGCCTCTTAAGTAGGTAGGTATAGGTACTTATTGAGTATTTTTAGTATATTTATTATTATAGTAGCATACTAGTATATAATGTTATTTAAGTACTAGGTACCTATACATTTAAAATTGTTTTGTTTGACTAACGCTTTGAAGAGGGCCACATGTAAATGACAGGTTTTGATACTTGATATATAGGTATATAATTCAGTGTCTATAGACGATTTGGGAGATTGGGTAGATCGTAGATGTGAACGAAATGCCTCAATATTATTCGTATTCTGAAATTATTTATCATTTTATTTTATATAGTCGTCCAGTAACCATCAGGTTTCTTCTCAACCCAAACACATCACTCACTTTTGTTGGTCGACGTCACACACGCACACACACACACATAATAAACACTTTGTTGTAAAAAAATGTTTATGAATGAGTTTCGCAACATTTAAGACATATTGAATAGATAAGTCCAATAGGAAAAGTGAGTGAGAATCAGAAATATAATTTTGGTGATATCTAAATAATAATAAATAAAATATTATATACCGAGTGATTCTTTTATCATTGAACACTCATTATTTCAAAAAGTATAAGTGTTAAAAATCTAAGCCGAGTAGTGTATTAGTTATAACTTTGGGTTCAGACTCTCTGGGCACCGAATAAGAAATGCAATTTTCAAAAGTACCATTAACGTTATAGGAATTTTTATTGAAACAAAAAATATTTAAATTAATATTGTCATTGTTATTAATTGATAGACACGGGGGCAAATTGAGGTACTTTCTACATTCTTTGTAAACTTTATTCCTAATAGTATCATTTAGAGTGACTCTAATGTTTCTACGTATGTCAGTTAGAGTTTTGTGATTGTAATTTACAAAATCGTTAGACGTGTGATTACAATTTTTTATAAATTTGATTACTGTGCTATTATTTATTTCTGATGTATTAGCCACATCAGCACAATTCATAGTTTCAATACACTTACGAAGAGATAAATTTTTTCTTTTAATAGCATTTACTTTTGATTTTTTCAAATTATGATCAGTATTTTTCTTAAAGAAATATCAATTACCTACACAACTATCGGAAACAGAGACATTCTCAAAATTCAATTCTGGATATTCTGTCTTAATATAATGAGCTACCTCATTCAATTTATCTTTTAAACTCATTTTAGATTCTGAGCGGAGCGATGAATGTATTGGTTTTACAATGATGTATGTTTTTATATTTTTATATTTTAGATTCTGAGTGAAACGATGAATGTATTGATTTTACAATGATGTGTGTTTTTTTTTTTATTTTTTTTTTTTATTTTTTTTATTTTTATTTTTATTTTTGTGTCTGTCATCACGTTTTAGGACAGTAAAAGTGCTTGGATTTTCTTCATCAGTAGCTTTTCTGATAGGAAAGTGAATCTAGTTGGTACTTTGGGGGGTCAAAAGTATAAATTTCCCAATAGTTTTCACAAGCGCCGGGAAAAAACAACATAAAAATTAAGGAAAAACGGGAATTTTTACGCAAAATTGGTTTTCCAAAAAATCGATTTTGGTTTTTGGTGTAACTCTAAAACAAATGAACGTATATACATGAAATTTTCACTGGTTGTTTATATTTGCATTTTCTATACACGATAACATTTTCAAAATATTTTGATTTATTTTGAACTGTTTAGGGACATTTTCATTTTCCATTTTTTTTTAGTTTTTTTTCTAAAAATAGCAATAAAATTTTATTTGTTGGTTGCGAAAGCTTGAAAATTTAATAGAAGGCTCCTAATATATTGTTTCAAAGGCAGATGAAAAATATTAAAAATCCTTAGTCACAATTTTTTTTTATAAGCATTTAAAGTTCAAAAATTGACAAAATATGGAAAAATCACGAAAATTAGCAAATTATTTTGAGTTAAGAATTCGTAAAAATTTTTCTTTTTAAATCTAAGATTTGAAAATGAAACACAAGATTCCTTATAAGATTATCTACCTTTATCAATAAAAAAATCTCTACCGGACAGTCAAATTAAATTTTTATGAGCGTTTGAAATTCAAATTTTTACAACATTGGATTTTCACTCGATTTCTCATGTAGCGATTTCCTTATTTTGTTGTAATTCAAAAACGAATAACTGTAGATACATGAAAATTTCACTGAATGTTTATATTAGCATTTCATATACACCATACAATTTTGAAAATATTTTGACTCTTTTTGAGCTGTTTATGGACATTTACAGCTTTCAATTTTTTTTAGTTTTTTTTTCTATAAATATCAATAAAGTTTTATCTGTTGGGCCAAAAAGTGTAAAAATTTAATACAAGGCTCCTGATATATTGTTACAATATCAGTTGAAAAATATTAAAAATACATAGGCACGATTTTTTTTTATAAGCATTTAAAGTTGGAATTTTGACAAAATTTATCAAAATCTCGAAAATTATCAATCGTTGGAATTAAAAAATTATAAAATGTTCAGTTTTTATAACTAAGAGTTGAAAATTTAAAACAAAGATTCTCTTAAATAATTCATACTGTAACCAAAAAATCTAAAAAATATATAAACACACTTATTTTTTACAGACATTTTAATTTCAAATTTAGACAAAATTTCATATTTAAACCAAGAATTACGATTTTAGTTATTTTGTTGTGATTGAATAATACTATTCGTGGGTACTTGAAACTTCTAAAGTGTACTATTATATATCTATGATAGTATCACGGTTTTTGTTGATGTATAACGCGTTATAAGTATCTAATGGATATTGTGATATGATTAATTTTGGAATTTATTATAGGTACCTACTCGTATTATAGGTCAATTTTTTTTTTAATACCATAGAAATGTATATAATATGTGTTAAACCTATACTGACTACCGTCTCCACTCAGAATCGTTTTTCTTATACAATGATATTATATCATTGAAGTCAAATTTAATACCATCCATTATACAGTGACCCACTTGTAACCTACTGTACAGCAGAGCGACACCCACTTGCCCACCTTTTTTAAGCTTGTAAATTGTTAATCTACTGTGTCTGATATAAATTCGATAACACTTTTGTATGAAACATTTGTATGTCTGAGATTGTAATTCAACGACACTATTGTATGCCTGAAATAGTAATTCAACGACACTATTGTATGCCTGAAATAGTAATTCAACGACACTTTTGTACATCTTAGCAGTCTAAAATTAACATTCTTAGACAGCTACATCTCCCAAACTACACCTAACACTAAAAATAAAGAAAAGAAAAACAATATTTAAAAATAATTTTATAATAAAAAACACTATAAAAAATGAAAACTAAAAAATAATTAAATTATAAAAAACACTGTAAAAAATGAAAACTATAAATAATAAAAACACAATTAAAACCGATATAAAATATATATTTCTAACAATTAAATATTTAGAATTAGGACTTGGTAGAAAAACAGCAGAAACACCTAAGTGAGTGCGCAGGGAAAAAGCAGCGAAAACCGGAATTGAAAGCGCGAGAAAAAAGCCGAAAAAAATAGAATAGAAAATTTGTAGAAAAACCCGGATCATTTGCGCCTGAAAAATAAATAGATTTAATTTTAAAATAAACTATAAATATTAATGCATTCAATAATATTTTGCACTTTTAGAAATCATTATTAAACTTGCAACAATGCCACACATGGATAATAAATTAAGATAATTTAACAGAACAAAATTATTAAAGAAATAATAATTTTAAATAGAAAAAAAAGTATAACTTATTACAAAATTATGTTATTATGAAAACGAACTCTAATTTTAAAATAAATCATTAGTTTCTTCATAATTATTTTTTGTAGAAAAATTATTAATTCTATGATGCCTGTATCCAGTGCTGACGATTGTCACTTCCCAAATATTGAATATTTAAACAATAAATATTACACATATGTATCATTTTAATAATTAAATTAAGTCTAAAAAGGATACAACAATACCAATTTCAATAACAAATACAATAATCCAATCTTGTATACAACAGTAAATGTAGACTGCATGCCACCTAAAAATGGCTGCGAAAATAAATATAATGGGAAGTACAAGAGAAAGTGTCATGAAATCTTATCATCCAACTTATTTTGCAACAGCTTGTTAAAAGTTTAGTTGAAATACTAAAAGCATGAACTCTCCTTCAATGATAGAACTGTGACTGGATATTATGTTTCATACTTATAAATAATAAACTACATAGAAATGTTTTTGTCGTTACTTATGCTATTTAATAGCAACGAATACTCAATTAAAAAGACATTTTTTTACCCATTTATTGAATGAAATATTTTAAATATAAACCATTATAATATGTATGATTATGACTTAAGTATGTTTTAAGTTAATACTGAGGCCACTTAAGATCCAGAATCTGAATAATCAATTATATTAACTATTTGAATAATATAGGTATACATTTTAAAATTAATATCTTATAATTTTTTTTATTGTCAAGAGAATCTCAAATATATTTAATAATTAATATTGAAAACTTAAATACTTAGAACTTTAATAGAATATTACCTTACATATAGAAACAGTTTCAGGTATTCTAAAACCTTTTAAAAACTATTTTTCTTCATGAAAATTATTTCTTTACCTATGTTTTTTCAGTTATACAAACAAGTAACAACTTTGATACAAGTCTAATTTGATACATATTATTATTTATTATATATTTTACTCGCAAAAATAAATAATTATATAAGTTCCAAATGTCCATCCATCTTTTTAATGTACGTAGAATGTTTCTAATACATAGGCAGATATCCTGTAAAATATTGGGTACCTAGGTAGCAAACACATCCCTATCAAACTAACTGTCACATGTGTGTAACACAAGCATAATTTATTGTCTGTATCATAATATTTATAACAGCCAATCAACAAATGTATAATAATTATATAAACACAATTAAAATATAATATAATTTTATTGGATATTGTATATTGTGACATTGGATACTAGTCGATATTAGCTCTGTACGTTACCTTAAAAACATGAATATCGCATAGTCTCCACATACATATAATAAAAAATATTATTTTTATAGATATTGAATAATAATATAAAAAATATTAATACACAATTATGTAATCTGTACTAAACTACAATATTGGTTATTTTCTCATTTTAAGGGTTGCTTTGTTTTCAAATACATTATGTGGGGGTGGGACTAAACCCCAGTTAGATCCCCTCCCCTGCCACCTATGAATACCTAGTTCTATAGAATTTAATTTTTACATTTATGACAAATAAATAAACCTAATATATTGTTTCAAAGGCAGATGAAAAATATTAAAAATCCTTAGTCACAATTTTTTTTTATAAGCAATTAAAGTTCAAAAATTAACAAAATATGGAAGAATCACGAAAATTAGCAAATTATTTTGAGTTAAGAATTCGTAAAAATTTTTCTTTTTAAATCTAAGATTTGAAAATGAAACACAAGATTCCTTATAAGATTATCTACCTTTATCAAAAGAAAAATGTCTATAAGAAAGTCAAATTAAATTTTTATGAGCGTTTGAAATTAATGTCTGTATATACATGAAAATTTCACTGAATATTTATATTAGCATTTCCTATACACCATTCAATTTTGAAAATATTTTGACTCTTTTTGAGCTGTTTACGGACATTTTCAGCTTTCAATTTTTTAGTTTTTTTTTCTATAAATATCAATAAAGTTTTATCTGTTGGGCCAAAAAGTGTAAAAATTTAATACAAGGCTCCTGATATATTGTTACAATATCAGTTGAAAAATATTAAAAGTACATAGGCACAGTTTTTTTTATAAGCATTTAAAAATCAAATTTTGACAAAATTTATCAAAATCTCGAAAATTATCAATCATTGTAATTTTATTAATAAATTATAAAATGTTCAGTTTTTATAGCTAATGAATGCAAATTCAACACAAAGGTTCTCATAAATAGTTCATACTGTAACCAAAAAATCTAAAAAATATATGAACACAGTTATTTTTTACAGACATTTTAAATTCAAATTTGGACGAAATTACATATTAAAAAACCTAGAATAACTATTTTAGTTATTTTGTTGTGATTGAATAATATTATTCATGGGTACTTGAAACTTCTAAAGTTACTTCTAAAGTACTATTATATATCTATGATAGTATCACGGTTTTTGTTGATGTATAACGCGTTATCAGTACCTAATGGATATTGTGATATGATTAATTTGGAATTTATTATAGGTACCTATTATAGGTCAATTTTTTGTTTAATACCATAGATATGTATATAATATGTCTTATACATAGACTGACATACCATCTCTGCTCAGAATCGTTAAAATGTAGACCGTGTAATTGGATACAGCAAACAATATATAGTAACCATCTCTTTCGAATTGACAAATTTATATTTCTTGATTTGCAGACAGCGAGTTGGGGTAGATTTCGGCTTATCCACTACAGATGAGCGACCAATTACCTCAGTGTGGCTAAGTTTGCGAGAGATAAAAAGACGTTGTTAGCTGTAAAACCATTACATAGTCATTGAAGATCGACAAAATAATGTTTCTTTGTCCATCCATTCCATTTATTCGAACATACCCGTGGCTTACATATGACTTCATACTTACTATTTCATTTTTGTAAAAACGTTGTCGTGCGCTATATTTTTATAATAATAAAATAAATAATGCAATATTATAATTTATATTTTAGATTCTGAGCAGAGCAATGAATATTTTTATTTTTCTACGATGTGTATTTAATTTCTTAATTTTTTTTTATTATTTGTTTGTTATGTTTGATGTTTACACGATAAGTAGTCAAAATAAACCTTTGTTTTACACACATATTAATATATTATACCTACTCTGTATGTTATCAAATTGTTTATTTTTAAGTTCATTGTATTAAGTAAATAATAATATACGAATTTGTATTTTCGAATAATACATATACATACACCAAATATTGAACTAAATTATTATTATACCTATGCATTAAATCAATAGTATCCAAAGTTGAATTACTTCTTTAAATTTATCAATGATACTTCCTTTACTTTTTTTAACTACCTTACTTGTGTTCATTACATTTAAATTTTATACTAATTTATATAGTGTATAAAATTACAAAATTCATTGAAAAAAACCCAACTTCAATACCGTTATGACACAATGTTTTGTGACTTTCATCAGTTTTGAATTACGAAAATTGAGTTTTTGAATATAAATCGTTTACCTTGATATTACCGGTTTGGAGGTACCTATATAATATATATATCGACCTGTTCTAGTGTTTGGAAAATGTGGCAATGTGTCAAGTTTTTTCATTCGAAATATCTACGTAAGTACATTATTTTGTAATAGTTACTTCAAAGTTACCACGGTTTAAGATAGACTATCTATCTTAAACCGTGAAAATTACACAGTTACCTAACAGTAATTTACTGTTCTCAATTTGTCAATTCCCTTACCAGAAAGATCCAATATACATAAATTAAAAATTATTTTATCCGAATTTTCCTAGCAAGTCTAGAGTCTAATATAACAAAGATAAATAGTGTTTATGGATTACCTATACACATAGACAATTTGCATGACTGGTGCTTACTAATTCTTTTTTATTTAAAAGACTTGCTGGTAAAATTATGTAAAATTATTATTACAGTTCTTGCAAACATTTATTATTGAGATTAATATAGCAAAATGTCTTCAACAAGCTTGTAAAAATGTCGAATTTGAAGGGGTTGGGACAAGCAACTTTATGAATTTCAAACTGAAAAATAATTTTCACATGACTATAAAAAGCTCAAAAAGAGTCAAAAGAGTTTGAAAATTTTACAATGTATGGACAATTCTAATATAATTATTTGGTACTTTTTAACAGGTGGAAAAACTTCTTCTATTTAATATTTTTAATCTTAGCTATGAAAAGAAAATCTTTTATGAATTTCTAACAATTAAATAGTTTACAACATTTTAAATAGCACAAATAGTCAAAACTGTTTAAAAATTTTAAAATGTATGGAAAATGATTTTTTATCATTTGGTGAACATTTCTAGTTAGGTGTCTAGGGTTATTTTTTTTTAAATTACAACAAAATATGAAAAATATATGGATGAAATAGCGGTAATTATGTTCCTCTCGAAACTTTTTTTTTTATTAGGTAGGTTAATTAATTTTTTATACTTTTTGTAAGCTATGATGAATTTAACAGTTATTACATTAATTTGATTAGCAAGTGGAATAGCATTTAGTTTCCAGCTTCCATCTTTTTTTGCTAAGGATTGCAGAAAATTTAAAAAAAGGATTCTCATAAATATTTCATATTGTAACCAAATAATCTAAAAAATCAATTACAAACACAGTTATTTTTTACAGACATTATTAGTAAAAATTTGGACGAAATTACATAGTAAAACAAAGCATAATGATTTTAATTATTTTGTATTATTATTCGTGGATATATGAAACTTTCAGATTATATTACTATAATTTATATATACGATGATATTTTCAAATATAATCGTTTTAGCAAAAATGATTTTAACCTAGGTACGTAAAAACCTACCTAAGTAAAAAATAAATAAATATAATAATAAACTTTGAATTTTTAGGGACTTAATAGGTAACGCATTCGTGTAAGGGTTACACTTCTATTTTATAAAGGTACTATGACTATACGAGTAGATATAAGTATATTATTCATATAAGTGCACACATATGGGGGGTCAGGATCATCTAGGTAGTTGACTATTGCATGAACATTTTTTTTAAGTGAACAAGGTTATACCAGTTTTGTAGCTAGAATTATGAAATGCAGGGGAAAGGCACTAAGTATAAGTTAAACAAAGTTTTTACAGTTTTCGTATATAAATAATATACTTATTAGGATAGAAAATGTAAATAGGAGGGTGGATTGAACACCCAAAACCTCCCCTGTCTACGCCATTGGTTATACATCTCTATTTAGCTCTATTTGAATTTTTTGTATATACTTGAATCTTGATAATGTGCAGGTGCCTTATGAATAATTTTTCTTAAATGAACTAATTATTTTGAATTGTTTTTTCTGTTTAAGATTCTGGACATATTAGTTTGAACTTTTTATTATGTGTTCCTATTGTATTTTTTTGTTGTTATCTTAAATGCATATGCCTGCGGGCATCAACAAACCCTATCAATTTTTTTTTTTAGGAATTTAGCTCTAATTGAAATTTTTGTATGGACTTGAATATTAATAAACTGCGGGTGCCCTATGTATAATCTTTATTAAATGAGCTAATCATTGTGAATTGTTTTTTCTGTTAAAGAATCTGAAGATTGTAGTTTGAACTCTTTAATGTGTTTTCCAACTGTATAATTTTTTCTGAATATCTTTTTTGTTTTCTAAAATGCATTTGACGACTGGCTAAAACACCCCTATTCAATTTTTTTTCAACATTTTTTTAACTGTTGAATTTTTTTGTAGAGTATTTTGAAACATTAATAACCTGATACCCTCTGTATTATCATTGTTAAATGAGCTAATTATTTTGAATAGTTTTTTCTGTTTAAGATTCTGGAAATTTTAGTTTGAAGTTTTTAATATGTGTTCCAATTGTATAATTTTTTTCTAAATTTTTATTTGTTTTCTAAAATAGCAAAATCACTTAGCACACGCAGCACGGTTAAGACGTTACTGTTATTTATATTTTCCATTGGGATCATTTTTCCGGTAAATCATAAATTATAATATTATAATAATAATATAGTTTTACAACATTTTTTTAAATATAAATTTATGATAACACGGCACTTTGGATAGGCAATTCAGTTACAACACAGTTCATTGTTTTTATGCACCATTGTTAAACTTAATACATGGTTCAGTGTTTATGTAAAACTCTAGGAATCCGTTATAATATTAGTCAAAACAGTGAAAGTAATGCAAAAGCAGATCCCACTGTCGTTAGTTCAAAAGGGAAAAAAGTCTTCATTTTGGCTACAGGCAACTATAAATAGTTGTCAACATCAATCGACTTGTTATGTAAAACCACCATGGGTGGGTGTCAAAATTATTTTTCACCATCATTCGTAAAATGGTTATTTAACTAGGGTATTTTCGAAATATTATGATGTGCCTTGAACTTTTTCATTTTCCATTTTTTTTTAGTTTTTTTTCTAAAAATTTCAATAAAATTTTATTTGTTGGTTGCGAAAGCTTGAAAATTTAATAGAAGGCTCCTGTTATATTGTTTCAAAGGCAGATGAAAAATATTAAAAATCCTTAGTCACAGTTTTTTTCTTATAAGCATTAAAAGTTCAAAAATTGACAAAATATGGAAAAATCACGAAAATTAGTAAATTATTTTGTGTTAAGAATTCATAAAAATTTTTCTTTTTGAATCGAAGATTTGAAAATGTAATTCAAGATTATTCATAAGTTTGTCTAAATTTATCAAAAAAAAAAAAATTTCTATGAGCATTTGAAAATCAAATTTTTACAATATTCGATATTCAATCGATTTTTCATGTAGCGATTTTCCTATTTTGTTGTAATTCAAAAACGAATAACTATAAATACATAGAAATTTCACTGAATGTTTTCAGTGTTATCAATTATTTTGACTTGTTTTGAGCTGTTTAAGGACAATATCATATTTCTATTTTTTTGTTATTTTTTTTTTTCTATGAATTTCAATAAAGTTTTATCTGTTGGGCAAAAAAGTGTAAAAATGTAATACAAGGCTCCTGATAAATTGTTACAATAGCAATTGAAAAATATTAAAAATACATTGGCACAATTTTTTTTTATAAGCCTTTAAAGATCGAAAAAATTTATCAAATTTAAAATTGAATAATTATTTTGCATTTATAAATTTATAAAATGTTCAGCTTTAATATCTAAGGATTGAAAATTTATAAAAATATTCCACATAAGTAGTTAATTCTGTTACCAAAAAATCTAAAAAATACACACGCACAGTTCATTTATATAATAATTTTAAGTTCAAATTTGGACCAAATTACATATTAAAAAACCTAGAATAACTATTTTAGTTATTTATTGTTGTGATTGTATAATATTATTCGTGGGTACTTGAAACTTCTAAAGTGTACTATTATATTTCTATGATAGTATCAGGGTTTGTTGTTGATGTATAAAGCGTTATATTTACCTAATGGTCAATGGATATTGTGATATGATTAATTTGGAATTTATTATAGGTACCTATTATAGGTCAATTTTTTTTAACCCTTGATCACACGCATTTAGAATATTCACGAGATAACAAGCACACGGTCTTTTTAGTCACACACAGTATGGCCCAAATCATAGTCAACTAACCAGTCACAATAAAAATATAATAACTATCAATTTCGTTTATCGATCAGCAATTATTAGAAACACAGTTTAAAAATAACCCATGATTGATTTTTTACTATCACTCACACTGTCTTTTTGACCTCTTATTAATACGTAATGTCTGGTTATTAATTTTGAACACTTCTATTTTACTGACATTAGATCATATGCAGTTGGGAGTTGTATTTAATTTTAGTTTATCACCTAATTCAAATTTACCTAGGTTGGATTAGGTTAATATTAAGTATTTTTGAAACAATGAACAAAATTCTAAAAGCCCGGTTATTTTGAACGTGAAGCGTAGATAAGTAGGTATATAATATGTCTTATACCTAGACTAACATACCGTCACCTCTCAGAATCGTTTTTCTTATACAATGATATTATATCATTGAATTCAAATTTAATACCATCCATTATACAGTAACCCACATGTAACCTACTGTACAGCAGAGCACCTTTTTTTATTTAAATCCCGGTAGTAGAGTTTTTGACAAGTACTTACATCGAGGTAACTTATAAGTTATAATAATTCATATTGCAATGTAATTAGGTAGCAAAAAAATATAACTTCTCAAACACGGTGTCTATGGGCACTGGCAGGAGAATATATTAAAATGTCTATAAACTTGCAGACCAGTTTATATAGTTAAATTTGGCATGCGAACTATAACAGAAATAGAAAACTAGAATAGGTACATTGCAGATCACAAAGATTTCTATAAATGATCATACGATTTATCAATAAGCCGTATAAGTACTGAGTATAATATACAAGCAAAAGACCAGCTAAGACTTGAAAGAGTCCAAAATAGGTTTTTATCTAATATCTCTTTCTTCTTCAAAATCGAGCATCCTCAGCTTGACTACTCGTCCATGCTTTTAAAATTAAATATTCCTACGCTTTCTTCTCGACGATTTGATGCTGATTTCCGCTTTATTCAAGGCTACTAGATGGATCAATATATGCACCAGCTGATCTTCTTTCCTCCATTAACTCTAATAATTATTTCTGTGAACAATAAAAATAATAAGCCTATATTGATGGAAGGTTCGTTAATCCTTATCTATATATTATAATATAAGTTTTAACACATACTCGCACATTTCGTTATGATCGAGTTATTTTCATAAAATATTTCGATAAATTCAAGTTGCAGTTCGGAGAGAGGTGAAGATGGATGAAGATTCCTGTTTCTTCGGCGACACTCTGGATATACCCGAAGAGTCGATGTTTATAGAGTTGTTTATAGAGTATAATATGTTTGTAGAGTTTGTTTTCATTTTATTTTGGGGCTTACATATTTTACTTTTTAGACTTAAATTAAATATTTATTGCCACGGACAATCTGTTAGCTGACCACTGGTTGACGTAGAAGCATTTATACATTTAATCCCAAAAGCACAATCTATAAAATACGCTAGACCGAACAGTCCAAAGGCTGTCTTTGTTTCACCATAATAATGAATACCATTTTGCATATACTATACACTGGTATCGCCTTAGGTTTGCGCGAAGTATTTAAAACAATATAATATTATTGATCTATATATTTTTTATACATTATAGACCTCATATATTGTATTACCAGACTTATTACTTACACCTTTTTTAGTGTAGTTTATACCCTAAATGGCTAGATATAGGTATTAAATGTTTTGCAATTACATATTTTACTATAATTATTATTTTTCATTATAATATAATATAGAAATACACTTTAAATTAAATTAGTTGTTATCAAAACAGATAAATTCTTTTCTGGACGTTTTCAAAACGGATTATGCTTTAAAAAAATTGAACAATTGTCGTACCATTAATTGCTAGATAAACCCGTATGACATAAAATACGAATTATTCATGTTTTTTAAAAAGTTTTTTTCGAAAAACATATGCAATATACTAAACCACGCATTTTTATACATTTCATATAGTTCATACAATTAATATATTATATTCATAGATCATACATATTATGTGGATCGTGGATGTATATACTTCATAAATATTGAAATGATTTGATGTGATTTGAAACGTGTAAATAATTGTAAATATTTGTAAATAATTTAATTTAAAAAAATGCACTCCTAACTCCACTACAGATAAACTTTAGGATCGCTCCTGTACTTTGTTTATAACAACTTAAAAAAAAAAATCTTCAGCTTTTATAGTGGACGGGAAGGTACACAAAAAAAGGGTTTACAAAGTGATTTAAAAAATGTCCGGAACCACTGCGATTCAGGTAAAAAAATTTGATTACCTAATAAGCCATCAACGACGTTTTTTTAATACCTACAAGACATTATTTTTGAGCATAAGAAAATGGTACATTTGATTTATATTGGTTGTCTGGAATGTGAAATGTCTAACAATTAACATAAAATTTTATGTAGGTACCTATCTATATATTGTTAAAATTAATAATTATTGAACATGTTTCACAACAATACAGACTATTGTCATTGATTATAAATACTAGCATACAACTGTATACTGCAAGTAATACTAGTATTTATAATCAATGCTAATATTGCTATTATATAGAATATATTATAGATTATATAGGTAGTCTACACATTATGATATAGGTACCTATTAACTTTATATAAACAATATATATTATGTAGGCTAAGTCAGAGGCTACCTAAATATTATTGACAGTATCATGACAAATGTCAATAGGATATATTATCAATTATGTAAAATATAATATAGTTAAATCACTTAAATCACAGATAATAATAATGTATTAGCTTTAATCTGTGGTAACCGGTAAGGTCAATGAAAATAGACAGACCTAAAATACCTACTTAGTACTAACACAAATTAAAAATAAGTATCTACATTTATCTATGGAGAATGGATTATAAGTAGGCATAATAACATTAAGGCATTATATTTAACTACCTATATTTATATTAATCACGAATGTCTACCGTAGATAACCATGGTATTAATATACATAATAATGTATCATTCAGATATTCAGATCATTTTAAAATGTTGTTTACGAAATAATATTGTTGAAGGGAATAAGGAATCAACATTTTATAATAGTATGCATTCTTTGAACCAAGTTTTTATGCGGCCCAGTTGTGTTAGATAAGATAGGGACAAATAAATATATACACGTTCTTATACTTCTAATACTTCCATGGTATTTTTTTATGTTTATTCATTACCCAATTATGTATAGCCATATATAGGATGTACTATGTAGGTAAAAATATATTAATATAAATGACAAAAATAGAACATTTTTTGTTCAAGTGATATTTTTACTACAGCTTACTGTATGCAGGAATTTCAATAAATTATGGTGATTCATCAAGCATTACACAACCTACATTTATCCTTTAAGAGGACTTAACACTGGCATTTGTTGTCTCTGTCTTACAAGTGCGTAACATTTACACTCAGTTGATCACGTTTAACTTCATTGGTTTAAAAATTATAGCAAATCTACCTATTATGAAATTTGATGGTAAGAACATTATCTGTGTTTGTACGTGAGTTTTGTACGATGATTAAGTTTTTATGTGAGTTATGATCATTTTTAATTTACGCTATATTATATACCCAAAACTTGCTAAAAAATTAAACTATCATAAAAACCCTACATTCAAACATAGATAATGTTCTTAACATCAAGTTTCACAATAGGTCGATATTCATTCTAATTTTTAAACTAACGAAGCTAAACGTGATATGCTTACCTTAAATTGGCCATGTTACGCACTCGTATGACAGATACAACAAATGTCCGTGTTACATCCTCTTAATAATAAAGTTCTTAAAATTCTATTTTTTGGAACTTTTGGACTTTTGTACCTTTACTTAAGAGAGTTAAGAACCATACATATTTTCAACTATTTGGATTTTTAAAAACATTTATGGACAGTCCTGTGATGATTCAAATTTCTTTTTTCCAAATAATAACGAACCTCGCTTTTTACTGTAAATACTAAATTGTATAATAAGCATTGGCGTAAGTATAGTGTTTGAAATTTGGGGGGGGTTGAAGCTCCGGTCTATACTCGAAACTCTTAAGATGCTTTTAAGTTATAGTAGTGAAATCATTAGTTATTTTTGGGGGGGGCTATAGAAACTCTAAGGGGGACAACAGCTCTATAGCCCCCCTACTATTTGTGCCTATGACAATAAGCAAAATATTTGTCCGATATTGATGAATCTAAATTAACTCATTTTTTTTTTAAATAGTTTTTGAGTCATTAAAAGTATACAAGATTACAAGATTACAATATTGAAAAAATTGTCTACTATAAAAATTTATTAAAACGGGTCTTCGGAACACACATAATTGGAAAATCAATAAGTAAATTGTTCATAATATACTTATTATACAAAGCTAACTGAGCAGAATCTAAAAGAAGTCGGTATCACTGGTATCAGATTAATAGAACAATTCTAAAATTCACTTTTACGTGTGCAGTCGTACCGATTACTCGTGCATTCCAGTGTTGTTCTCTTATCTAATCCTCTAACAGTGATTACGCTGCATCGGTACGTCGACCCACGTTATATTTTGCATTATCATATTTTATCATATTATAGGTGTTACAATATTATTATGGTCGTTTTTGTATGTATTTTTTAAAATAAATATATGTACAATAGACAATCTACTAGCCAACCTTCAAAATATCACCGTCAACAACCAGATTATCAATATTTACCATATTTGATCTCCCCATATCTCTCACGGGAAGTCAAAACCAACTATCTTAGTAGCGATCATTGGCCAACATTAATTCAAATACTTCAAAGAAACTCATCCAAATTCGAATCTAAAATGACTATAAAATAAACTGCGCTTATGTATTTTTTAGATTTTTTGGTAACAGAATTAACTACTTACGTGGAATCTTGTTTTAAATTTTCAATCCTATTAGCTATAAAAGTTTAATGTTTTATAAATTATTAACTACAAAATAATTATTCAATTTTAAATTTGATAAATTTTGTCAAAATTCGATCTTTAAATGCTTATAAAAAAAAATTGTGCCTATGTAGGTATTTTTTATATTTTTCGACTGATATTGTAACAATATATTAGGAGCCTTGTATTAAGTTTTTACACTTTTTGGCCCAACCGATATAACTTTATTGATATTTATAGAAAAAAAAACTAAAAAAATTGAAAGCTGAAAATGTCCGTAAACAGCTCAAAAAGAGTCAAAATATTTTCAAAATTGAATAGTGTATAGGAAATGCTAATATAAACATTCAGTGAAATTTTCATGTATCTACAGTCATTCGTTTTTGAATTACAACAAAATAAGGAAATCGCTACATGAGAAATCGAGTGAATATCCAATGTTGTAAAAATTTGAATTTCAAACGCTCATAAAAATTCAATTTGATTTCTTATAGACATTTTTTTTTTTTATAAACTTAGATAATCTTATAAGGAATCTTGTATTACATTTTCAAATCTTAGATTTAAAAAGAAAATTTTAAATGCTTATAAAAAAAAACTGGGACTAAGAATTTTTAATATTTTTCATCTGCCTTTGAAACAATATAGTAAGGAGCCTTGTATTAAATGTTCAAGCTTTTTTAACCAACTAATACATTTTAATTGATATTCATAAAAAAAAACTAATAAAATTGGAAACTGAAAATGTCCCTAAACAGTTCAAAATAAATCAAAATATTTTGAAAATGTTATCGTGTATAGAAAATGCAAATATAAACAACCATTGAAAATTTCATGTATATACGTTCCTTTGTTATAGAGTTACACCAAAAACCAAAATTGATTTTTTGGATAACCGATTTTGCGTAAAAATTGCCGTTTTTCCTTAATTTTTATGTTGTTTTTCCCGGCGCTTGTGAAAACTACTGGGAATTTTATTTTACTTTTGACCCCCCCCCCCCCCCCCCAAGTACCAACTAGATTCACTTTCCTATCAGAAAAGATACTGTTGAAGAAAATCCAAGCACTTTTACTGTCCTAAAACGTGATGACAGACACTAAAAAAAAAAAAAAAAAAACCACACATCATTGTAAAATCAATACATTCATCGTTTCACTCAGAATCTAAAATTGTGTTGTGATGAACTTTAAAAATCAAGTAACATCGTACGCTATCGTGTAGCTTAAATAGGTATCACTCAAATTACTTACGTATCTACGCGTATCTACGTATCTATATGCCGTAGGTACGTATCGTATATCATTGTCCTGGTGGTTTTTTTTACAATTACTGATCGATGATATAGAATTTCGAAAGAACGGAAAGACAGCAGGTTTCTTTATTTTTAACAGGCATTTTTTTTATAACAATTTCAACATTTTTAAACAAACAGTTGTACAAATAGCGAAATTAACTTTATTTTTCAAATGGTAACAATCAGTCTTGTAAAAAATACTCTTGAAAAAGTATTAAAATACTAATACTAGTATTCGCATAAAAAAGTATAAAAAATACTTTTAAAATACTTACATAAAAATGTATTTTACGAATACTCACAAAGTATTTGAATACAAATACAAGTATTTTTTTAAATTTTACACCTTATAGTAGCTGTTTCCAAACATGTTTATTAATAAACATGAAATAACTTACAAATTAGGCTAACAATGTAGTACATACCTACTGCTCATATTAGGTATTATCAATATATAATATAGTATCATAATATACAACCTAATATATACCTACTTATAATTTATCAATATAATAATATATAATTTAGCATAATTATATATTTATGGTTAATATAATTTAACATTCGTATAAATCAAATATTATACATTTATACAAATATGAATAAAAATTAAATTTCTATTCAGAAAAAAAAACTAACTGTAATAATGAAATAATCTTTATATTTTTATTAAAATTTGTTTCACAATATTCAATAAAAATTTTATTTGAAAAAAAAAATTAAAATCTGTTATTATTTAGAATTTAGATAATTTTAGAATTACTTTTCAATAACATGGTTTTTTCAAAATTAGAATCACTCATCTTCCCTCTTTTTTTTGTTAAAATACAGGCTCCTATACTAAACACCTTTTCAATAAGTTCACTTGAGGGAAGGGAGTATTATACTTTACGAAAACCTTTTTTAAAATTGGAGTATAATTTAATAAGTTGATTTTTTTAGTTGGACTCTTGTTGAGAAAGTCAGCAATTTCATTTTCAACTAATACATTCCGACTTTTTTTTGTTGAGGCCCACGAATATTAATAGTAATTATATTCTGTTCAAACTAATAAAATATGTATCTGTTATAATACTATAGTTATAATACATGGTCTGTTCTCTATACTATATTATTATTACTTTTTTTCTAATAAAAATTTATTTACACTAAGTTTATAGTATTTAAATACAAGTATTTACATTTCGTTAAAAATACTTTTAAAAAGTATTCAGAATACTTAAAAAATACTTAAAAAAATTGTATTTAGAATACCAAAAAATACTTCAAAAAGTATTTTAATACAAGTATTCAAATACTTGTATTCGAATACTTTACAAGACTGGTAACAATACCTACTTTTAATGGATTTTGGTAAAACTTTTTTTTCTGAAAATGTTGATACCTATATCTAAATCATCAATTTTGGTTTGCTTGCGTTAATTAACTATGGTCCTCTAAAGTTTAGTAAATGCATTAATACTTTTGATTGAAATAATTGGTATAAATTTAATTTACAAGAGCTGAATAATTTTTCTTTTAACTATCTTTTTGTACACTTTCATAGTTACATAGTTACCTACATAAGTAGGTAATCTAATGACTCACTCACTCAAAAAAAAAAAATTCAATTTTTTGTTAAATGCTTTCAAAATTGTTTTGCAAACATAGTGCGTTATATTTATTTTAACGCACAATCATCAAAATCAGTATTATTATTGTAATTTATTATTATAATCGTAATTTTTTTCGCATTATTCTAAAGGTGAGTTGCAGACATGCTACTACTATTATTATTTATTATATCATTGTATACAATTAACTGTTTTGCTAAGTAAATTATAAATTATTATTACTATGCTTATGTAGTTATTATTGTCTGTTGATATATTGCCTTGGGTGTTCGTAACAATACTTTAAGCCGTTTAAGGGCTAATAACATTGTTAGTCGCCGCACAATAAACATATTCATAATATGAAAAAAAAATTAACAGGAAACCTAAAGTATATTTCTTTTGGTGATCATAATGGTTAATTGATTTCAAAATGGAAACAAAATAAAATGTTGGGTTTGCAAATGTCCAAAAACTAAATAGGAGAATGGGGATGAATTTCAACTCCTAAATTTACACTTTTTATGCGAGACCATTACAGGGAAGCCATGGTTCAAATGTCCAGTTTATACCACAGGAAGAACACGAAATAACATTACATATTTTTCGTTACAAACATTTTTTTTTGTCCCACATAGGTACATAAGACATTATATTAATATCAATAATCGAACACCATTGTCTATATACATTAGCCACCTAATAAAGAATCCAAATTTATGCAATTATGCAAGAAAAGTAACTGTGATGAAAAAAATGTAAAGCAATTAATTACGATTATAATACTGATTTTAATGATTGTACATTGTATGTTAAAATTAAAATAATGACGATGTTTTCCAACAATTTTGTAGACATTTATCCCAACATTTAATTTATATTTTATTTTATTTTTTTGGAGCGAATCATTAGATTACTGATTTAAGTGTAACTAGTATATTTTATAATCAATGATAATATGTATGAAAGTATGTTTATGTATATAACATAGAGGGATAGATTCATTTAGTTTTTTTATTTATTAAGTTCAATGTTTATCTCTCAGGTATTATAATATTAAAATTATTAAACAAATAATTTTGTGATAGTTTTTTTTTTAATAATTGTAAAATACTAAATGTATTGTTTCTATTCGATTTTGTTTCATTCTCCAATCATTAATGTTTAATTACTTATAGTAATTACTAATAGGTTATTGTAAATTGTATCATAGAAAGCTGCCGGCATTATAAATGGACCCCGGGAGGAGGGAAGAACACCTACCAGAAACCCCCCTAGGGCTTGGTTTGTTGACGGCGGCAGACAGAGGAGTGAACTCGTTGTCAGAAATCATCAATATTTTAATGGAATGGAAGGAAAAGAAAGGCAGAGGACTGGACTTTAAGTAATCTGGGCCCTGTCCGGTGCCGCAATTACCGGGAGGGTGGGGTGACGCCCTGCTAAAAGGGCACTATGAGATTAATTTTAGGGCACAATTCCTGTAATTGGATACCTTCTGTGTAAGTCTAGATTCAATAATAATAAAAATTATAAAAATTAAAAAATATAAATTGTTTATCGATTTTATAGTTGTACGTATCAAGATATTTATTCTCTTATTGGTTTTATAATCAATTTTTGATTTCTAAGAAATTCGATTATGAAATTCTAATACCTTTATATAATATATTGACAAAAATAATAATATAAATCAACAAACATGTCCGATTAACCAATAGCAACCAATATAATATAATACACTGTTGCGCCACTGTTGTATTTTTTACATCCAGATTCCATACGTTTCCGGTGGGTTTTCCTAAAATTTTCTTTCGTAAAAACCTTTTCCTGGTAATTACGTACATCTTAAAAAAATTTGAGCCAAATCGGACCAGCCGTTCTCGATTGATAAGGTATAACAACATTTTCATACTCCATTTTTATATAGATATATATACAGGTTATTTTTCTTTATATAAAGTAGATTTTTTTAGAAAAATAAATAGTATTTGAATTGCAAATAATTAATAAACAATATTATAAATCCGCGAGAAGGTTAAATAAATTTTCTGAAATTACTAATTACTAATTACCAATAGCAACCTTACAATAAACAAAAATATATTATGACAGATGGCGCCAGTGCTCCACTATTGTATTTTTGCCTTCCATATTTCCTACTTTTTCGGTGGATTTTCCTAAAATGTTCTTTCAAAAAAACCTTGTCCCGACAACTACGAATACAACAACAAAAATAATCAGCTGAATCGATCACGTAGTTTCTGAGATTAGTTGTTTCAAAGTATATAAGTATAAAAGTAGTGTAGTTAGTTAGGATATTATAATATAGGGTTTCCATTTGTTACAGAAATATCCAATTGTAATATTATCTAATTGTTTTTTCAACAACAAGCCTTCGGAATGCTTTTAGGAAAATGTCTTTAAATTATACTAGTCGTGGGCATAAATAAATGTGTATTATACTATTATAGACTATTATATTACTATCCATGGTCATGATGACTCGTCGTCCATGAGCAGATGGACAGTGCCGGATTACACATTAAGAGTTGTAGGCCCCCGCCTAAACACCCTACTCGTTATAGATAGGCCTTGAGAACACGGAAAACCATTTTTGTTTTTTAAATTCTACTTTTAATTTACAGATTAACAGATCAAAATTCAATATGGATATTACTGTATTGTATGCAGTAAAAATAATCTTTGATAAATGCTAGATATTAACGGCGACGCTACGACGAACATTACCGTCGTGCGTTGCATGTTTTCAATTTTAATCGACCGCCGTGAATATTTGATATTCAATTTTTTTTAAACTGAGCAGTTTAAGAATCATTTTTTTTAATTAATAGAAAAAATAAACTATTTATTATTTTTTTCTGTAAATGACCAAGAGTTTTATTGAAATCATTTAATAAACATTGTTTTATTTAACTAGTAAGTTATTGTTAAACCTGCGGCTTGTTTTAATTATTGTAAAGTAAAATTGAAGACATATCGTATGCAGTTAATAATTTTCTAGGGGCCCCCTAAATTTTAACTGCCTGTCCCACAAATGTTTAATCTGTCTCTGTCCGGGCCATGTGTGGTTAGTACCAATTTTGCCAGTAGAACAGTTCCCGGCACTGGCGCACTGCAGTCATGCCGTCATGGTATTTCATTACAATAGGAATAGGAAGCAACAAGCGTTGTATAGCTATATCACACATGTTAATGCCAATGCGTAGCTGCTCTGACAGACGATGGTAATGTAGATAGTAATTACGATAAAATCATAATGAGTACCTACCTAATTGTTAAATGTACCTAACTGAAATAGACGAAAATTCTGTTATATGGATTTTAAAATGTAGGTATTCAAATTTAAAATACATACTTACCTAACTTATATTAGAACAATTTTTGTACTTAGTTTTTATTCTTAAACATGCCCGGATAATTCGTCACTAATTATTAATAATTATAAGATATTATAATGTAAATATACTTAAACGCATTCATCATAATAAAGGTGATGTCATCATAGCAACTAATCACATCATCATTCATCAGACATCAAGTATAGGTAATAAATAAAAGCATCTTATGAATTTCAGATAGATCCCAAGCAATTTTATAACAATATTTGAAATAATTTTGAATATTATCAGTTTTATTTATATTTTTAATTTATGGCATTTAAGACATATGAATAAATCATATAATATATGACATTTCCAAATGGGAGGGGCCCACATTAGCCACCCCCGGATCCACGACTGGGGACCAGCATCTAGGAGGAAAATATGGTCAGGTGCTTTATATAATAGGTTGCAAGAATCTGGAGGAAGGAAAAAAGTAAGAATCTTGACCTACGTCTATAAGGGAAGGCCAGGCCCGGAAAGGCATATTCAAACAGTGTAAATGTATAATATTATGCTGGAGGCTATGCACTGAGTTTGCTCAAGAGTCAAGATGAAGAGTGCACATGATGGATGGGTTGGGGGAAAGTAAATAAGACTTGGAAAGGAGCAGAGTACGGATAAGTCGTAAACGTGAGAACGTTGGTTATATATAGGTACTATAAAGATGACAGTTGAAGCTAGAGTGCAGAAAACTATGGTTGGGGGTAATTATTGGACATATAGTACTCATATAGGTTAGGAGTCTGTATTAATTGATTATATTAATCCACCATAGGTGGAATACGACAAACTTGGTATAACTTTGATACTTTAGAGTTAAATCATACACTTACGTACAAACAGAACGGGGTCCGCGATCTACCGACCTATGTTATCTACCTGTTACAATAGGTACATTTTAAGATACATTTTGAACACTATACACCGAATATTAAATAACGAATTGAACAAAGTTTGAGTCATATAGAGTTGGTACATTTAACGAGCAACGAAGTGCACGGGATCAGCTAGTTATGTAAAAATTTGTTGTAACTATGTAATAAAAACAGCAAAGTTGGGCAGTAACTAGTTAAAAAGTTAAAAGTTAAGTTAAAAGTTACTTTTTAAGATAACTTTTAACTTAACTAGTTAAAAAAAATAGAATGTAGAAAATAACTTAGTTAGTAACTAAGTTATTTCTTTTTATAAATAATTGTAACTTAACTTAGTTATTTTGTTAAAATTAAAGTTATTTGTAAAAAGTTATTTACAAAAATTTTCCTTTTAAGATTTATGAACTGTATATTATTATATTATATTATTAATATATTATATTATTATGTATTATTAACTATATATATATTATCGAAGATTGTAGGTACCTATATTATTATATTTATTACTATTTACTATAATATACTATAATATAGACATAAATAATTACAAATTACCTAATACTTATGAAATCTGAGTTTAGGAGGGTGAAAAGTGACCTTTGCTATATGCATATTTTTGACATTTTTTAAGGTTTTTTAGGGCATTAATTCACAACCCTGCTAATTACTATTCAATAAAGGTTATATAGGCACCTATAACCAGCTAGGTACCTATTAGTGCTGAGTATTATTTTGACCTGTAATCCTAATTACAGGTTACAATTATTTAGTTCGAATTTCGGATACAACCCGGGTGGGTGCACTGTTTTTGAGTTACCAGCTATTTTTTCATTATTATCATTATGAATATATAATACAAATACGATCTCAGGTCTATCGACAATCGAATCATAGTTATATATTTAGATAAGAAAAACAAATATAAAGAGATAAGTATAATAATTGTTTTCAAAACGGTTTATAATCCGGATTTATATCATAAACTGGATTAAAAGGAATGTAACGTTTGTATCAATCCGGTAATCCAGATATGGTTGATCCGGATTTGGTGCTCAGCACTATACCTACATCTTAAATCTTAATGCATTCAAATTTCCCGAATCAATTTTAAATTTTTATCTGTCCAAGTACTTTTGTAACTATATTTGACTATATTTTTAAACATTTTTTAATACATACATCCCAATAAGGAGGTCTTTGGTAGTGCCCGGAGGGATTGCCCATCCCCTCAACGAAAACAACAGTCGGCGCAGTTAGTGTCAGATTTAATGCACTATATTTTTAGATAATTTTAGATATTTCATATCCTGTTGGTTAAGTGTACATACGATATGAAGCTAGTATTTCTAATATAGTTAAATTTTCCGGATTTTGTGGTGCAGCTAGAATTTCTTGTCTTTTGCGTAGAACTTGTTTTTTTAATGCAGCACTATTTTGTAATGTTGCCTGGTAAATAAATAATATAGTTATAAAATATAATGTTCACCTAAATAATAGTTATTTTTTTATTACTTACTTTGGCTGCTTCAGACAATGGAGCAATACACATGTTAATCAAAGTAGACGTAGGCTCCATAGTCTATACATTCAGTAGCTTTTCTTTATAGATATGTTACAGCGACATCTGCTTCGATTTTTGACGCTTCCGAGTCATGACAATGTTCATTGATAGTTTTTATGAATGTGTAGTCTTTAACTCCTGTATGAATTCGCACTTTGCAAATAATTCTATTACGGCAACGCCAAAACCGTATTGTATTATTAAAATTAACATTATCATAAACATACATAAAACCATCATATACAAATATTTCACGACCACGAGTAGATTTTACTTGAGATTCCATTATGTTACCTTATTAATTTACTGCGAGTTGTGTCGCCAGATGAGAACTGATTAAAACTTTATTGCAACAATTGTAATTGTGATCATCGTCATCGAACGTCAAGGGCGATGTTTAGACATTTTAAGATAAGATAAGATAAATGCGAAAAATCCAATAATATCAATAATAATATAACATATTATAACATTATATAGGGTGAATTCAAAGTTAATTTTATGTTTATACACAATTTTTCGACCACGGCGAAATGTCCCTACGGCGAAACCGCTCGCGGCGAAATGTCCTCACGGCGAAACGGCTACGGCGAAATGTCCCATTTCGAATATTGGCCGGCATGATGGCACACCAAATTATAGTGGTCCTGGAATGTGTAATCCGTTATTTAATTAATTTTTCTCGTAAATCTGTGATTGATCTAAATATTATTAACTAAAACGATGTTTTTGAATGAATTGTAATTAATTTCAGCGTTTAATGTTACATTGATAGGTACATCTTGGTATCGGCGATTGTAAACTGCGCCCAAAATACAGGTAAACACAAAATCACACATGTAAACTGCGCCCGAGTTTTTATCAAGAGTAAAAAGGTGACATGTAAACTGCGCCCGGGTAAAATTACAGGTAAAATACTTAATTCGTTACAGGCTTACAGCCATATAATTTGAATAATTAAAAATAAAATATAATTTAAAAAATTAAAATAATTATAAATATTACAAATAATTACATATGGTGGATACATATTCGTCAATTTGAATTTGATTACTATTATATTTAATAATTGAATTTTCTAACTTTTCGCGCTGCGACATGAATTGATCGGCCATCGTGACTTTACAGATTAAAATGAATACGATAGGTACTAGCAGAACTATGCCGGAAGTAGTGATAACCATCAATTGTCGTATTACTGCAATATAGATATTCGATAACGTGATGGTATTTCTTGACGAAAATAAAATGTCTGTGATATACTTGAAAAAGTACACAATCGTCAAACATAGACTTTGATAAGTGAATATTTAATAAGTTAATTAGTCGGGCGCAGTTTACATTATATCTTTTTAACATAGATAACATTTCGGGCGCAGTTTACAAAAAAAGAGGTAATTTGGGCGCAGTTTACGTATGCCCCTTGGTATATTAGGCACCTGCGCACATAATATTAACTTTAAATTATTAGCATCATATATTTTATCTACTATAAGTAATAAGTAATAACAGTACTATTCATTTTCCAACTATTAGCAATAAACATATTTATAGCTGTGATCTGGGACATAAAGTTACTTTTTCTAATAAGATATCGAATTAAAAATTTCATTAATTTTATTTTACGAGAGACGAGTGACGACTGACGTCTTGTTAGTGACGTGTACTTTTTACATTTGACAAACATAACACGTGCGTATAATTGTCGCATATTAATGTTTTTATATTACCTATATATAGGTAACTACATTTATAAATTAATTAATAATTAATACAATTTAAAAAAACCACTTTAGATCCATTATTAGTAACTATATAACAATTGAAATACCGAAGAATGTAATTAAAATATTTATATTGTATCTTATTATTGCTATTATATTATAAGTTGTCATAAAATCATAACATTCAAGTCAAAAACCCTTTGTCTAATCATAAAGATCCTTTATAGTCCTATCATGTCACAAACCATAGGTTATATAAGGTATCCATTTCGATCTCCATAATGTATATAAACGTTAGAAGACACAACCATATATCTATATATCATCGATACCACCACTAATCATGGGTTAATTAAAACTTTATTTGAAATATTATTATTACTGTTCTTTGTTTTAATAATTACCTATCTAATATACTTTTACAGGGGCGTAATTTGGGGGTGGGCAGAGTGTGCGAAGGATCCACTAACTTAATAATTGGCGCTCCACCATCTCCTTTGTGCAGTTATGATTAAATATGATTAAAATATACCTATATAATATATATTTTAATATTTTAGTACCTATAATACTATAGAATAAATATTTTCTTAAAGTAATAATATGTTTATTTAACTTTTATGAGCTTTATTATCAAATTTATCCCTGTCTATCTATATTAAATACGAAAAATTATTCCAAGCGTAGGAGAAGGATAGATCATTCAGCTTCCATATCTATTTCTAAGAATAATTTATCTTATCTTATATTATATATTTATATTTATATGTATATTATTATGATCACTATAATTTATAGTCTAAACTCGATTGAACTAATGTTTGCCAAAAATATATCATGTACCGCAGGAACTAAAATACTGTGTCCCTTAAAAATCAATGTTCAGTGTCCTCTGAATGACAAATGTGTGTCAAATATTTATGTGTACCTAAGGTAAGTGGTATATAAAAGAGGTGGGGATTTTGGGTGTTCCAACCCCCATAGGTTTTTTTTTGCTTTAGAAATTTGTCAAAGCTCAAAGGTAACAGTTATAACGAGATACGCACGCGTGTTGTGTTGTTGTCCCCCGAAGTGAAACGGTCTGAAAGTTTCCCCCCTTTCTGAGGGCAGCGGACAAGGCGAGGCGACTTATGGGGTCGAGTTAATAGGTACGCGAAAGTGCACATTTAGGTGGTGATCAGCGGTAAGTCACCGATACACGTTCTCCGGCCATCCTGGGGTAATGCGGTAGCTCGACGCGATCGCGGAAGTTGCGCGCTCGAGGTCGCCGAGACACGCGAGACCCTCTGCCATGGTCGTCTTAGCGTCTCGAGCAAACGCGCCCTCGACTCTCGTCCGGCCCTCAGGACAGCCCGTGAGAACGTTGTAGAGGTAACCAGTGGCCATATACCAGTTAACAAAATCATCAGCACCACCAATTCGCCATCACATACCCCCCCCCCCCCACATCGCCTTGTCTTGTCCAGTGCCTTTTTTTCATTTAAATTATTATTTTTTGTTTTTTGCTACTTTTTTCGTATCACATAATATATTTCATTTTTCGGCATTCAACATTTTAAAGCACTAAACATTGATTTTTTATTTTTCATGAGATTATATAATAAAATTATTTCTTCTATACGCACAGTAAAATGTTGTTCCTTATTTTTCGTATTATAGAGTAAGTTTTTATTTATTTCAACAGAATAATTGAAACCATGCCCCACTGAACACATATATATAGGTACTACATCGTTATAATATTAAACAACATTTGTTTTGTTAGGTACCAAATCTCAATGAAATACATTGAAGGTATTGGCCACGTGAGAGTATAAGTTTACCGGAGACCGGAGTGGAAACATTTTTTCTGCCCCAAAATGTGATAAAAGAAGAAAAATGAATTTAAGAAAACAGGAACACATTATTATAAAATCAATCCATTCATCGCTCGGCTCAGAATTCAAAACAATAGTAATAATAACTATAGTTGTTGTTATTGTTGTTATATGAACACCACATTGTTTTTTCGTAATACTCGGTAGGTAGGTACTGCGCCGACCCGTCGAAATGATTTTTTAATGAAAATAAAATTTGGTATTAAAGCATCATACGATTTTGATTCAACATATATAAAGAATTAATTATGTTATTAGTTCGGACATTCCACGACAAATGTTAACTTAATAAATAGTTATAAAAATGAAAACTAAAAATAATAAAATATTTGGGTAGGTATATCTTTAGTATAAATAACGATTTATTGAGTACCTACTTAGTATACCTACGTAGTTTTCCAGACGTTTTAGGAGCTTGCATCATTTTTCTTATAATGCCAATCACTCTGGCAGGAGCAGAACAATCATATTCCAAACTAAAACTAATAAAAAATTACTTAAGAAATGCTTGTGGACGAATGCGTTTATCTAGTAAGTATAGCAATTTAAAATATAGAAAAAGAACGAACTAAAAATCTAAATATTGAGAATATAATTGACAATTTTTCCAAGGCAAAATCGAGTAAAGATATTTCTTATAATAGAATATCTTAGATATTTATGTAATAATTATGTTAAGTAAATTATTTATTATTTAAGATTACCTACTCTTAAATATTATATTACCTATATGTTAAAATATGGTTATAAATTTATAATGCAATTCGATTTGTAGTAAAAATATAATGGTATAATACTGTAAATTGTTTTTCAAGGGAACCCCTAAATTTTCTTTTGCACCAAGTGATCCGGTACTGTAACACACGGTTAAATGGAACATATAGAAAATACAACTCAATATAAATCTAATAGTAATATAGTGATATAGTACAATAATTAGTACAGCAAACTTATAAGTTATAACTAATACATTTATTAAATATTAAAATCAAAATTAACATTATTTAGTTTACAGCATTCTAGTAATTCATCTAGCATTCTATGTAAGTGGTGATTGCGTCCATAGGATGTGTTTTGGTTTGGTACTTGAAAGATGGAGTGATTTCTGGAGAAGAAGGAAGGGATACGAAGACTTACGTACTTATAACTTATAACAGAATGAATGTACCTATTATTTTTTCAACATCGGATGTAATTTGGATTCGTACTTGCAGGTAAGTACATATCAATATATCATTATATATAATATATATGATTCATGATTAAATAATCAAACAAAATAAGAATAGAGGTACCTAATCATCTCAATTTTTATAGCTTTATTTTTCGTATGCAATTAATTTTTAACACATGGCAATACATTTTACTGGTGCTGATTTATAATTTTAAAAAAAAACCATTAATAAGGAAAACAGTCATCAACTGTTATTAATTTATCTTTGTGCCTAGAAACTTATATATTTAAAATTAATAATTTTTATTCACCAATAATGGCCAATTAAGAGGCTTATATGTTTTGACAAACTAAATAATAAGTTATTTTTTATTTATTTCAAAAGCCTACCTAACCAATATAACAATGAATTATAATATTGAATATAATAATTAACAGTATATTATCCATAGACATATAAATAAATATTATATTATATTATATTATAATTATTTATATGTTTATGATATTACCTGAATAAAAACTTAATGTGAATAAATAGTGTGATCAATGTAAATAAATTGTGATTAAGAAAATTTATTTAAAAAAATAGGTGTACAAATAGGTATGATAAAAAGATAAATACGTATGGTGTAAATCCTTTTTTAAACTTTAAAAGTATAAATTATTAATAATGATTACAATAATAATAATTTTAATTGTTGATAAACATATTTAGACGAACTGCAGATAGTATAGGTAGTTAGTAGTTACCTAGGTATATTTTGTTGCTGTAAGTTATTTAAATTGTATAGGTGACAGGTGCATAAATATTCCTAGCATGTTGGCATCAGAAAAATATGATTCCCAAGTAACTATCGCATAAATGTTATTTTTTTGAATTCCACAAAGTTCTAAATATTCTAGAATATTAACTGTTAAAATATTTTTTACGGATATATGATACATATGACATATCTAACCTATATGGTTATATACCTTATTCCTATTTATCATGTGGCGTGCTAACATATCAGTCTAAATCTATCATATCAGTATCGTCCATAATGTTCTGGAAGAGTTAAGCAAATAATAAGATATTAAGATTATCCAACCGAACTTTGGTCATATTAAGGTTTGCAAATGATTCTTAAAAATCTTTGTAGGTATAACTATTCAATAATAATTATATAGGTACCTACCTAGGTATTATCTATTAAGTAACTAACCTAACCTAACCTATAGGTCATACCTACCTATAGATATAGAATGTAATCATCACCTACTCTAAATGTAACAGTTAGGTTTATTTTATTTTAATGAATTATAATATTATTAATAATATAATACCTAATGGATAATTAATTTCATAGTATCTAACTGTAAAAGTATCAAGTACCAAGTAGTCCAATATAGCAATATACAATAATATAATATTATAATAATGTTACTCCTTTAAATTAAATACACACAAATATTGTATTGTAAAAAAAATAATTCATAAAAGTTAATACTATACCTAACCTAACCTAAACCTTCTGACAAGAGGTTACTTTTTTCTATAACTTGAAGAATATATTAATTATTAGATTATTATTACTTATAATACACAAATTTAATTTTTAAAGGTATCAGAATACTAGAATAGGTACACCATTTCAGTTCTAGTTTTTGTAAGGATGATAAGCAGATGAAGACGAACAAATATCGTTAAGTTTGAATAAATAATAATATACAGGGCGATACTTTTAAAGGTATAAACACTCAGTTTCAATGAAAGTAGGTAGGTCTTAACGTTTTTGGAAAAAATATTTAGATAATATTTAGTCATTAGTAATGTAATCTTCAAAAAAGTGGTTTTGTAATGACTAATGACCCGGGCTCGGGACTTATAGCACTTAAAATCATTAAAAGGGTCGTTTTCATCTAGACAACTTTCTACGTAACGAATTGTTCAAAAATGTTCGCAATAGTAAATTGCAGCATCTATCCAAGAGCCCCAACGAGTAATAACTGGTTAACCCTGCCACGATGCCGCGACGCCGGACTATGCGACCTCGTAGAAAAGATAAGAATTATTTTTAATTTTAATTCCATCAAAAACAACTTTGCAGGAGAAAATCATAAAAAGTAGAAAAACTGGTCAAAAAAGCAAAAATTAACAGAAAAACTGGAAATGGGCATTTTTTTGAAAAATCACTGAAAAAAGCAAAAAAAAAAAAAGCACTTTCAAATTTCATTATTGAACGTGTTGTAACATGACATAGCACTCTGCTACATTTTAAGTCAATCCATAAAAATAAGCAAATGCTTTAAGTTCCGAGCCCTGCTAATGACTCATTAGTCATTACAAAACCTCTTTATTGAAGAAAAAATATTTTTAATAATTTTTATCGTTATCATTATGACATTATGTTACAGAAGCTTTATTTTTTTGGATGTTAATGCATACATTTTTAATTTATTATTTCAATATGGAATATTTTTCTGAGAATTTAAATAATATTACATTTTATAAATTATAGGTACCTGTGCAGTATTATACATTTATACCTGCAGTATATATTTTATAAAAATCGAATTTAAAATTAGCAGGTAGTGAATTAAATATCAATTATAAGTTATAACCACAGTTCTCTACTTTACTAAATAGATAGGTAACCGTGTTTTTACTAAGTATTTAAAATGTTAAGTTGTGTACTTGTGTGAAGTTCTGAATGGCAATATAATTGTACTTATACTTCGCAAAATGTATTGGTCCACTGTTCCACGTTTTCAGTGGCGTAATTTCAATTTCTAATAGATGGAGGTTGGGTAAATGTTTTGACCTGCCCAAACCGGTAACTTAAAAACAGCCGCTTGCAAACATATTGATATATATTATGTTTCTTTTCCTTCATAAAACACACACATACATACATAAACATACCAAATTACCAACTTTCAGGGACCTCCACACATGGGTCTAAATATAAATATACTCCAATTATTAATTAGTACCTACCTAATTACCAATTTATGATTGTGACAATAATTTCTTAGTGCCTAAATAAATTAGGGATTTCTTAGCGATAATATAATATCATAATGGTTTTATGGTTAGTCGAAAACCACCAAGAAACGGCCCATTAGACTGCTTTTAAAATCAAACTGGGGCATATGCCTACCTTGCCTCCCTCAAATGACGCTCCGTTCATATAAACTTTGAATAACTAATGAATTAACTAAATTCTATTTTTTTATACATATTGAAATATTCTGCTTAAGAATATAAAATAAAAATGTACTGATGTTGTCATTCAAAACGGCAAAAAAATTAAAAGTTATTACGAATTAAAAGTAAATGGTAATTTAATATTTTTTTTGAATGTTGTTTTGTATGACCTTAAATCATCTAAAGTATATAGGTTTCCAAAAACGTTTAAAAAATGTTCAAGAAAATTAGTATTCACCTTGAAAAGAGTTATTCTGTACTTTTCGGTACAACTACTGAACTACCACTATTGATTATTCCACGCACGCATACACAATAAAAGATCTAGACACGCTTTAGCGTGTCAAGCCAAGTTCTAGCTGACAGAAATGGCGAGCAGCACCGTGTGTAATATTACACGAACCATTTGAAGCCACTTTTGACCCCCTCGTAACTCAAAATGTATTTCACATAAACCTGTCAAATTTGGCTCATATATTCAGACTTACGAGATACATATTTGTTCCAAATTTCATAAACACACCTCAAACCGTTATTTAGATATTAACGTCTCAAAATCGTAATTTTTATCACTGACTGACCTTTTTTTTTTCAGTTTTAACCGACGGGAATCGCTTTCGCATTACTTCCGCGGCGCTTATTGAAAACAACACACATCGGCCGATGGCCAAAATGGGGACGTAGACGGGACAATCCCCGGCCTAGCCCTCTCACAATGGTCATTACGTTTACAGGGTTTACATTTTATATATTTTCTGAAATAGTTCATGCTGTCTTCCCGAGCCGACCGGAGTCCGCCGCTCTGGAATCTCTTTCCGAAATTTACCTGTTGGCGGGCCGACCGAAGTCCGCCGCCCTCGTTTCCTCGTACTGGTCCCTCCGCTTCTGGTATGGTCCTTCCCCTCCCTTGGTGTCACAGGTGGGGGATGAAGAACGTGGGGTCGGTGACATCTCCGACGTTTCGCAGTTTGCAGATCGTAGAGTTCACCCTGTTCTTCATCCCGTATCACTGACCTATAGATCAAAATTCTAACCCAGTTCCAGATGACCTAGAAAGTTCAAATTTAATAATTTTTAGAGAAGTTGAATAATATCGAATAAACTTACACAATTTGTTTTATTTTCTATACAAAATAAGGAATTTAAAATATTCAGCCTAATTTTAAGCTACTTACCTATACTACGAATCTATTCACAATTTTACACACTATAATCTATATTCTTCATTTATACGTAAAGTGGCGGATCTGTCCCAGACTTTGGTTTTTGACGTAATAATTACAAGGGTAAATAGGGATTTATGTAGGTACTTAATAATTGAAGACGTGGATGCAACAACCAGACATCTCCATTTTTATCAAAAATTTTTTTTTCAACGAATATTATTCATGGAAGAAATATTTATATTTTGGTCTTAGATCATATACAAATATACAATGGATAGAGCCATGACCTATAGATTACATATTATAACATCGATGATGTATATGTTAGCGACGAGTCTCCGCCACTCGCGGTTATGATGGCCTCTACTGCGCATGCGCTCTTAATTAGTCGCCCTTATATATATATACATATAACATATATATAGGCGCATATTGTACAGGTCAGCTAGCGCAGACGCAGTAGGGGCCATCATAACCATGAGTGGCGGTGACTCGTCGCCAACATGTACATCAAAATATTGAGTTGTGGCTCCATGCCTCCATCCACATTCCACTGTATATGATCTAAGGTGTACCCTTTAAAAATCACCCCCCTCCTCGTTATCTTGGTCTAGATCCATCCTGTCTACGTATAAAGGGTACAACAATACATCACCATGACTTATAAAAGTGATAATATGTGATGTTAATATGTTATTGGTATATTAATACCAAATTATTATAAAATACTATATATTTTATAATTCAAGCCTGGGCAAAAACGAGTTAAAAAGTTAAAGTTAAGTTAATTATAACTTTTTAAAATTTAATATTCATTAACTTAATATTTATTGATAGGTATAAACTTAATAGATAACGAGATACTTTTAATCAAATATTCAAATCCAAGTTACGTTAATTTATAAATAATTAAATAATAAATAAGATAAAATTATTTTTGATGATACATATTATTGCATAAACATTTACCTTTTTTTATTTTAGACCATATTACTGGCTATTTAGTATTTATATATAGGCATATATATATATAAACAACTTAACTTAAGTTAATGTGTTAATTGTATGTTTCCATATAAATATTGACTTATCAACTTAACTATAATTAAAAATTATCATTAACTTTCCCAGACTTGAATTTAATACAACATAAACTATTAGGTTACATTCATATACAACTTATCGTTGAATTAAATTCTAACACGGTATTATTCCAATATCCATTACAGCGGGTTAATCAATGACGAAGTATACTGTATAGGTATTAGGTACACCAGTGGAGTCCGCAGGATTTTTCAATGGGGGGGGGGGGGGGGGGGGCTTGAAAATTAGTTACAAATTTATTTTTATTTTGTCCAGTCTAATAATTTCATACGTTTATTTGAGGTATTTTAAAATGTTTGTGACTTTTCAACTTTTCTGGTAGAAAATATGCTCTTATCATAAGCTTCGATGCCCAGTGTATGTTTTTGGAAGAAAATTGGATCTAGTTGGTACTTTTAGGAGGTCGAAATTGAATCTGCTCAGTGCTTTTAAAAGTACCTAATTGGAGAAAAAAAAATGAAAACTTATTTAAATTGTTTGGTAATAGTAGCTTGGTTACAGTGACGTATTTATGGGGGGATATGGGGGATAGATCCCCTCCCTTACCCATTTTTTTCCATGTATAAAGTATAAACTACTGCAGTACTGTTGTTATTTATAATTTTGTTATCCTGTGGACATGTGAGTGACATTACACAACACTTATTATTATTATATACCTTACATGGAGTAACTAACAAAAAGTTGCAACAGCACTAAACAAATTTTGATATCCCCCTCCTCAAGAAAATCCTATATACGCCCCTGCTTGGTTATACCGTCCTCACTTGGATTGTATTTGATTGATTAAATTTTTTTTTTCTATAAATGTCAATAAAAAATTATTTATCCGGTCGAAAAGTTTAAAAATGTAATACGTACGTTTTTTTATTATAGCTAAAATATTAACGATACATATGCATTTAAAGTTCAAAACGATTTAACCACAGTTAATTTGTAGTTCAAAACTTATAAAATATAAAATATGTACAGCTAAGGCTAGACAAATTAATACAAGGTCTTTCGTACAAGTAGTTCATTCTTTTACCGAAAAATTACAGATAATTTATGAAAATTGGTATGCAAATACAATGTTTTTTCAAAAATGAATTCATTCTGGTAAGTCATTTATGAAATTTACGTCTTGCTTACTATAGTTGACAGTTTAAATTAGATTAATATTTTTTTTTAAAAGTAATAATAATACGGGCAATGGGCATAGGCGCACATAAGGTGTTAATTTAAGGGGTGCTGGGATAATTTATGGTTCACAGATCCGTGGGGGGCAAAGCCCCCCACACCCCCCTAATCCTAATATTTCTGCATTGCATTAGATTTAATTTGTACGGTGTATACAATAATTTCTAAAGTGCAATGTATCAAATAGTCTGTATGATTGTAAAGAAGACGCTAGGTACACCCACATGTGTTGTCTTCGTATTACAGACGTATAGGTACAACATAGGCAAAACTGTTTTACACGGGTATAAAAAAACATTCAGGCTCTACTCTAAGCTAAAAAACTAAATGTTCACCCTAGAAAAATGAGAAAATTTACTCTGTAACTTGGTTTTTATATTTCCGATATCAAAACCAAAATAAAAGTTATTTAAGTTTGATAAACAAAAAAAGGTGCTCTGCTGTACAGTAGGGTACAAGTGGGTCACTGTATAATCGATGGTATTAAATTTGAATTCAATGATATACTAACATCATTGTATAAGAAAAACGATTCTGAGCGAAGACGGTTAAGTCAGCCTATGATATTACTATTTTTTTTTTATAAGTATATTTGATGATACTAAGGTGAATAAAGCAATTTATATATAACCTATTTAAGTAGAATCTTGTTTTAAATTTTCAATCATTAGCTATAAAAGTTGAACATTTTATAAATTTTTAACTATAAAAATATTATTAAATTTTAAATGTGATAAATTTTGTCAAAATTTGAATTTTAAATAATTATAAAAAAAAATTGTGCCTATATATTTTTAATAATTTTCAAGTGTTAATGTAACAATATATCAGGAGCTTTGCATTCAATTTTCAAGCTTTTTTACCATACAAATAAAATTTTATTGATATGAATAGAAAAACGAAATTAAAAAAATTGAAAACTGAAAATGTCCGTAAATAGCTCAAAAAGAATCAAAATATTTTCAAAACTATATATGGGGTGTATAGGAAATGCTAATATAAAAATTTAGTAAAATTTTCAAGTATCTACAGTCATTCGTTTTTTAATCACAACAAAATTAGAAAATCGTTACATGAGAAATCGAGTGAATATCAAATGTTGTAAAAATATGAATTTCAAACGTTGATAAAAATTTAATTTGAGATTCTTGTAGACATTTTTTTTTTGATAAAAGTAGACAAACTTATGAGGAATCTTGCATTACATTTTCATATCTTAGATTTAAAAAGAAAAATTTTTATGAATTTCTAACTCGAAATAATTTGCAAATTTTGGTCATTTTGTAGTATTTTGTTAATATTTGGAATTTAAATGCTTATAACAAAAAACTGTGAGTAAGGATTTTTAATATTTTTCATCTGTCTTTGAAACAATTTATTAGGAGCCTTCTATTAAATGTTTAAGCTTTTATACCCAACAAATAAAATTTTATTGATACTTATAGAAAAAAAACTAAAAAAAATGGAAACTAAAAATGTCCGTAAAAAGCTCAAAATAACTCAAAATATTTAGAAAATTTTATCATGTATAGAAAATGGAAATATAAATAACCAGTGAAAATTTCATATATCTACGGTAATTTGTTTTAAAGTTACACCAAAAACCAAAATCAATTTTCTCGAAAACAGATTTTGCGTAAAAATTCCCGGTTTTCCTTAATTTTTCTTTTGTTTTTCACGGCGCTTTTGAAAACTACTGTGAAATTTTTGCTTTTGACTCCCCCCCCCAAAGTACCAACTAGATTCACTTTCCTATCAGAAAAGATATTGTTGAAGAAAATCCAAGCACTTTTACTGTCCTAAAAGATGATGACAAAAAAAAAAAAAAATGAATTCGTGAATTCGTAAACAGTTGTCAATATTTGTAATGAAAAGAAAAATTCCGAACCAATAAACCACGATAGTTTATAAATGATTGGTGAAATACTGAAATAAACTGAGGGTGCTAGTTTGAAGTTTGGGGGTGCAAGCACCCCCAATGTGCGCCTATGGCAATGGGGGGGCTTCAGCCCGTTAGCCCCCCCTGCAGACGCCACTGAGGTACACTAGAAATGCACTATCTAACTGTTCAACTATCTAATCTGTCTGCCAAAGTTCCGCGGTTACTTTCTATTTTTAAATCACTCATCACTGGGGTAAAAAAATGTCAAAGTATTCACCCCAAAAATATGTTGTCACTTGTCAGTTGTCACAATGATGTTTTATAAATGATTAAACTTGAAACTTATATGATATTTTAGGAAATGATTGGAGCTTTTTTAGCTTTTACTAAATTTGAAAGTTGAGATCGGCGGAAAAGGTTATTAACAGATTTTTAATAACTTTTGTCTTATTATACTTAGGTACCTGTACAGTGTACATAAATAGTATACATATATAACTATTAACTATAGGTCTGTGTAAGTATTAAGTATAATATAATAATTTAATTTATTACTAGGCAGTCAGCACTTTTTTATCGTAGGCATTCATATAATAATTTATACATTTATAATATAATATAATCTACTGAGAATGGAATGTCTTAAATTATTTTTATATTGCATAATATAATTAGGTATTGTAATTTCATGTCGTTAAACGCACTGGTCACTAGTTATGTTATTATAAGTACACGATTTTTACTATGTAATTGATTTTTAAATATGTTATTATTTGATTTTTAGTGCACGACTAGCGCTATTTTTATTATAAACGTTTTAAATAACTTAATAATGTACCTACATGATGTTAAACACGCTATATTGTTATAAATAGCATAATAGTTAATAATAATATGTAATATAATATTATGAACATTGCACATATTTTTTTGATTTTTTTTTTTGTACTGCCAAGCCAGCCTACTCATTTTTCACTAGCAAATAAAGATAATTATGACGTTATTACTTGTTAGCAGGTACCACCTAGTGTCCTAGTAATTATTTTAATATTTATCAACTGTAGTTATTTTTTAGTGCAAAGATTAAATCGACCTATTAATGACTTCGAGTTTACAAGTATACATGACGCCTGTAACTATTGCCAATATCTGCACGATATCCTGGTAAATATCGAATTAAATTGTCGCCGAACGCCGATCAATATTTTTTATTTTTATATTGCGTCTTCGCATTTAGTAACCGTATATTAAATATTAATGTGTTGTGCGCTCCTCAGTAGTCAGTCCCCGTAATATATTTAGCACCAATATAATTGCTATTTGTTACGCAACGCTTAAAATAGTAACATTAAACTCGGAAAATTTTTGTTTACTTTAAACCATTAAAAAAAAAACAGCAGTAAAATAAGTAAGTTTGTTGAATGCCGTTACGTCATGTTAATTCAATTTTATTAAGCTATAACTATCATTTACTCACATTTTGTTGTAGTTCAATAGAAATACCAAAATTTACAAGCCCCGATCCCTTCTTTTTTTTTACCTAGGTAGGTATAAAATGTTATCTCCGATCAGCCCTACTTTTTTCTCATTAAATATGAAGGTGTATCAGTAAATACTAAAATACTAAACGATCACAAGTCGCAACTTTACTCTCAACCATATTGTTATATATTTTATATAAATAAGACGTGTTCACTGTTGTCTGCGTCTGTACTGTTATAGTCGCGGTCTTTAGAAGTCGTCCGTCCGACCAACCTTATCTTCCAAGACCGCGGTTGTAGTTGTAGTAGTGAAGTTGTTGTATCACGCAATCGCCACTTGACGCGAATCACGGCGAACGAAAACCTTGCTATCGTCTTTGGGTGTATGTTATAATGTTCCGACATAACCTCAATCATTGAAAATGCCTTTTTAAATCTTTTAGGAACACTGAATCCCGTATCTAATATCCGTTTGTAAATTGGTTGCATACATGCACTTGAACTGCACATGTAGTAGTCTGTTGTAGGTATAACTTTCCCGACACTCGACAGAGTCGACAGTTCTGATAAATTTATTGCCACCGTTGGTCGAATACTCGGGTGTGTGCAGTTCGTTAATCTTTTTTTTTTGTGAACAATTGATTTGAATTTAGTCTAAATGTAACGCAAACTATTCGTCTGCGATGGTGGTGGCCGCTGGAGTTGGGCCTGTTTCGAAGTGATATCGAAGGCGAACAACAAGTAGAACAATTTTGGTGACAATACATTAACAGATTAACATGGATCAGTACAGTGCTAAGGCACTGATCATTGCTTTGTCGATAGTTTCTAGACTAATTTTTGGTTTCACCCCATTACTTGTATCCAGAAAACTGCTAAGCAACAAATCTACAGATTCACTGACATCAAAAACAGTAAATATTCATTAAAATAACTAAATCATAGTGTATATTGTTTGAACTTTATTTTTCAGTCGGAGTATCTAGTTTCATTATGCTTAAGTTTGGGTGGAGGTGTGTTGCTAGCTACCTGTTTTGCTCATCTGATACCAGAAGTGAGGGAGAGCCTCATTGAAAATTTGCCGGAAGACTATCATCATTATCCACTTACTGAACTGGTTGTTTGTATGGGTTTTTTTCTTGTCTACTTTGTTGAAGAGTCTGTAAAGCATTTTGTTAAAAAACACAAAAAACGCAGTAAAGCAAAAACTACACGACACTGTGACAGACTATTACAATGGACAAACAGTGAGTTGACAGCGGTCAAGTCTGCTGATGATGTTAATTCTGTTAGTGTAGATCAAGGAACTGGAACTCCAGATTGCCAAATTGAACAAAATAATAATGAAATGTCACATGTACATAATTTAAGAAGTCTATTAGTTGTACTGGCATTATCATTTCATTCTGTTATGGAAGGACTAGCTATTGGCTTGGAAGAAAATATGGAAAATATGGGTTTCCTGTTTTTAGCTGTTTCTATCCACGAATGTACTATATTATTTTGTATTGGCATAAAATTGGTGACTTCGTGTTCATCTTTGACAAATATTGTTTTAAATATTGTCGTTCTTACTCTGGTATCGCCTTTTGGTAAGTTAAAAAGTACATTTATTTACCTATACTTAATTTATAATTGATTATCTCATTGCTATACTTATATTAAGTTGAACCAAAAAAATGAGTTCTTTTAATATGCAGGATGCAACAGTTATAACTGAAAATTATTATTCACTAACTTATTCCTAATAGTATAGACATATAAAATATAAATTCATTTTAAAAATTGATTTATACTATTACTGTGATGATTATTAATAATTATAGGTAGTAAAAAAAAATTTATTAATTATGCATTAGTAATTATTTTTGTTACATTGTTAATATAAATGATATCATTATGTTATTTAAGTATCCTAGTATCGAATTGAAATATGTTTTTACATGTTCATTCATTTATATACATGGTGATAAAGTTATTAAAAAGTACTGGAATATAGATGATATTATGGTTTAGAACCTAGTAATTATTGCTCAAACGCTTTTAATTAGTTAGACAGTTATTTATAATTTTGTATAAAAAATGTCATTCAGTCATTACATCAGCATTTATTTACAAGTACAAAATCATTATTTATAAATACATCTCAGAATTTGAAGCATTTGCACAGTATTTAGAAATTATATCCCTATTTTAATTTTAAAAACATATAAATATTTAGTATAAATATATTTTATTTATGTATTTTAAATGCATATTATTAGAATTTTTAAAATATCAAGCATATTTTCATTTTTAATTAAAATGCAAAAACGTCCGTACAATTATATACCTATATGGCTATGTATAAAAACTTCACTATGTGTTCTACAAACTTACAACACTGTTGACTGTTTATTTTATTAAGATCAGAAAAATACAATTGGTGTATAATAATATTTCTTAAGATTTGAAACTTTTACTTATTGAGTCTCGTCATAAAATAATGCACAAAAACGTTTGACAATATTAGAATTTTAAAAATGTAATGCATATAGATTTTTAATATTTAAATCTAAAACTGTAATAAAAAGTTTGTGTATAACATATTGTCATGTGTACCTAATCTATGGCTACAAGATCTCAAAAAATAAGCTATATTGTTAACCGTGTTTTATTTATTTAAATTTTTTATTTAACTAGTAGTTTTTGATTTTACTTAAAGCTATACTAAATATTTTAGTATAAAATCTGGACTTATCATTTTAATTGATTATCATCATAATCATTAAAGCTAAAGCCACCAAAACAAGGATTATTGTCTTATGACAGGCTTACAATTAAAATAGTCCAAAGGCATTAACCATGTTATATTAGTATATTACTTATGAATTATGACTATAAATTGACATATGTTATGACATAAATTTGTTTTATAGTATTGTTTTGAATTGTATAGTATTTTTTACTTACCGGTATTTGTCGTAAAGAATTTTCATTGAAATTTCGTCGGGTTAATTTTGGATGGCCGTTCCATCATTTACTGGGACGTTACTGGTTTAATAAATAAAAATATAAATATAGATACTTAATTACCTATTTTTCATGAGAACAATTCAATTTTGGTGCCCCAGATTTCTTAAAATCTAATTTGGCCACCCTAGGTTAATTTATAAATAAATATTTTACATTTTGTTTGTTTATTATTAATTAAAAAAATTGCATACTTAACTGTGCTTAGATGACAAATTGAACATAACATTTCCATACCTACTATGTGTCTAGGTTTCAATTCTTTGGACTTTAGTATTCCTTTATAAAATTAAAAATGAGAGTATAGTAAATTTTTAATTTAGTATTTAAAAATATAATTTATAACATATTTATTTGGAATACCTTATTGTTATTTATATAAAATTAAGTAGGTAGATAGAAAACATCAAACAAAATTAGTAACATTCTTCATGTATAATCTAATTACAAATTATAATATGCTGTTTTTAGTTGATGTCCAAATTATAAAATAAAAAGTTCTAAACAATGTTAAAAAAAATTAAGACTGATATCTGTATATATTATGTATATTAATAAACATTTATTGCGATTTCATTTTTGCTAAATAATAACAATTACATCATAAAATAAATTTGTATTCATGCTGGTTAGTGGATTAAATAACTTTCTAAATATATATTTATTCGGTAATATTTTATGTAATTGATTTTGTATGACCTTGTAAATAGTATGTATTATGTTTTATAATTATTCTTGATTTCTTTATTCAAGTTTAATCTCAAATTAATTACTAACGTTTAAGATGAAATTTTATTAGGTGGTGGTTACTTCACATTATATATATATGTATATTAAAAACCATAAGCTTAAGAAAAAATCATTAATTTATATTTTAACATTAGTGATTGTTACACCAATTTATATCTACAATCTCCATTTCTTCAATATGCAATACATAAATAAAATCCTTGCTCTCTCTTTTCATCAGAGTGATCTTTATTAAAAATTAGAGTAAAATTCACCTATACTCAAATTAAAAGAAGATAAGTTAGTATCTCTTATGTCACTAACTTTTGATTCTTAAGTTTTAAAGTACGTACAGTTAATACTTATAGCATACATTTTCATATCTTGCATTAAAAATAAAAAATAAATCAAAGTACGATTGCAAACCATTTTTTATTTGACGATTGGTGATTTTACTCTTGTTTTAATCTGAATCCCGCTGATTTAAATATGGAGCAATATTCTTAAATATATTGCTCATAGGATAGATGAATATTATATTAAATATTGATGCATCTTGAGGACGCTATACCCGCATGCGTTATCTCCGTCTTACAAATGTACAACATAGCAAAAAAATTTTGCGCGAGATAGAACCACTCCCTCGATATTTATAGTAGAATTACCAAAATACCATAACTTTATCTGTGTCGTAGCCTTTTTATTTTTTTGATAGCCTTTACCAATAATTTTTTATAATTAAATGAAAAAAAATCCTAATGTTCTCAAACTGATAACTTTAATTTTATTTATGTTATCCATATAATAAAAACTCTACGACACAGTTAAAGTTGTTCCTTATGCGTTGTGGAATTTTGGTAATTCTACTATAAATACCGAGAGAGTGGTTCTATAAAGCATAAAACAGTGTTTTGCTAGGTTGTACATTTGTAAGACGTAGAGAACGCATGCTTGTATAGTGTCCTTTTAAACAATTATGGTAATATCTTGACTCCCAATTTATTTAGCATTGTAATTATTTATAATAGTTATTGATTATGTAAAAAACTATAAAATTGGCTTGAAAATGAAGTACCTAGTTATTCCTAATATTAACACATTCTATGTCATAGGCGGCAACTAGGGGGGGGGGGCATGAGGGTGCAGTTGCACCCACAACAATTTTTCTGGGGGGGCAAAAGTATCATTTTGCATCCATACACAGACAATCACAACAGTAAAAAATATTTTAATTATTTTATTGTTAACAATTATACTGATATAATGTAATTTTGATATTAAAAAATAACCATGGATCATTTCAATATTTTATATCTGATTACTCAATTAATTAGTTAATTAAATAATTAATTAATTATATGGAGATGGACTAAAATCTTAGTCCGTGATTAAATGTTAAAATACTAATAATAATAATTAAATAATGCAGTAAGCTAATTAAGCTATAGGAAGTTTTGAAGAATTGAGAACAGATGACAATTTTCAGAAAGTATGGGAAAAGGCTACTATTGTTTCAAAAAATAATGGTTTTAGTGAGTCTAACCTACCACGCATTAAATCAGTACAGTATGAATACGACTCAGTAAAATTAGGTGGTGGCAAAAAACAAACTATACAGACTGTTCAAGATCATTTTCGTATAAATGTATTTTTTGGAATTATAGATACAGTAATGATGTGCATGAAGAGTAAATTTAAAGAAAATTATTTAAGTTTGTTGAATTCTATGAATAATGTCTTATTTAATAAAAACCCTACTAATCAGTCAATAGGGGAAGTTTGTAATGCATACAAAATAGAATCAAATGATTTATCAAGCGAGATAAAAATAGTAAATAGATTATTTATAAATCATGATTCATGAATGTGATACAATTATAAAAAAGATAAATCATATTAGATCTAAAGATATTCAGACAGGATTCCCAAATTATACAAATATATTAAAAATTTTTTTAACTATTCCTACAAATACTGCATCTAATGAACGCAGTTTCTCAGCTCTACGGACATTAAATACATACTTAAGAGTCACAATGAGTCAAGAGCGATTGAGCAGTTTAGCAATCTTATGTATACAAAAAGAATACCTTATAGATTTTGATAATATAATTGACAAGTTTGATGCTGAGGCTTCAATAAGAGGTCGTCGTTTGACACTGAAGTAGTGAAGTTGACAAATACCTAGTAATTATGTTACACACAGTTAATTTTTTTTTTTTAATTACCTATTATTTATGTCAAAATAAAAAGTTGTTTTTTAATAATATTTTTACATATTCATGTACATATTTGAAATACAGGGACCCAATTGGAATAGTTATTAATAAAGACATTTTTTTAACTACATTTGTTGTATCAATAGTTATATATTAGGGGGTACTGGGGGGCAACTTCCCTATGGATTTGTGAATGTTATTACCATAAACGTTTGCACCCACATAAGTTTCTACCAAGTGCCGCCTATGTTCTATGTATACCTATTATCTTAACATATTATTTCAAACACATTTAAATTAATTAAATTTTTAAAATACCTCTAATAATACATTTTAGGTATATTGTTGGGATTGTTATTAACATTAAATACATATGATTTGGACCAGAATTATCATACAATTGGAAATGCAACTTTACAAGGCTTAGCTGCTGGTACAATCCTATATGTTACATTTTTTGAAGTACTAGATCGAGAAAGAAAAAAGGACACAGCGCCTGGTTTGCTCAAGTTACTGTTAACTATGATTGGATTTTTTTTTATGGTTATGTTAGAAATTTTTGGTAAATGAAAGATAAATTTAACTTTTCTTAATTCATCAAATATTAAAATCATTTTCAATTACAGGTGGACATACCCATAAAGAATTCGAGCATGAACATAACAACTGCTCTACACCTCATATTCATGGACCTTAACATGTATTATTATTGATCATTTCAGATGTATTTGTTACCAGATGTCTGGACATATTAAAATAATAATAACTTGTACTCCTTAAACATATGCAGTTCGCCTGTGTAACTTTACAAAAGTCCACAAAATACTTCTGAAATGAATTTCACTCAATTACTCGCCTGGCATTAAGATTAAATTAAGTTGTAACACGAATCATTTTTAACGATCTTCCATTATATTAATTTTATGCATACATAATATATAAAATAATATTCCATTATGGATTATTTTTTTTATTTTGACGGAATGTGAACTTTATACGATTTATTATACATAATATGTATTTGACTTGAAATTAGTTTTAACTTTGTTTTAGTGTTCCTCACAATTAACTAAAACAACCATGAATTTAGTTTGTAATATTTTTTAGTTAGGTAGTTTAGTTTCAATATTTTTATATTATTTTGGGTCATGTTACAGCTGTATACTTTTTAACTAATTATTTATTTACATTGTAAAAATTATTTATATTTAAAAAAAAAAACTTTTGTCAATTGAAACTAAACAAAATTGATACATAATATTTTGTTATAGCTCTAATTCAAAGAATGGACATTTACACTTATTTTGTTCAGTATTTTTTGTTTGAAAAATAAATGTTGTAATTCATAAATATGTTAAATTTTACTTGTAACAATTTGTTATCAGAATCAAGGAAATTTTATGGTAAATACCATGTCAATAAATTTTTTTTTAAATTTGATGTTTTATTAATTAATTGTTAACTCCATGTCCTTAAATTAAATTATTTAATTACTGTCACATATTTAACTAATAATTCTTTTTCAGATGATATAATTTTGGTTTAAGTGTAATAACAAATAGCCAATATTATTTTTACAATTTAACTGTAAAAGATTAAAAAAAAATAACAACCTTTTTTACTTTCATACATATTTGTCTTGAAATATTCTCGTAGTTGTTTTCATTGAGGTTGCGATTTATTTTTTCAATTCTATTAAAATTAACGCACATACAAATATTTAATTGAACTTGAAGTGATCTTGAAATAATTTGTTATTTGTTTAATAAAATCATAGAATCACTTGATTAGTTTATAATGGTGTCTACAACTCTAAACGCTTAAATAATGTTACTCTAAACTCTAAAGGTCAAATTTATTCATAGTAAATTTGTAAATTACTCAAAATATAGGCAAGGTTATTTAATGCAAAGCTTACTAACACATATTATATTATTAAAACATTTTCCCACAGTTTTTAATGGTACCTAATATCAGTTGCATGATTACGAATGTTAAATATAGAATTTATTAATTTTTATTTTCAACATATTTTAATAAACATTTAAAATTTAATTATTTCATGTGTTTATGAACTAGACTTTTATACCAACTATGATATTAATTTAACTTTTAACGTAATAATATTTCTTGCAATACTTACACAGGGTTGTTTTCACGGGGGTTGGCCTCAGCTTTTTAAACAGTTTAATATTTTATTAACAACGACTGTTCTCATCTTACTACATCATGAAGTTAAATCATACCTACTGAATGTTTGGCCCCCCGACGCACTGAGGACTGCCATAATATTACAGTAATTAAGTAAAATTTCATAATAAGGTTGTTACGATTAGTTACTGCCACAATGGCTATAGTAAGTACTAAGTTGTTTCATGATTCCATTTGCTAGTTAAAATATGTTTTGAAAATAAATTTACTTTTAATTATATAATATATTATGGAAAAATAGTTTAAAAAGAGTAATATTTGATTTCTATGAAGTATCTGTTACAACTAGAAACTGCAAAAGAGTTTACAATGAGCATTGATTATAAAATATTACTAGTACTAGTACTTTTAATCAATGGTTATAAGTTATAACAAATATAAATGTTTGAAATTGATTTGTTTTAAAAAATGGACTAAAAATAAGAAAGAAGAAAATACCTTAGAACATTTTGTCCTCAGAAATTTTTTAATGTTATATTTAGTATCTAGCACATTATAAATAATTTAATACATATTAAACTCTCGATAAGTTCATATTACTAATACATATTTAGACTAGACATGTGTCAAAGACAAATTATTAAACTGATCGGTGTTGTATTAAACTAAGTGTAATTACACACAAATATAATATATAAATATATAATAATTAACAGAAAAAGTGTCTTCAGACACACAAATTATAAAACCAATTCATAAATCACTTCGCTCGTAATCTAAAACTATTTGTAATAATGAGTGTTCGCTGCTATGATCATAATCTATATAATTAAAATAAAAATAATAAAAATTTTGCTACTACTCTCATTACTAAAAAAGCTTGTCTAAATGTTAATTTTAATACATAGCAGTTCAGTATACAGTCTAGTGTGATATATTGAGTAGGTATACAGTGATTTCAAGACATTTTATTAACATTTATCCAAAAATAAATAAATATACTGTAGTTATCAAAATGTAATGTATAATTAATAAATAATTTTTTGAAAGTATTTGATAATTAATAGTATTATTATATACTAAGGGCTCTGCTTCCAAGACTCGTTTTGCTCAGTTTTCCGACCTCTCATAGCAGTGGCGACTATCACGTATCTGAAAAGGTGCTCAAGCACCCCTTTCATAATTGGGGTGGGTGGGCTATAACTATTTTGTCTTTAAAATAAACTTTAAATGTTAGTAGGTTAAATAGTTTTTTGTGAAATGAGTAATTTTTTTATGTTACCCGAAATACTGGTAGGGGGTAGACACTAGTTAATTTTAAGTGAGCACCTGTTGGCTGTTATATTTGTCGAGATAGCTGCCACTGTCTCTTAGACATTATTCGTTAAAGAAACACTCATTTCGCTTGGCCTTCACATGTACTAACCGTGTTACATTTCCCATAAAAATAGTGCTTTAATTCCTTTTTTTTGTAATCTTGTTCAAAGTATACGTACTGGTGTCGTTGCATCAATGTAATATATTAAACATAACATCACAATATGAATGTGTCAAGAGTTATTTTTATTGAATAGAGATTTTTGAAATACTTTCATAGTTTCATTAAAAATTAAAGTTATACATTCTTATGCAAATAATTTTTAGTCAGTTTAAAAAAAAAAAACATTTAACTACAAGTATTATCAATTCATTTCAAAAATAAAGACTAAAACCTAAACTTAACCCTAGTAATTTTTGTATTTAAATAATACCCATTGTATTTTAAAATGTAAAAACAATTACAAATCCACACAAAGAAACTATAAGTATGATTTCAGGGGCAGACCAGTTGAGGATTCAGAAGTCACACAAGGGGGGGGGGAATTTTCAAAACTTTTTTATATTTATACCGATTTTATTATAAATATATATTCATAGCAAATTATTTTTAAGTAGCGGCCCATCAGGAAAGTTCCCAGTATCCCACCGGCCCAGTCTGTCCCGGTAATGATTGTCTAAAGTTTGTGATAAAATGTCACTAGTGGTATTTAAAAACAAACATAATTTCATTATGGCTTCAAATGGTTAGTAGATTAAATAAATATAGGATTTGGGTATAATACATGAGATGGCAACATGTTAATAAAAATTATTTAATTATTAAACTTTATATAGTATGACATCTAAATTTAAAGGTACTTAGTTACATGAATATGGTATAATTCCATTTACAAAATTGTTTTATCGTGTTCTTCGGCTTTTAAATGATTGATTGCATTTATAGTCCATGCATCTTTTACCCCTTCTGTATATTCTCTAATAAACCTATAGTTCAACACAAATATATTACTCTTTAATTCTTTTTGTATATCTACAATTTCTTCAGATCTTTTTTTGATCTCTTCTAAATTGTGAATAGCGTGGTAGCACATTGTTATTTCAACAAATCGCCGGTCTTTAACTAGAAAATTAAAATTTGTCAATAAAATAATATGATCTCATTTGAATAGCATAAATAATTTAGTCCAATTGCAATAGGCATACTCACGTTTTGCGTCATTAATAATATCCAACTGTACTGGTAAAAATAAATACATGTCATCGTTATCGAATGCCATGTCTTTGATTTCATTGTCACTGAGATCTGAAACGATCAATTTCACCTGTTCCAGCACATCGTTGGTGACCAGCCCCTGTAGTGTGGTAAAGTCTCGTTTGGAAATGCAATTGGACACTACCTCAACAGCCTGCAAAAACAAACAAATAACATCATATTGTTCTATTTTGTGATCACCACAAACAGTTGTACTAATATATAATAATTATTAGTACAGTTGTACTATTACTAATACCTAGTTTGTACTATAAGCACAATTCAATCAATGCAAAACCAATTTCTACGAATAGTTCATATGTGGTCTCGAAAGTGTATCTCATTTGTAATATGAGCATAAATAATCATTCTTATTTTTTAAAGACTTGAATCGTTAGATAAAAAAAAAAATAAAATAAAAAATTTATGATTTATTTTTAAATTAATAAAATAATAATATATATATAGTAAAATATCTAAATACCGGACACTGAAATTTGTTAGCTATGCAGAGGATTCAATTTGTAGTTAGTTCCCAAAAAAACATACACTATTTTGAGGTGAATTGTTAGGAGAGGTTTTGCTATATTAACTTCCTAGAATTATTTGCCACATTAAACATCTATGATTCTATTTGTACAACCAGACAATCGAGACCACTTTTAACATGCCCTTCCAGCGTTAAAATTATAGTTAAATATTATATATTGATGCAGCTGCCAGCTAATACATAATTTTAACATAAATTTGTTTTCTAATAACTCTAATGATTCATTAAATTTTTACCTAAATATTTTAATTACATTTTAGTTAGTTGATTAATTTATATACTTTTCATTAATGTAACCGTCTATTGTTATTATTACTTATTATTTGTGAAATTGGTATACCTAGGTATTTTAATTAGTTCTCTACCGTTTTTTTGTTATTAATTAATTAAGTTTGTATAATAATTCAATGTATTTTTTTAAATACTATAGTCATACACTATAGTTACTATATATTATAAATAATAAATTATAATTGGGCATTGCCTATTTAAAATGTAATAAATTAAAAATAAATAAATGCAATTACAAAAATCTATAATAGCAGAACACACCTTTCTAGAGTTTTTGGAAAACTCTCCGAGACTGAAATCTTTGTCTAGTTGTGGTTTAATTATTAGATATGAATATAGCAGAGCTTTGAATGACTTAAAAACGTTGGGCCAAACGATTGGAGGAAATTCTGGAACTTCAGGGAACGGCCTATAGTTTTTGTTGCAATAGTGTCGGTGGATGTCGATCGACATCGGGCAGGTGATTCTGTTGGATCCAGGACGCAGAAACGTCTGTTGTTGTGGTTGAACTCCAATGCTAGTCGTGTTGTGGCTGAACAATTTGGCACCGATAGAACTCAACGCACTGATCGCGTCAACGTTCTGCGATCTACTTAGGTCGTGTAAGAGTGAACCGGACAAGAACTTTTTACTTAAAATTGTCGAATACATCGTTATACTCATTGTACATTAATTGTGTGTGTCAAAATGTAGACGATTTTTAAACGAAATAAAACATTTGGAATTATTACATTTCACTCTGACACAGTGACACATTGATAACGTTTAACCATAGAACAATATAGAAGCGACACTCGATCAGCTGATGGGTGAAGTGTTTACCTATGATCTGAAGTCCGAACATTCAAACTGTTTCCGTTTATCAACATGATGTTATACCCGTATTGAAAAACCGTTTCCGCTTAATAGGCAGGGTATTCTGCGCGGGGTCGGGTTGTTTCCAGCATAGAAAAATTGTTTCCACTGTTTACTGTAACGTATGCCACGCCCCTCTAGAGACCATTTTCAAGGCCACAATCGCCCGATCCGACCAATTCACGGAGTGTCGTACCCCTGGTTTAACACATATCATAAACTAAAAATGAATAAATAATAATTAATATTTATATTGGTCGGTAGTTGTTACTTGTTGTACTTACCTTGATTTAAGATAGTACTATCAGTAGTGTATTCATAGGTATAGTTTATGTATGTCGATGCGTTACGGTTGTCTATGACCATAGAACAATAGTATCGTAGTATATTATATTGTGGACTGTACCCACTCAATCCGTGGTTTTATTATTATTTATTAATTACTAATTAGACATTATCGTTCTGTGGTTAAACATGTCTTCTATTATTAGTTAATAATTATTATTTGTGTTGGATTTTTGATGTGTTTGCTTGTATGGGTACTTACTACTTGCTACCTACGGTTTTCGACTTAAGTCATAGTCACTAAACGTCATTGTTAACAATTAAATAATTCTTTACGTTTGCCAAGACATACCGTTCCCACGTATCAGTAATTACCTGCGTTAGGTGTTTCCGTAGAAATAATAATTTTACTTCAGCATGACTTCAATAGAAGTAAAGGAAGTGGTCGAGCACCCCATCAAATTGAGAGGTACAATAAACATTTATGACAAAGCACTTTCAAGCAAATTGTGTGAACATTTGTTTTATATTTGATCTTTAGTAATGCGCCTTGGTAAGCCAGTCATGTTTAACTCGAAGATAGTCACGTGTGATTCAAAAGATTTACCAGGAACAGCATTGAATGCACATTTAAAAAAAGACGTGACCACATTGGCCAATGCAGAAACATTGGCGGCTGGGTCATTTCTCATGGTTCCTAATGTTCTAGAGTAAGTAAGTTTTGAAAAGTTTGACAATTAATCAATTAATAAATGTATTAATGTTTTCTAGAAATTTGTATCTGGGCGAAACATTTTTGTGTTATATTTACTTGAAGAATGAAAGTTCTCAAACGGTCTATGATATTATTTTGAAAGCAGAAATTGATACTGCGACATCACATATACCAATTTTGGGACCAAAAGCTTTTCCCAAGTTGGATCCATATGCTTCTATTGATGTTATTGTAAAGCACGAAGTCAAAGAACACGGTAGTGTCAAGTATGAATTGTGCTAAAATTAATTTAAAATTTAATTTGTATATATAATATAAGTTTTTTTAGTAAATTGATTTGTCAAGTGGAATATGATAGGAAACATTCGTTTGAAACAATTTTCAGCTATAGAGTTCCAAAACCTTTAGATCTAAAAACAAAATTTTACAATACTGTAGTAAGCATCTTAGTTGACATATTTTAATAAATAATAAATGTATATAATTTAAAGTTAATACTTAACTTAGATTTATATTATTATACTCATTTTAGACTGATGAAGTTTACCTAGAAGTTCAAGTCCAAAATATTATGTCGACTCCGATCTCATTAGAAAAATTTATCTTAGAGTCATCAATTGGATATGATGGTAGTTTGAAGTTTTGATATTATTTTTATTACTTTTGATAAAAATATTTAACAGTGCATTTTTTTTTTTATCACAGTTAATTCAATGAATCATTTACTTGAAAGTTCAGAGGATAAATCTGTTTTTGGAGATATGGACATACTGGATGTGAAAGAAACAAGACAGTATATGTATAGATTAAGCTTAGATAGAACTGCTGAAAAAAATCCCACAAGAACAAATAATCTTGGCAAGTTGGACATTTTATGGCGGTCTAATATGGGTACTAAAGGTCAAATACAATCCAGTCCATTAGTGAGACAGGTAATTACTAATTATTGGAAAATTATAATTGGGTTTATATATGGATAATTAAATTGAATATAGTCTGTAAGAAATAACCATCAAATTAAAATATACTCTGATTGAAGTAAATTAATAGTTAAAAATGTAATTAGTCCTTATATGTTTGTAGATTCCAGAATTAGACGACATAACGTTTTCTATAACGTACTTGCCTGATATGGTTTTTTGTGAAGAACAATTTGACTTTACGTGCTCAATAAAAAACAACAGGTAATTTGAAACTAATATAATTTCAAAAATTTAAGTATTATATTGTTAACAGAATTAAACATGATAATTGAGAAGTAATTTGTACTAATAAATTAGTATAATGTACAAAAATTGTCTTTCATTAACAAAATATAGCTTTTAGTGAATTAACAAACATTTGACATTTTAAATAGCTATTTATTCAGCAACACTGTTATCAATATGGATATCAGCTAACATAATATAGTTTTATGTTATTGTACTGAAATATTTTATGTAACAAACAGTAGTGTACCCAGGGGGGGCTAAAGGGGCTTCAGCCCCCCTCTCATTGGCCGCGTTATGATATAAATCTAATATGATAAAAAGTAAATTACAAACCATGATATTTCTAATTCGGTTAGAATTATTTGTAGAGGTTATTACGGTTACGGTATATAGTAATAACAACCTAATATACAAATTCTGATTTACTTTGTTTAGCCCCCTCCTCCCATTGAAAAATCCTGGGTACGCTACTGGTAACAAGTGTCAATTATTTTTTAGTAACTTATAGTTATTATAAAATATTTACTCGAATTAACAGATTTAATAGAATATGAACAATTTATGAAATACAATATTGTCGGATTAATATTAAAATAGAGAAATAAATTGAATCAATGATTTTTTATTGTATAAACAAAAATTGCCTTGTAACTTATTTTTGGATGATTTACGCATATTTTTTTCAGAAACCGTGACATGCAGCTTGTTGTTGAAGTCAGTGACGAAGAAGATAGTAATCTTGCTTGGACTATGATTTCAGGCATTCAGTTAAGACTTTTACCTCCATACGCAACAATCAAAACAGTATTCTCGATGGTAGCTCTAAATCATGGCTTACAAGTATAATTTTACTAATAAATAAAATTAAAAAATATTTATTCATAATCTTTTTTTTTTATTTTAGGTTATATCGGGTATTAAACTAAAGGAATTAATTCTGAACCGTACATACTCATATAATAACTTTGGCCATGTATTTGTCACTCAAAATGTCAGTTAACACTTCAATGCTATTATTTATTGCTAGTTTCTGTGATATTTTTTAATTATAAAACAATTAACTAATATAGGCCTTTATCTTATAATAGTAAATTATTATTTATTTTTTTTTGTAAATTTATTTATTAGTAACTAATAGTTGTTTTTCCCTATTATTTTATTGTATATTTTATTCACTTATGCAATAATTATTCCAAAATATTAAATATGTTTTAAAATAATCAAATAAACATTTGTAGTACATTATTTTATTTATAAATATATTTTACTATAATTAACATTGTTTTGATCAGGTCTTTTTTTAAATAAATAATAAAAATAAACAACATTTTGTTTTGATTTTTAAAATTGATTAATTAACATATTATATTCTATGAAAAATAAATTATTTAACGTGATCAATGCACAAAAAATTATTAAATAAAAAATTGTAAGTAATAATCAGTACCAAATACCATAATAATAATACTAGATGGTTATTTGATAAATATTGAGCATTTTCATTTCCTAAATATAAGCATGCAATTAATAGTCGATCGCTTATTGTGTTCAAAATAATAAAAAATAATACCCTACCCATAGTAAATAGGTTGTTAAAAAATATGCATCTTTGGAACCAATTTGTAAGGAACACTGAAATACCAGTTCAGCAGAAAGAGATTCTCAAAATAAGTAAATATCACAGATTATAATATAGATTTTGTTTGCTTCGGTTTATGGCAGAATATGGCATGCACCGAAGATATCAGGTGGCTAATCAATACGATCATGGTCAACACAAGTATACCGATGTACTGGAGAATTGTTGCAATGCAAATGATTGTCCGTCAAGCCATCACGTCTAAGCGATATTTAACACGCCATAACTTCACTGTTCCATCACTGTAAATATCAAATAATGACTTGTTACAACTAAGTTCAATACACCAAATAACTAACACACAAAACATGCAAAGCATCATGCAATATGTATAATGGATGAAAGATTTTTTAAACAAAATTACAATATATTATATAGTAAATACATATACATCAATTATTTTAATCTATTATCACATTTAATGGGTAGATTTATTGATACAATTATTTCTTTAGAATTATAATTTTACCGGGGGTGGGTTAGAGCATGACACAATATTAACATATATGTTAGCAGTGTCTTACAAACAATGAAAATGCAAACTTTCAACATTAAAATTTATAAGTGGACTTGGACCACTTTTAATATAAAAAAGGATTATAATTTTTATTTTATTTTAGATCAACAACTAAGTTTACAAAACGATTTCAATACTTATATACAAAATATATATGCAAGTATTTTCATTATATTATATATATTTTTGTAAATGTAGCCATTTATCTAGAATAAGCAAAAAATTAACATACACTAATAATCAAGCCAACTACTATTAACGCTATTAGTACACATTTATTGACGATTAACATGAGTAGATAACTACACCAATAATTTGTAGCCAAATAAAAAAAGTATTCATAATACAATATTTTAATATTAAAAAGAATCCAAAATAAGAATTATTGTATTTTAAAGTCTAAAAAAGATTGTAAATTGATAGTTTTGATTTATTAATAGAACTACTGCAAATATTAAGTACGTAAAAGACGTGTGAACACAGGTGGTTAGGTGTAGGTAGGTAAAAATTACCTCAAATAACAACAATGCTTATCAGTGGTGTGACGAGCCTAAAATTATATTTTAATTATCAATCACCTATTTACTTAAATCCTTTTAAAAAACCAATTAGTCATACATTTTTTTTAAAGAATATTTACACATTATAACCGTATATATTTTTGATCTTCCACCACCAAAGTTAGATAAATTAAAAATAAAATATGAATATTTGATAACAAAGAAAATAATAATAAATAAACAAACATTTATGGCTAACCCTAAATTGGGTTAACAAAATACAATTTTACAGCTAAAAAAATGTTAAACAATAAATAAATATTAAATAATTAAACAATAACAAAAATAATAAATAAAATAATTATGCGTTCATGCAAAATAATAATAATATTCAGAAAGTGCAAAAACTAACTACTCAAGTACATTTTAACCTAATAATAATTAAAACATATTAATAAATTGTTGAGCAAATAAAATAAATAAATAAATAATAAAAATAAAAAAATAAATAACTATAAAATAATGTTATAACCGAGTATATAGATGAACCCATACATAATGTTTTCAATAGTTAAAATATTCACATGTCCAGGTTGAACATACGTCCTGTTGACATTGTCATGGTCGATGGAAACGAGATATTTTGAGCCACTCGCCACATCTTCACTTCTCCACGGCTGAAATCATCGCATACACACACCACATGCAAAACTGTCCCTCCACCATACCACCGCTACATATGTATACACTAATATAATGAGAATTAACACATACTGAGCTGCAGTAAAGACATGAGTAGAATTTGTCGCAATAGCATTAATTGGAGAATCGTGTGCTTTCATCTCTCCGAGAAGTGAGCAAGTTGATTCTGACCACATTTTCAAAGATCCGCTACGACACACACTCAATAGTATTGGATGATCAGGAACAACAGCCAATCCACAGATCCAATCTTTGTGAGCATTATTTATAGACTGAATAAGATAAAGGTTATTAATTAATTTACTAATAAATAATAACAATAACAATGGTGGAAAAATTACTAACAGTAACTAATTCTTGTTTCTCCAGGTCCCATTTTTTAATAGCATAATCTCTTGAACCAGAAAATAGTATTTCATTATGAATTGCAAGGGTTTGTATTCCGTCATAATGAGGGGGTTCTAGATTAACTGTAGGATTATACGTTCCAACAGCTTCCTCATCGACTTCAAACATTTTTATGTAATGGTCTTTAGATCCAGTAACTATAATATCTTTGTTGTCAAAACGACCTACTGCTAAACACATAACAGCAGCTGTATGACCACTACTCAATTTTCCTCGAACAGTAAACCTTAAACCAAAATGGATAATTAGATTCAACTTCTCAAACAAATTGTACAAATAAAATTACTTTCTCATATCCCAAATTTTCACTTTGTCACCAGATGCCATATACAATGTTCGTCCATAATTATTTAGTGCAATATCATTCAACAAAATTTCTCCAACTGGGATTTGTGATGACATTACTGATCCATTGTTTACAATACCAGATGAGCTATAACATTACATTTACAATTAGTTTAGACACTCTATTATAGTACAGAAGAAATTTTTTTCATAAGTGGTCAAATGACAAAAATCAAAATACATAGTTGGAGGTATAATCATTTTTAATTCAATTTATATACCTATTAATCCCAGTCAAAAAGATGAAAAATAAACTCCAACTAAGAAAAAGAAACTTAATGTTTGCATACACCTTTACTAGACCTTTTCATAAATATCCCGTCTTCTATTTGTTTCACGATAAAATGTTTTATTCAAAAATGATAGAGAAGAAAAAATTATTTTTTTTTACTAAAAACAAATAACCTTTATACAAGTAAAATGCTTTCTATTGATTGCTCAATAAAAAATTGTAGAGGCAAAACATTGTGTATTTTATAAATATTTTTAAAATACCGTTATTTCGCAAAAACAGGTTACACTGTATAATTAAATTACCAAATTACTCAGTACCCTAAACATATTCTTGAATTCTGTTTGCGGGACATGTAACTAGACTATTGGATCATCAATCTCTCATAGACAGAATTCTAGAATACTGAATAATGTAGGTAACTGAGTTAAAGAGTGTACCCAGTTTTTGTGGACACACGGTATATATAACCAAGGTTCAGGACTTATAGCACATAAAAACATTAAAATATGCACTTTAATATATACTCTAAAAACCAAAAAAATTTAAAAACAAGTACTTAAAAAAAATGACCTACTCAATATAATCAACTATTATCCATGAATTCATGATCATGATTTGTGAATAATAGTGGTAGTTGTTAAAAATTGTTAAATAAGTGTCAAATTTAGTAAACAATTTTAATATATGCAATTATCTCTAAAATATGCAAAATAAAACTTTGTATTTAAATTCTCTGTACTTTGAAACATATTTGTATACCACTTTGCTACTTTTTACTACATCAATGATGGATATCCAAATGATATAGGTCCCGAACCCTGTATATTACGTTATATTAACTAGAACATCTACAGACTATAATATTAAAAACTTTCACAAGCAACAGTTGATCTGTGAACATATTTTGCTAATTTTTAGTATACTATTTAGTGTTTACTAATACTACATTAGTACCTGAGTGTCTTAATGCATTTAGATAACCGCATGTCCCAAACTCTTACATATGAAGAAGTTACACTAAATACGAGCTGTGCATATTCATCATATTTTATCGCAACAACACTATTTGGATGGCCGGCTAGTGTTTGAATTTCTTTACCACTGTTAAGATCCCAAATTTTTACAGTCTTATCTAATAAAAATAAAATAAATTTTAACTGTATAATAATGATCTGCATAAATAATTTAAAATATTAACCTTTTGAGGCACTAAACAGCATGTCATCAGTAGCATAAACCGCAAGAACTGCTCTAGAATGACCTTCTGTGATATGTGT